>JANHMN010000001.1:99942522-100019414 GCA_030674055.1 Rhabdomys pumilio
CTCTCTCTCTCTCTCTCTCTCTCTCTCTCTCTCTCTCTCTCTCTCTCATTTGTGCCTATATGTGTTTATGTATGTGCTTGCTTGTGTATATGTGTGTAGTATGAGGTACACATGCATGTGTTTAAAAAAGAAAAAGTGGTATTGTCATAGTGCAGAGAGAATATCTGTTGTATACTGGCTGAAGGTTGATTAGCATTAAGCCATGATTTAACCATGCTGGAATGGCTTTCTAATTTCAAATTATAATAATAAAATAAAGTACATAGTAGATAACAAAAAGTATTCTTGAATAAGTGAGTAGAAAAAGAAGCCTTGTAGCATTAGAAACAAGCTCCTTACTTTTAAAATTACTTTGGACTGGAAAGATGATGGACTGGTTAAGAACCCTTGCTGCTTTTACAAAGACCTGTCTTCAGCTATCTGCACACACACATTAAACCACAATCATTCATGTATCTAGTTTCAGGGAATCTGATGCTCTCTTTTGACTCTTGACCAAGTAAGTATACATGCAGACAAAACACTAAGACATCATATAAAATAAATAAGCAAATAACAATATGTAAACCTAAAATTAAAAAAAAGTTACTGAGTTTTTTTGTGTCATGTGATTGTGCTGCTGAGTTTTATTGTCAGTTTGTCACATGGTAGAGTTATCTGGTAATAGGAACTGTAATTGAAGAAAAGTTTTTTCAGAGTGTCTGTGGTCTTGTCTGTGAGGAACTGTCTTGATGTATGATTAGTGTGGTTGGGCACGTCCCTCTGTGAATGGCACTGTCCTTCCTAGGTAAGAGGACATTGGCTCTTCATAAAAACAAGCTGACCGTGAGTTAGGAAGCAAACAAATAAGCAACCTTTTCTGTGGTTTTGGCTTTAGTTCCTGCTTGAGTCTCTGTCAGGAAACTTTTGGTCATGATATTTATCACAGCACACAAAATTTAAAAAGAAAACTAGCTATGTTCAAAAGAATTTCTTGAAAAATCTTCCCCTTTTACTAAACTGAATTATTTTCTATTTTAATGATTTTACATTACTTTTGGCTTTACTTATACATTCTTTCCACTGTTATTTTGTATATTTGCAGACATTTCAAAAGGATAGTTTTATGAACTCAATCATAGTTGAGAATGGAATCCATGTTATGGAATCCAGACTATGCACCTGGCTTAGAAGTTTCTAAACGAAGATTTCGACCTCAGACATTCTAAGTATAATGGTATTTTTATTTTGATTTGATAAATAAAATTTTGATTTTTTTCCAAAACTATTATTGTGATTTATTTTATAATTTACTAATCTACCATGTTTAGCAATACTGTAATTGTCATAGGAATTACCTTAGTTACTTTTCTATTGCTGTGGTGAGACACCATGAGTAAGGCAACAGATTTAAATAAAAATGTAATTAATTTTGGTGTACATTCTAAGAATGGTAGAGTCCATGATATCAGAACAAGGGCATGGCATTTTAACACCGGAGAGTTTATATCATCCTCTCCAAGTAGGAGGCACTGAGAGAAGCAACAGTAGTGGAGTAAATCTTCTGAAAGCCCACAGACACTGACACACTTTCTCCAACAAGGCCATAGTGCCAACTCCTTCACAAACAGTTCCACTAGCTGAAAATCATGAATTCAAATAGATAAACTTAAGGGAACCATTATTATTCAAGTCATTATAGAAATACAAAATTTGCTTTATTGTGCTTATTGCCATAATATCCAAATGAAGAAATATATGAATTTTAAAATTTATCATAGTTTACATTAGCATGTCATCAGAAATCTGAAGAGGTTGGTAATTCTCCAGTTCTTAGAATCTCACCTCTATTGTTTCTGTAACTTAAACTGAAAATGACAATTTGAAAGCTTGCATATAAAATGCATTTTATTAGATAATAATATATTTGTAAATATGGAATCATAAGAATTTTAAATACAAAAATATTTGAATCCATACATTTGTACTTAGCTTTAATATCAAAGATGAAGGCTGTTTGTATCAACTGGGGTATTTTTTCATTATTTCTAATGTCTAGTCTCCTGCAGATAAACAGTTGATTAGTTCAAATTGATATAAGCTACTGCCTGATTTTTAACTTCTTATGTATTTTTTGGTCAGAAAATCTACCCATCAGATTACATAGTGATAGCTATTTCTGTATCCTAATTGTTGTTGCTCAAAATATGCTATGTTTGTGAACTCCTGTAGCTCCAGTAAGCCAAAGCTTGTAGTGAATTCTGTGATGCTTTAACAGTCATTATATAAAAATTGTATTGCAAAAGCATGTGGTAAAGTCGTCATGTAGGCTGAACATGTTTTATGACCTTCCTTAATGTTTCTCAATAATATAGTTCTTAAATATCAACCTGATTTCAATTTCTAACATGCAATGCCTTCTGAGCTTTTAGTAATATCATATTATAAAAAGATGGTCAATATATCTAATTTATAAGCACATGTTCCTCAATTAGTGTGTAATTTTCTGTTTTCAAAGACTTAACTATAATAACAATAGACATATTTACTATATATTCTCATGTCAGAGTTAATGAGGATCATATTTACTTACCTGTAATTGCAAGACATTTCTTGCTTCTACTTAGATTGTTCAAGCAAATCTTAGGGAATTATATAAAACCATGTCTAAACAGGATGACAGTTAGGTTTTGAAGTGTCAATTCTATAATAGTATTTCAAAGTAGTATTAATTCAGTCAAAATCAAAACAATATTTAGATATTCAAAACTGAATATCTTTTGACCACAGTCTTCATTCTAAAATAAATGAATAAATAAATAAATAAATAAATAAAACTAATAAAATTCTACAATTTCTATTTTTTTTTACTTTTTAATAAATTCTTAATAATAACAATTTGTTGTTAAGTACATTTGTTTGATCTGTTTTGCATGGATTTTTTGCTTCATTAACATATTTTTCCAGAGTTGTGAATTATATTTTCTGAATTTTTATCTTAATTGATCCTTGCTTCAACCCATATCAAATACAATATTCCATTGAAAAATAGAATATTTTTCAGAACTAACATTTAATACTGACTGAAATACTGGATCATGTGTACATTTTACCTGTGTCTTTACACCATTCTCTTAACTTAAAGCATGTCTTAGATGGAAAATCAGCAAATGTAACTAAATAGAGCTTCACTCAATATAAAACATACACATGGCTTCGTGTCATGCACACTTTGTTGTTGATCTGTGGAAGCAGGCTAAAACTTAGTACTATATTATTATTACTAAAAGATTGCAGATAATGATGAAATTAATATTAATTCAAAAGAAAAAAGGGACATAAGTATATTAATAAGGAAATATTTTTAAGATTTAGAAAAATGAGCATTCATAAGGATCCATAGTGTTAAAAGACAAATATCTCTACTAATTTCAGAAAATAATCATAATCTGGAGGTATGAAATCATGGATTTGAGTTTGTAAGATGTATCATTAAGAATACTTTTGAAACTCACACTCAGACATTGTGCAGAGAGTCTAAATTGGAGGTCTCCATTGGGACTCTCCTCTCAAAGATAAAGGAATCTCTTGGAAAAGAAGGAAGAAAGATTGTAGGAGTCAGAATATGAAGAACAAAATGATCAATCATATGTCCCACCAAATCAATTAAGCAGGGCTCCTATGTGCTCCCAGAGACTGAAGCAGCAACAACAGGGCCCACATGGGTCTCCATCTTGTCCTCTGTGTACATGTATGTCTCTTAGCTCTTGTTCCCATGAGACTCTTAAGAGAGGGACATACTGTATTTTTAACTATTTTGCTTCATGTTGAGACTCATTTCCTCCTATTGCATTGCCTTGTCTTAGTGTATATTGTTTTGTCATGTCTGGCTACAGTCTCTTAGAGGCCTGCTCTTTTCAGAAGAGGAGACAGACATGGACTGTATCTGGAGGAGAGGAGAGGTGGAGGGGCTGTGAGGAATGGAAGTTAGGAAAATTATAGGAGGAATACAGTGTACGGGAAAAGAATGCATCATCAATTTTAAAAAAGAATACTATTTAACTATTGATGAGTGTAAATTTTATAATTGGTGTTAGACAACAATATACTCATATCATGTGTTGTTTTCTTTTTCATTTTAACCTGAAATTAGAGCTGCAATTTTTAATAACCATTATTCTTTATTTAATTGAAAACAATTTTTGATATATTTTTATCATGCTTTCCCGGCCCCTAATTTTTCCCACATCCTTTCTACTTCTCTATCTACTTGACTTCGTTCTTTTTTTCTGTGTAAAAACTAAAAGTGAAAACAAGAATGAAAAGAAATAAATAAAAATAAGAAATCCCACACAAATCTAACCCAGACTGCCAGTACACACACTAACAACAGAAAGCAAAATACTCAACACACCCCTCTTTGTCAAATACATACTGATAGATAGATAGATAGATAGATAGATAGATAGATAGATAGATAGATGTTAGACATACAGACAGATGGATGAATAGCCAACATCAACACAATAAAATCAATGAATCTGAGCCATTTGAAAACTCCCACCTACTAATCTGATATTAAAGCTAAGATTTATAATTAATCTGTGTTCCAGAATTCTGGCTTAAACCTGTGCAGGTCTGTGCGTGCTGCCAAGCCTCTTTGAGTTGCTTCTGGAAGACAGTGCTTCTTTGTAGTCATCCATAACTTCTGGTTCTAACACACTTTCTCCTTGCCTGGACAGATGATGTTTTCCTAAGAGACAACTGAGAAAATAATTTTTGGTTATTAGCCTCATTTAGAAAAATTATTAATATATTATTTTTGTAAATGAGAGATTGGTAAGTATTCTACCAACTGATAAGAGACACGGCATTAATTTTTTTTCCCACAGTGACACAACATCACATGTGATGATTGACTTCTATAAAACAACAACTTGTTCAGATCAATAAATGCCCACTCAACAGCATTAAACAATACGAAATTTAGTGTGACAACTTCTTTTTGCCTTTGGAGTAAAATAAAATAAAATAACTTTCTAAAGTCTTGAAACTTCCATTTTCTTGTATTTCACTCTTTTACTTTAATATTTATTTATTTACTTTATGTATGTGACTTTACTGTGTCTGTCTTCAGACACACCAGAAGAGGTCATAAGATCACTTTACAGGTTATTGTAAGCCACCATGTGGTTACTGGGAATTGAACTCAGGACCTCTGGAAGAGCAGCCAGTACTCTTAACTGCTAAGATATCTCACCATCCCTACTTTTCATTATTGACATGACTTTTGTCAGGAGTTACTGTGCAACTTTAAGCAGATGTTCATATCTATCAGAAAACCAAAGTTCATAATGATATTTTCATGCCCTGACACTAATATTAATGTATTAAATTCTGTACTTGGTGCTTTTAAGCAAACATTGAAATCATAGAGATAGATTTTACCTTGATAAACATATACTAAATAATTCAGGGTGAAGTAAGTTTATTTCATTTCAGTCAAGTCCCTCTATTTTAATATTGTTCAGATTTATGGAAATATGTTTAGGGGAAGGACTGTGTGGTGGAATTGAGTTTGTAGATTTCTATCATTGTGGCAGGATTCCAGCAAATAACAACTTAACAAAGAATAGATATATTTGACTCACACTTTCAGAAATTGTAGTCCATAATGAATGGGGCAGAAGATCATGACCATTTTAATACAGACTAGTGAAGGATGCTCACTTCACATTGCAGAGTCAGAGAGGAAGGTCACACCAGGATCCCCAAATCACTTTGAAGAGCTTCCCAATGACATAGCATGCTTCTATTCTCATTACTTAAAATTTCTCTTACTTTCCCAGACTTCCCCTAGTTGGTATGTAAGCTTTCAACATAGAAACTTAGATAAACATTTTAGATGTCATTGTTAAAAGGTAGAATGGATTTTCAAGGGAAATTGTGACTAGATGATGTATTTTAGCATGTTTTGTTTGGACTTAAGATGGCTAAGTAGTTTACAAAATTTACAGAAAGTCATTTACAAATGGCTACTTGATTTGTATTAATTTTCTACTTTCCCTTACTTAATTAAACATAAGTAAAATGGAAGTGCTTTATGTCCAAAGTTATCTGAGATTGCATTGTTAGATTATGTGCTAAATAATTGAGAATTGAGAACTGTTAGTCTCAGTAATATTTTTCAAAAGGATACAGAGAAGGCAACTGAAATATCAAAAATTAGTAAATAAACAGGAGAATATAGAGCATAGGTATGAATTATTTGTTTTATTGTAGAAGTTGCAAACTACAACCATGTTCTCCTAAAGAGTTATACTGTGTATCATAACTCTTCAATGTGGACAGGGTGGCAGAAATTCTTTATTTTTAAGTATATTTTCTTTAAAATACTTAGAGGAAAAAATGTTCAGAAATGCCCTATAAATTGGAGGGTTTGGCCTAGAGATAACTAAAATATGTCCATTCTAGGATCCAAGGCTTCACTTACATTAAAGAGCCTTGACCAGTGCAATTCAAAAGAAAAAGTACTAAGGACACTTGTCGCCAGACAGGAGGGTAATTTCAAAGGCAGTGCAGGTACTGTGTTTTGAGTTGTTTTTCTTTAATGCATTTATAGATTTCTATATTAGCCATTTCTAACTGTTTCATAATTAACAGCCAGTTGTTAACAATTATTATTATTATTATTATTATTATTAATTATTACTATTATTATTATGTTGATTAACAATAACTCCTGTCAATGATGATACTTTGATTATCACAGACATCTTAATATTTTGTCAAACTAACAGTAATTTGGTACATTCTACTTCAATAGAGGACCCATTCTGTGTCATAAATAGTTTGTAATATAATTGCAGAATAATATGTTTATTTGAGAATATTTTAGTTATAGCCAGTTTCAGTGATATTTTAAGCATCACATGCCAGTACATTCAAGACCTTGTATACTGCAGTATTATAGATGTCTGGGCTTTAAGCTTCAGTGCTCAGGATTTTCTTTTCTTTCAACAATGTATTATTAGAGAAGGCAGAAAGGAGATTACTTGGTGTAATAGGCAGAACATCCCCTCAAACTGTCCATACCTTAATCCCTGGAACCCGCAAATAGATAGCATTACTGTGCAAAGGGGAATCTGTAGATGTAATTTTATTTATAGGCTTGAAAATGGGGAGATGATCCTGGATGATCCAGATAGCTCTAATTTAATCACATTAGCTCTCAAAATCAGAGAATTTCTACACAGAGACAGAAGAGATGGAGCAAGTCATAGATTCTTAACACAGGAAAGAAATTTGATGTTCCTGGGCTAACTCAAATGTAAGGTCGTATTTTTCAGGGAAGAGACATGTATAGACTTGTTATGAATAGTCTAAATAGTACAAGAAAACAATTCTTTTTCTTGTACTATATTCAAAGTAGCCGGTCTCTTAACTAAGATAGCATATATCACACACTACCCCAGAAAGAAATCCAGCTCACTTGCTAACAAGTTAATAATTGTGAGAGATTAAAATATCAGTCATGTGAGACAACACATATGTGATGCCAGATGCTAATTACTTACTTGTGCATTCCCATAATCTGCTAGGAATACTGACACACCAGGTAAAACAGTACTCCAGATATCGTTGTCCTACTATGTGCTTTCTATTGCGAAGAAATAAGGTAATAACTATAATTAGACTCTCACAGGATTCAAACTTATGATTTGAGAAAAAACAGAGGTATCGTAGTACATGCCTTTTAGGTCATTACTTAGGAGACACAGGCAGGTTGAACTCTGAGTTTGAGGCTGCCCTGAAAAAGATACAGTAAGTACTATATAATAGAAAGATGTCTGAAAAAATGAAGGAAGAAAGGGAAGGAGGGAGGGAGGGAGGAAGGGAGGGAGGGAAAGAGGGAGGGAGGAAAGGAGGGAGGGAAGGAGGGAGGGAGGAAAGGAGGGAGGGAAGGAGGGAAGGAGGAAAGAAGGGAGGGAAGGAGGGAAGGAGCAAGGGAGGGAGGAAGAAGGGAAGGAAGGAAGGAAAGAAGGAAGAAAGAAAGAAAAAGATAGAAGTAACGGCAAAATAAAATGTTCCAAATGATTGCAATGAATGGTACCAGATAAATAATTTCTGAAGTCAATTAAGGGCTTAACAGACAGTTAAGCCAATGTGGGCCTTCACTTCAATTCTTCCAGAAGCAGAAAAGTATTTTGCATGCATCAAAATGAATATGTAAAAATAAAACCCAGGAGTGACAGAGGGCAAATGCCTTTAATGACAAATTCAAATTTTTCATACAAATGTTCTTAATCACAAGTGTTTCTCCATGCTAAAGTTATGATAACAAAAACATAAATTATGTGAAGCATGGTTTATATTTTCCTAGACATTTACATGCACATTTCCTAGAAATTTACAATGCCATTTAGTCTCTATCTTCAAAAATGCCGAATATTAAAATATTTTCACCCAACCAATGGATAGAAGCTGCTGACTCCTGTGGTTGAATTAGGGAAAAGTTGGAAGAAGCTGAAGAGAAGACCAACCCCGTAGGATGTCGAGCAGTCTCAGTTAACCTGTACCCCTGAAATCTCTCTGACACTGGATCACCAACCAGGCAGTATACATCTGCTGATAGGGGACCCTCAACACATATAAAGCAGACGACTGCCTAGTCTGTGCTCAGTCAAAGAAGATTCACCCAACCCTCAAGAGACTGGAGGCTCCGTAGAGTTTAGAGGTCTGGTGGGGTGGGGTTGGAGGGTGTGTGTGTGTGTGTGTGTGTGTGTGTGTGTGTGTGTGTGTGTGAAACAACCTCATGGAGACAGGGGTTGGGAAGGAGATATGGGATAGGGAAAAATCAGAAGGTAGATCGGGAGGGGAATAAAATCTAGAGTGTATTAAATAAAAAAGATTAAATAAAATTTAAAAAAAAGAAAATGTTCTCATTTTCTCCTATTGTAATGAAGGGATTAAGAAAGGTATGCTCTAAAGTCAGATTGTATACAAATTAAAATTCTTAGGTCCTACTTTCAGATTTGTTTCTTACTTCTTCTGAAATGTCATTAGTTTTAAACTCTATCAGCTGGATGGGATGAAATTATTATATCTCCCACTGGTGTGAGTAAGATAATAATATCTGACATTTGGTATATCCCAAAATGTTATGTTTGCAGCCTGCTGCTATGTAAATATCCCAACTGCAATTAATGCCACTCATTGTCATTATAGTGACTTGGCATGTGAATGTAGCACCAGAATCTCATTGCTCAGTTTGCCCTTTAATGTCAGGTAAATCACAGTATTACTGAGAAAATAGCTTAGATCAAAGAAAGCCTAAACATTCAAGTCAATTAATTCATGAACTTCAATAGCCAGTAGATGGTGACTTTCTAATTTATTTTCAGTCCTGACAGTTGAAGCTGAAAATACACGAGTGGGGAAAACTGTAAGTGTGAAACATTACCCGAAGGAGGAACCTGCTCTTCACTGCACTACCAATTCTGCACACTTCACAAACTCATTCAAAGGTACAGGGAAGACAAATGAACTAAAAAAAAAATAAATGAAAGCAAATATAAATTAAGACAACTTTGATAAAGTCCAAGAATTTCTCTTCCCACTGTAATATTTTTAGATTCTGATTTCATGTGTATTAGAGTAGACAGTACGTTATATTATTCAGCAAATGTAGTAAGGATTGAATTAAAATTAATAAGCCATAATATTTCTTATTTGTTTTCTGATTTTGAATTCTAATACAAAAGCAGTGAAATGGACATCTTCTACAAATAATACTGGGCATTATTCTTCTGTGTTAATGGCAACTTGAGTGTAGGAAATTCTCTACTGTATTACACTAACAACCTTAAAACAAAGGCTATATTGCTGTTGTTCTTATGATAATGATTTTGGCCGCTCATTTCAAACATGTTTCATTTAGCTAAAGTTACCATTTGAATCTCTAAAATAAGAATAATATTATCACTTTCATGTTTTCAATTACCTCTCTACACATTTGCTGTAATTTAGTAAATGTCTACTGTAATAAACATTAATAGTAATAGGATCTTTATCTTTTACTATAATTTTGTGGATTCAATACTTTGATGCTTGCCTTTGTATCTTGTGGAGATAATTCAGTCTATAACGGCAAAGGTATGCTAAAGGGCTAAGATGTCTGCTTTGTGGAATGGAAGAGTAAAGTGGAGAAATCTGGATTGTAGATGTATTCAAAGGCATTCTCAAGAGACCTGAATGGATCTTTTACATGGTAGATTAACTTCATTTTAGGCATTCTTTTTGAAGTTGTCAGGAATGAGCTTATTTTCCATGTTTTTTGCTCACTAAATTTATAATCGACTTCATTCAGAAAGAATTTTTTGTGATATTTTGCTTAGTTTGTCAGTTTGCAATTGTGTGGTAGTAATTGTTGTGAACATTTAAGTATAGTATCTTGTCATCTGCAAGTATGAAAAACATAACTTTTATTTTTGCTATTCATGTGCCCTTTTTATCTTCCTTTTCATATTGCATACATAGAATATGTATGTGTATATACATACACGTATACACACAAATATTCATAAAACTGAAATATGCACACAAACACATACACACAAATGTATACACTATATATGGATGCATATCCACTACTAAATACTTTCAAATGAAATTTGTACACTTAATTTGAATACATACTCAGTTGCTTTTAAGATTAATCTTCTCATTAAATAATTTCTCTGTTATACTGGAGAAGCCAATTATTACTGGCTTCAAAAAGTACCATTGACACAGAATGGGTATGCTGACCTAGTTTCTTGTTTCTCTACATATTGCTTGAATGGACACCATGTCTACTTGTTACCCAGAAATGTTTGAAAGATAAGAAGAAAATGGCATAGATACTGTTCTGCCTTGATAAGAAAAACAAAACAAAACAAAACAAAACAAAACAAAACAAAAGAAAACAAAAGAAAACCTAAAAGCAACCAAAGCAGTAAGTGTATGCTTTCATGGCTCTCCTTTCTTGTATATTTTTTTAACCAAGTTTGCCCTTGCCATTGGTTTCCTGAATGCTGTGTCAGGCAATTGTTGCCTTCCTCTTGGTTTGTGTCTGTAGGGTTACAGGTTGTGCATTTACTCTCCTTCATAAAATTAAAGACTATTAGTCACAATGAAAGATTCTCTTGATACCTCATTCTTACAGCTTTTACTCATGATACTAATGTTTTACCACATATCCTATGACTGTAAATGCCTTATGAATCTAAGCCTAGTCCCTACTTCAGGAGCACAAGCAGCCTTGTTACAACAAATAGAATTCTGGATGCTACATCCTCAGTTCATAACGTGTCTCATCATTATACACAGTTTTCTTAAAATATATCTCTCACCATTGCAACATTGCATCAAAACATTAGAATTTTCTGAATTTAAGTTTAAAAAAAGTAAGTAATAGGGACAGTTTTTTTTTACCACTTTCCATAGGAATTAAGAAAAGTATTAATAAAAAATAGAAAGGTATTAATGAATCATAATTGGTATTCTCAAGACAATGATTCAATGATTTTTCCACCCTGAAAAAGCCAGCAAGTAAATATGTTTTAGTAGAAAAGATAATGTGGATTATATGTGTCTGGCAAATGGAATGGGACCATATGGAGCAATGTGTCTTTCTATGCAATTTTGAGTTATTTTTACAAAGTAGATATCCATTCTGCATGTTCTTCTGACAGGAATAGTAGGAGGGGTGTCTCAGTCACAGTCCCACACATACCCTCTGCTTAGAGTGAGAGTGGATGAGAAGGTGGAAAGAACAAATTTAAGAAGACCCATAGAGAAGCAGTGTTAACAGTCCTAAGGGATAAGAGGGTGGCTTAAAAACTGTCACAGGGTGAAAATAGAGAAGCTTGGGTGGGTGCAGTGAGAGAACTGACAGTGCATGGTAATTTGGATTTAAATAAAGAGAGATGGAGAAGAATTCAAATTCTCAGGAGTATTTTTAATGAACAAGATGGGTCAATGAGAGGATGCTGAATATATAATATTTCAAACTCTGAAGGAATGAATAAATGGTTTTTACTGGAACTGAAAATCAAAGAAAAAGTACAGAATTATTGTGAATTTCCATTCAGTAAATATATTTGAGGAAGAAGGTAACACTAGATTGAAATTATATTATGATGAGAGATTTTTTTAGGTTGGGATAGAGTAAAGAAGGAAATAAGCCAATAAAGAGAAAGTAGTTGACACAACAAATAAATTATAGATCAGCAAGGGTGCCCATGGGAATACATGAAGGACTATTCATGAACAATGTCTTCTATTGAGAATCATCAATAGCAGAATTGCAAATAGCTAAGAAGCATTTAAGGAAATGTTCAACATCTCTAGTCATCAGGGAAATGCAAATCAAAACTACTTTGACATTCCACCTTGAGTCTATCAGAATGGCTAAGATCAATGCTAAGCATGACAGCTCATGATTGTGAGGGGGTAAAGCTAGGGGACACTTCTTCATTGCTGATGCAAGTGTAATTTTATATAGCCATTATAGAAATCAATATCACAGTTCCTCAGAAAATTGGGTTTTGATCTATCTGAAGACACAGCTATGTCATTCTTAGACTTACACACAAAGGATGCTCCATTCAACCACAAGGACTATTGCTCAACTGTTTTCATTGTGGCTTTGTTCATAATAGCCAGAAATTGGAAAACTGAGGACTAGATGTTTCGCGACTGAAGAATGAATAAAGAAGATATGATACATTTACACAACAAAGTATTACTCAGCTGTGTTTAACTTTCTAGGCAAATCAATGCCACAAAAAAATTAATAATCATAACTAAGGTAACCCAGACCCATAAGAACAAACATATACTCACTTAATAGTGGATATTAGCTATTAAGTGAATGACAATCAATCTGCAATCTGCAGACCCAGAGAAGTTATGTGGAAGGGCCATGAACCTGTCTGGGAAGGGGAAATAAAATAAATTTTGTTGGTGTACTTGAGGAAGGTAGAAATGGGAACTGGAAGAATCAGGTGCGGGGAGATAAAGGTAGAGAGTTCTGACAGAAACAGATGGAATTGGAAGTATCACATGGAAACCTAGTTCAGTGTAAATTTCCTGGAATCTGAGGGTGACCCCAGTGATTAATGGTAGATATGGGGCTTGGACAGGCCATCTTTTGTGATTCAGCAAGGAATCTGGTGGTATGACTGGCTCACATTTTTTTGACCTGATGGTAGAGGGAGTTTTCTGGAAACCCGAAACATCCTAAGCTAATCCTAGGACAGACAGTCACTCTCCAAAAACTGACAGTGGTTTCAACTCCCTAGTACAACATCTGGACAGCTCACTGAATGTAGAAATGTAGAGCTGGTGCCTGCATGTAGCCTTTACCCAGAGTTCTACTGCTTTTGCCACATCAAAGCTACGCTACAGATTACAGAACCAGAGACCTGATTCCAACCCAGCCATAAAACCTTCAACCTTCAATCTTTTTCTGCCTACATGATGTGTTCTAGCAATGGTGGCATAGCACTTTTGGATGTGGTCAACCAATATTTAGTTTAACTTGAGGCCCAAGAAATGAGAAAGATCCCATGTGCTAAACTGTGTGTATGGCCAGAAACTGAAGACTGGATTTCCCAGAAAACTAGGGTAGACCTAAACCAGACTGAAAAAAACAAAACAAAGCAAACAAACAAACAACAAGGAAACATTTTCTAATATTATTTTGCTGTACTCACAGGTTGGTACCTTGTCCAGGTGTCATCTGTGAGGCTACTTCTGGCAGTAGATGCAGAGGCTCACAGCCAGACATTGTGCACAAAGAAAGGTTGTATCTGAGGTCTGCTTTGGCTTCCTCCCCTAAAAGATTGGAAGCCCTTCAGAAGGAATTTTAGGAGTCAGAGGAGATGGAGGACATCAGAAGAACATGGCCCTCCGTATCTAATATGGAGGTCTCAAGTAGGCTCACAGAGACTGAAGTGGCAAGCATAGGGCTTACTTGGGTCACCTACATATATATATATATTTTTAAATTGGATATTATATTTACATTTCAGATTTATCCCCTAACTCCCTTTCACCCCGCCACCCAAGAACTTCTTATCCTATCCCCCCTCATCATGCTTCTATGAGGATGTGCCTCCACCTACCCCCCCCCACTCCCACCTCCCCACCCTGTAATTCCACCCCCAACTCGGTGTTCATCCTTCATGAGACCAAGAATCTCCTCTCCCACCTATGCCAGACAAGGCCATTCTCCCCTTCATGTACAGATGGACTCATGGGTCCCTCCCTATGTGCTGGTGGTTTAGACCTTGGGGAGCTTTGGTTGGTTGGTATTGTTGCTCTCCTCATGAGGCCACAAACCCTTTCTTCCCCTTCAGTTTTCACTCTAACTTTTCCATTGGGAAACCCTTGATCAGATTAGTGGTTAGCTGTGAGCATTGGCCTCTGAATGAGTCAGTCTTTGGCAGGCCTCTAAGGAGACAGCTATATCAGGCTCAGGTCAGTATGCACTTCCTGACATCCACATCAGTGTCTACCTTTGGTGACTGTACCTGGGATGGAAACCCAGGTGGAATGGTTTCCAGATGGCTCCTCCTTCAGTTTCTGACTCACATTTTTTCCATATTTTCTCCCTTGAGTATTTTTTTACTCCTTCTAAGTAGGACTGAGGCATCCACACTTGGTCTTTCGTCTTCATGAGCTTCATGTGGTCTGTGTGTTGTGTCTTGGCTATTCCAAGCTTCTGGGCTAACATCAGCTTATCAGTGAGTAAATACCATGTGTGTTCTTTTTTGATTGGGTTAATTCACTCAGGATTATATTTTCTAGTTCCACCCATTTCCCTTTGAATTTTGCAAATTCATTATTTTTAATAGCTGAGTAATACTCCATTGTGTAAATGTACCACATATTTTGTATCCATTCCTCTGTTGAAGGACACTGGGTTCTTTCCAGCTTCTGGCTATTATAAATAAGGTTGCTTTGAACATAGTGGAGCTTATGTCCTTGTTATATGTTGGAGCATCTTCTGGGTATATGCTAGGAGTGGTATAGCTGGATCCTCAGGTAATGCTGTGTCCAATTTTCTGAGGAACCGTCACAATGATTTCCAGAGTGGTTGTACCAGCTTGCAATCCCACCAACAATGGAGGAGTGTTCCTCTTTTTCCACATCCTTGCCAGCAACTACTATCACCTGAGTTTTTGATCTTAGCCATTCTGACTGGTGTGAGGAGGTATCTCAGAATTATTTTGATTTGCATTTCCCTGATGACTAAGTATGTTGAGCATTTCTTAAGGTGATTCTCGGCCATTCCAGTTTCTTCAGTTGAAAATTCTTTGTTTAACTCTGTATTCCAATTTTAATAGGGTTATTTGTTTGTCTGAAGTATAATTTCTTGAGTTCTTGATATATATTGGATATTAGCCCTCTATCGGATGTAGGATTGGTAAAGTTCTTTTTCTAAACTCTTGGTTGCCATTTTGTTTTATTGACATCACCTACACATACAGTACTTGATTACTTTTGTCTTTCTATGTGACTCCTTACAGGAGGAGTGGCTGTATCTCTGGCTTTTTTGGCTGTTTTGAGACTTTTCTCTTCATTTGGATTATCTTGTATTGCCTTGATATGAGGGTGTGTGTGTGTGTGTGTGTGTGTGTGTGTGTGTGTGTGTGTGTTATTTTGTCTTGTTTCATGGTCATTTCTTGGAGGTCTTCTCATTCTGAAGAGGAGATAGAAAAGGCATGAATCTGCAGGAGATATGTGGTAGTGTGGTAGTTGGGGGCATTTATGAGGAATCGATATGGTCAGGCTGTTTTAATTAGGAGAAGTATCTATTTTAACAATAATAATACAAAGAACAAAGCCTTCATCTTTGACCTAGTAATTCATAATAGGTGTGGCTATTGTTTGACAACCCTCTAGGCTTGGAAATGCCAAAAACCAATGTGAGAATGTCAACAATGTAAATTTGACCCAATTTTTTCTCTGCAATGGGAAAACATAGCTCTCTGAATGGTAGTTACTTTTCAGCTAGAGGTTAGCTTGCACATGTCCAATTATATGAATATTTATTGTGCAGCATGTAGGAAAAGCAATATATTAGGAACTGAATTCTACAGAAATATACACCTCTGACGAATTGTGGCAGACCTGTCATCTCAAGCGTCTTAGAATGGACAGCTGTAGTTATAATGTGGAAGCTGTGCTGAACAAGCAGCTGCAGTCTAGACGTGTACAGTTGTGAGAGGAGAACATGGTCTTATACTCTAATATTGTTAGTTAAGACATTGGTAATCTTGGGGATTTATAAACATTCTTGTTCCAGTTTATGGTAATTTACAACAAGAAATGATATTTTAAATATTGAACACTGATTTGGAGTGACTATTATGAATGTTCATGGAGACAGGCATCTGTCTTTATGTGCTTCTAGGTTCTGCTTCCTGTGGCCAAACACTGTTAGACACTAATTGCTTCAAATACTGGACACTAATAGAATAGGTATTGTTGATCTAATGTCAGTTAGTATTGCATGAATCAGGCTCTACAGTGTGCATGAGTGTTTAACAATACTTTCTTGCAGTGTGTTTCTTCATTTTTATGATCTTCAAAGAGGTCTTTATTGAAGAAAGCCTTCATCTTCTCTTTAGGACATCTTGAAATTACTGGTCATGGGTATAATAAACAAAATTCAAGAGTCATCTCATTTTCTCTGTTTGATACTAGAGAACACAACACATTGCATCTTTTATTTTAATTTTTTTGAGATAATGTCACATGTAGTCTTGAACTTCTTAAAAAATCAAAATATATAGGATAATAACCATGTGATACTGTTCCTCCTGTCTGTTTTCCAGCTGCTAAGATTACTGTACTGTGCTATCCTATTTGCCATAGAATATATTTAAACTATTAATTATGCCTCAAAAATGTACATATATCTACTATCTACTTCCTTATGAAATTAGCCAAAAATATGTTCATTTTTAATTTCATTGTAATAATCGCAATTATATAAAAGACTACTTATTTTTTTCAAGTAACACACCTCTAACACATAACCAATAGCAAGGAATCCAGGATTACATAACATGTTTCTGTCTCAGACACCACACTGACAAAATATTAAATATGAATTGAAGTAAAATATTATTATAATAAAGAGATAGATCTTCAATATTCTATTTTAACATAAAAATCTAAATGTGGAATGCAGTGATTTATCTTAAAATGGGAAGCAAATATGAGTTAAGTAAGTTTAATATTTTGTAGAATTAAATCCTTGACTCTGGAACACTGAAAAGAAAAGAAGCCTGAGAAATGTCTTAAGAGCTAAATGCATTTTAAACCTAAGAATGGGGAAGGTTAGGCTGGTATAGAAGAGAGACAAAGAAGGAAAGAGACAATTTTAAAGTTGATGGGCTTTATATGCCCTGGTTATGGGAGCTGTGTTAGGCTCTCAGAGTTATTAGAAAAATTGTATGGGGCACAAACTTTGTTAAATTATATATTAGCATGTAAGTGCAGAAGTTTTTCTCATAATTCCTCAAAGAGACCTATTTGGAATAAAGCAGGGATTATAGTTTAATTTAGGAAGCAGTTGTAGGAGCAATTTTTAGGAGTCTTAAAACCAGTTATCTTATTTTCTAGACAAAAGTGTTCTTGCTGAGTTAGGAAGGCTTTGGAGACAGTAATTAGCTTTGCCTTCCAAACTGGTGTTGTATTTTCTTAATGTGGTAAATCTGCTAGTGACAAATTACTATTGAAGTTTGTCAGGCTCATTCTTTCCAGAAAATGAATATTTTCCTAGATGCAAGTAAATAATTTCCTTGATTTAAAGCAATTCATGAATAAAGGGATCATAGCTTATCATTCCTCAATATAATAGATGGCATAATGACAAAGTAAAATGAATATATATACTCATTAAATTCTAGTATAGCCCAATACTAAAGGATGACCACTCTTGTGTTTTCATTATAAGTACTGTGGTAGTTTTAATAGGCTTGGCCCAGGGAGTGGGACTATTAGGAAGTGTGACATTCTTTAGTAAGTGAACCACTGTTGTGATGTGTGAGCTTTGATTGAGACTCTTCTCCAAATTGCCTGAGAGATTCAGTCTTCTCCTATTTGCCTTTGGAACAAGATATAAAATTTTCTACTCCTCTAGCAACATACCTACCTGGATGTTGTTATCCACGCTTCCAGCCATAAGGAAAATGGACTGAACCTCAGAATCAGTCAGCCAGTCCCAATTAAATGTTGCTTTTATAAGAATTGCCTTGATCGTGGTGTCTTTTCATAGCAATAAAACCCTAAGACAAGCACTTGTCTCCTTTGGTAGATAGATTGTCTGAGCAATGGAGTCTCTTAATGGCTGGCTCACTGTGTTTTTTGCAGTAACAAAAACTCTACATTTTCCCCTTCCCCAAAAAATCTATTGATAAAAGCAATAAGAAATTCAATAATCTGGAAAATCAGAATCAGTTTAATTTGCTCAATTACATTTTAGATAACTGAGTATACTGAGACACCATGTTAAGTGCTTTATTTATGAACCAAATAAAGAAAAGTTACTATATGGTAGCTACCATATGGTAGTAACTTTTATTAAATATACCAATAAAACAATTTGAGTATTCTTATTACTAAATATGGATTTTTTTTTTATGTCATACAAGTTTCATTTTATCCTCATAATAGTCATATGAAGGCTGATTAGTTGATGGACCTTGGACAAAGGTAAAGTCTCAGTTTCACACAGTTTCACAATGATGAAGAAATATGTTAGAAGCAACAGCTGGGCACAAGTTACTCTGACATCTGTTCCCAAACTTAGCTGCATAAAACACATTTAAAAGGCTGGATATGTGCCTCTGTCATTAAGAGCCCTTGTTGCTCTTGCAGAGGACCTGAAATTTGTTGTAGTTTATAGATTATTGGTCTTGGTAAATTAGATGACCTACAGTTGTACTCTCTTCCCAGCAAAAAATTTCATTTCATTTTAATATATTGCTGACAACAAAGATGGACTATGTATATTTATACAGAATAGATATAAAAATAGATGATAGATACATAGATGATAGATATATAGTTAGATGATAGACATATTAAATAGATAGATAGACAGACAGACAGATGTGCCGCGCACAATCGTCTCGCCAGCAAGAATGCATGCGGGCACCAGGATCCTTCTGCAGCAAGCGTTTATTGCGATGAAAGGAGGAAGAGAGAGAAAGCCCCAAAATGGCACTGCTTATATACACCCTAGGGTGGCGTGGACATATCTGATTGGCTGTTTGCTCGTAACCCCGTATGACGCCCCGGGCTGGGCAGTGACTTGGCGCATTTTCACCACTTGCACACCCACAATTTACTTGTTTACCCGCAGGAGCACCGGATGTCAGCGCCATCTTGTAATGGCGAACGCTGTCACCGCTCCCTGCGGCTCTCTACAGACAGACAGACAGACAGATAATTTTTCTCTGCCATTTGAGATTCCTTTGTTGAGAACTCCTCATTTAGCACTGTGCTACATTATTTATTTGGTTTATTTGCTGTGTTGCTCTCTAATTTCTTTATTTCTTTATATATTTTGTATATTAATCCTTTGTCAGATGTAGTGTTTGTCAAGATATTTTCCCATTCCACAGGCTTCCATTTTCCCTATTGATGGTGACCTTAGCCTTGCAAAAACTTTGTAGTTCCATGAGGTCCCATTTATTACTTGTTGTTCTTTGTGCATGAGCTATTAGTGTTCTGTTCAGACAGTTGTCCTTTGTGCATATGCCTTCAAGGCTCTTCCCCAAATTCTCTTATATTGTATTTAGTGTATCTGGTTTTATATTAAGGTCTTTGATCCAGTAGGACTTGAGTTTTGTGTAGTGGGATACATACGGATCTGTTTGCATTCTTCTACATGCAGATATCTAGTTAGACCAGTACCATTTGTTGAAGATGCTCTCATTTTTCCAATGTATACTTTTGTTGGGAGGTGGGCTGTGAGAAGCAGCTGGGTGCCTGGTCGAGCATAGGCCTCGAACTCTGGACCTTTATCAGACCGCAGGTGTTAGCCTCTACTCCCTGGCCCTGGTTTTCATTCAGTTTCAACCCTCCACAGCTCCTCCCACAGAGAGGTCTATGGCCATCAGTCACCGGGAACAGTGCCTCAGGCTCTCCTACACATAGATGAGGTATCTCCAAGCTCTCAGACCAAGCCAATAGGCGTTATCTGCTGCCAGACCCTAACCCACCCCAAATTGTATATAAGGGCTCCTCTATTCAGGAGAAGTAAAAAGTTTGCAAGAATCATCCCCGTTGTCTGAGAGTTTCTGTTGCAAGAGCTGTAACACTAGAGCCCTAACACTTGGGAAGAGTTCTGCTCTCCTGAAACCCCTTCAGGATTCTCCCTTTCTTGCTGCCCTGACTGGCTTGCTGGCTTAACTCGGAAAGACAAGTGAAGCACCTGGGAGCAACCAGGCGTTGACAGCAGAGACAGCACAACACTCTCTCTTCTTGGCCCAGCCCTCCTGCACTGGGTCAGGCCAGAGACAAATAAACAGCAGATTTGCTGGCAGAGGCAGCAGCAGCAGCAGCAGCGCAGACCCTCCCTGCTCACACCCTGTCCCCAGCCAGGCTGGAGACCCTCGTGGGACATCCTCCAGAACAGGGACCCACATAATTTTGACTTTTTGTGAAATACCAAGCATCCATATATATGTGGGTTTCTTTCTGGGTCTTTGATTTTATTTCATTGATGAACATGTCCGTATATGCTAATACCATGTGTTTTTTTTAAAAAATATTACTACTCCATAGTATAGCTTAAAATCAGGAAAGGTGTTATCCTCACTTCTTTTACTGTAAAGGATTGTTTTAGCCACCTTGGGTTTTATGTTCTTCCATATGTAGTTGAGACTTGCTCATTCATGAGCTATAAAAAATTGTGTAGGAAGTTTGATGGGAATTGCATTGAGTTTGTGGAATGCTTTTGGTAAAATGGCCATTTTTACTGGATTAATCCAACCAATCCATGAGCATGAAATATCTCTCCCTCTTCTGAATCCTTCCTCAACTTCTTTTCTCAGAGACCTTAAATTCTCGTCATACAGGTCTTTCACTTGCTTGGTTAGAGATACACAGAAATACTTTGTATTGTTTGTGGTTATTGTAAATGGTGTTGTTTCCCTAATTTATCAGTCCATTCATCATATGTATAAAAGAGGGTTACTGATATTTTGATTTAACTTGAATCCAGGCACCTTGCTTAAGGTATTTATCAGCTACAGGACTTCTCTGGTAGAGAGTTTGAGTTCACTTATGTGGACCATTATATCATCTGTGGACAGTGATATTTTGACATCTTCGTTTCTAATTTATCTCCATTAGTTGTCTTATAGCTTGAGCTAGAACTTCAAGCCCTATGTTGAAGAGATAGGGAGAGAGCAGGGAAACCTCGTCTTATTGCCAGTTTTAGTGAAATTGCTTTATATTTCTCTCTATTAAATTTAATGTTGACTATTTGCATGCTGTATATTGCTTTTATAAATGATAGGTATGTATATTGTGTTTGTGATCTCTCAAATACTTTTAACATGAAAGGGTGGTAGATTTTGTCAATTTTTTTAAGCATCTAATAAAATGACCATTTTTTTAAATTTTAGTTTATTTACATGGTGGAATACCTTGATGGATTTTTATATATTGAACCATCTCTTCTCTGTGATGAAGCTTATTTGATCATGGCGGATGGCATTTTTATGTGTTCTTGGATTCAGTTTGTGAGTATTTTATTATTTTTGCATCAATTTTTATAATTGGTCTGATTTTCACAGTTGTCTTTCTTTGTGGAGCTTTTGTGTCATTTGGTATGAATTTGGCAATGTTCATTCTGTTTCTACTTTGTGAAGGTTTCAAGGAATGTTGGTAGTACTTCTTCTTTGAATGTCTGGTAAAATTTTGAGCTAAACCCTTCTGCCCATGGTCTTTTTTCTTATTTTGCTAAGAAAGAAAATTTTTATGACTACTTCTTTCCCCTTAGGTGTTATTGGCTTATTTAAATAGTTTACCTGATTTTGATTTAACTTTGAAATCTATCTAGAAAATCATCCATTTCATTTATATTTTCCATTTTTTTTAAATACAGGCTTTTTGAAATAAAAGCTAATTATTCCTTGAATTTCTGAAGTTTCTGTTATTATGGCTCTACTTTTATTCCTGAGTTTGTTAATTTTGATACTGTCTCTCTCTGTTTTAGTTTAGTTTGCTTAAGGTTTTTTGATTTTCTTTAAAAAAGTAACAAAAACAAAACAACTGTTTGTCTCATTTTTTTTTTTGTATTTTTTTCTTTGCTCCTAATTTAGTGATAATGATAGGTGGATATATAATTATATAATAGATACATATATGACAGCTAGATGATAGATATACAGACAAAATAATATGTTTTTATCATACAACTGTAGGTGAATGGGGTCTTGGACTGATTCTATAATCTTACTGTGTGGAAATGTTTTGGTGTACATTCTTATGAAGTTGTGTCAGTGGTACACTGAATTTTTCAATAGTAACATTACTCAAAATGGATCATGGGTCACATCAAATATGATCCTAAAACTGAAGACAATTATTTAGGTAAGATAAAAATCTCTTCTTCCCAGTGGTCTAATTCACAATCTCTTTGAACCCTGACTGTCAGATATTTAATCCTCATTGAAATCCTGGCATCCCTACTTGTTAGCAATTCTGAGATCTGTCTTCACATTATTCTATGGCTAGTATTTCTTGCAGGCTTCCTCTATAGTTATTGTATGCCTTATATGTGCAAAAGACTCACCACCTTAGTGTAAAGGAAATGAACTACAATAGGGAGCATATGCTTAGTGTAAAAGGTGAAACCCTTTTAAATGGAACATCCTATCTTCTCTAGACAGGGAACAATATCACTCTTCTTCAAGCCCCCTCATGACTCATAGAAACATAGAAGACATTATAACTCATTTGTTTTGTGGAACATCTTACAATTTTCTCACTATCACTGTGCTTATCTACAGAATAATAGTTATATTTTCTATAACTCTATTATTATAAAATAGCAAATTTGCCTTCAAAGGTCTCTTTCTTACAAGGAAATAATATTTCTTTCAATTAAATGCAGCTAGAAGAGGAATATATCATTTTCAAAAAGATTTTTTGTCCATAATATTTTGCATATACATTTCACACATCCATATTTATTTTTTCTCTACTAAAAATTCAATATATTTAAGGATTGGAAATGCATACATCTCGTTACTTTTTGTTCTAAAATTTAAAATTTTTATTAATGTGAAAGTTAACGCAAAGATCAGCTCAACATGTTATTCTTGGCAACCACAGACAAATTCAATTCCAAATACTCTAATACATGTACATATTTTTATCATACCATAAATATCTACAAATAGGGATTTTTTTCAGGTTTTTGAGATTAACCATAATGTTCTGCTATATGCTCGGAGAACAACAGCGACCCAGTAATTGAATTCTGCATATACAGTTAGAACATGTTACTCTTCTTTCCTTTATCCATTCTTTCCTCTATCAGGAAAACAGTATAACATTTTAGACATGTTTACACAAAGAATGTGTATTTGGCTAATTAGGTTACAGGCAGAACTTTATACAATAGTAACAGTATAGAAAACAACAGAAACATGATAGTACATTGAAGTTTTATGAAATATGATTGCAAAGTGATGAGAGATGTCTTGTATAAAATCTCAACAAATAAACTGTGAACAGTGTTTACTAATACTGCATGCTTTCAGACAGAAATAGGTTGATGTAGACAATATAAAAATATTATATTAAATTTAAAAAGAACATTTGTGTCATCCTGCTAAGATTGACAATACAATATTTAAATGTAAAGATCTCTTATTCGCATTCAGTCTCTGGAAATCTCTTAGTCATTGATCAGAGAACATGGATCCATCGTCTACTTGAACCAAGAATAATCAATAGTAAAAACATGATTGAATTACTCCAAAATCCATGTAGTCTCTTGTTAAAACTGTTTACAAGAATCTTTGTTTTTTAATTTTTTATGACTGAATATAACAAGAGTGAAAGCAGGGCATATAAACCTCTTATATTGGTAATATGATACATATATTATACTTTTTTATTGGTGAGGAAATTGAGATTGTCATTTAAACTGTGTTTTACTTTTTCTAAAATGAGCTCTTAAAGAATTTGCATGCATTTTTCTCTCAATGTTTTATACCCTGTGCTTAAATCCATATGATATATTATAGGTTTTCAGTAAGTAACTGTAGAATACGCCAAATCAAACTTCAATAGCTACTTAAAAATACGTCATCATTTCTAAATCATTTTGTCACACATAATTTTTAAAAAGTTTTTTGCTGTTTGGTACACTTTGATATTTATATTTCTTTGCAAAAAAGTATTAATTAAATAAAATTTAAAAATAATTATTCTTGCAAAAATATAAGTTGATGGAAGGTTGTAAAAAACACTGTTTTTGTTTTAGGTAAATAGTTCTAGGCAGTTAGTTCTATAAGTCTACAATACCAAATTTTTCTCATTTCCTTTTCTCTGGCAAAAAAAAAAAAAAACTTTCTCTGAAAGATAAGTAAGAATTTCTAACCTTGCCTGAGAATTCCTTGATCCTGGTTATCACACCTTTCCTTGTAGAATGCATTTTCATGTTGCTTCCCAAGAAAGAGAACAGATGAAGAAAGTCTAAGTTCTCTTTTTAGCATTCTGTTGGTTGTACAGTCCAGACATTTTAGAGTGAGGCAGGAGAATCCTACGTTGAAAGCCATCTTGCATTATATAATAAGAGTCTCTCTCAGTACCTTCACTCACACTTACCTGTAAAATATTGTCCATGGGAATATATACTTTCTTGATGTTACCTATTCTTTGCACCTTGTGTTCAGAACACAAATTGGGCTGGCCCATGTTTGGGATGGTGTAACTTTGAGGAGCCACAGTGCTCTGAGTTCCCTTTCAGCCACTTCCTTTGTCACCCTTCCTCCTTCCCTTCCATGAAGCTTTGCTTTTCAATAACATTCCCAAATTTGCCTGCTACCATTTCCATCACGGTAGCTGTCTCTTCTGGCATCAAAGAGGCAAAGCCTGAATGTTTTGAAAAGGGAATGCATGCTTTCCCTAAATTTTTCTAAGGATTATAATTGAAGAGTTTGAATTTGTTATTCCTTAAAAATGTTTACTTTTAATGTGAAAACTGTATGTTTACAAATATATTAAAATATAAAAGTAATACTTGGAGACAGAGAAGATGAAATTGTATAATGAGCCATACAAAGAAGAATAAAATCACCAAAAAGGCACTCTCCGCTGTAATATATGTTATTGTACAATGCTTCACATAAACCCACCCAGCATTAGAAAAGAAAGTATATTTGTAATAATTTCTGTCATTAAGTGAAAAGTATGTATGTCAGGAATACCTCTAAACTAATATATTAATTCAGAACAGTTTTCAGATGTGGAGCAAAAAAGGATATGAAGGCTAATCCAGTGGACATTCAGGGAGAAGTAGAACTGACTTCATCAGCAATAATTCTATGAATAAAAGAATAGATTAGGTATTGATGAAACTAAAATTTTTCTTATATAGAAAAGGCTAATTATCTACTGAGAAATTTATTCTTAGTTAACATTAATGCACATTTTATAACATTCTAAAACAATTATATTATTTAATATAAATAATAAATATTTATATTATAGAGAATAACTGTGATAAACCATTCCAGAGTAAACTATTTTCTACTTAGATTGCCTGTTTTAATTTATTAAGAAGTAAGTAAGTAAGCAACATACTTACACATTGCTTTTGGTCCTGGCATTGTAGGCAAGGCTTTCACTATGCTACGTAGGTGCTTTTTGAGTTATATCCATAACCGGTTGTGTTATATTTATAACAAATAGCAGCAACATTCACATTTCCAGATTTACATCAGTATACCAGCAAGAACACCATCAGAAAGTTGACAAATGAGTTTTGTAATCTAAAGTACTAAATAAACAACAGAAGACTAAATGTATTTAAAATAACGAAACTAGTCTGATGTTATGAAATCAAATCTGCCTCACCTTTTTTAACAATAAAATAAAAAATAAAATTAGAAGTCTTTATTTTTTTATTTATGCTTAAGCTTTACACTTGGAAACTGTTCTGGGAAAAATCCACACAGCTTATCCAAATTATGCAAACAAAATAGAGATTTATATCTTGTTTATTTTTCTCTGTTAAAACTCAGTGCATTTATATCAGAAACCTGGTATAAATACCAAAGTACTTGAAGCTTGAATAACAAAGCAGGAAAAAAAGCACTTCTTTTAACAGGAATTTTGTCCTGAATGTGTAAGGATGGATATACTTGCAGGTGTTGCTCCTTTGGCTGGCATTCCTGAGACCAAATATATTAAGAAAAATTCAAATTATATACACAAGATAACTGCTTGATCTCAGTGCTACTATTTGGTTTATGCATTTTTCTCCCTTTGATCATGTCTTATGCAGTACGGTGAATGAGGTAAGCCATAGTCTCCATCAGCAGTAACTTTTGAAATCTTCACAGCACATAGGGAACCAGGCCTTGGTAATTTAATGAATTAGAAATCTCTGACATGCTTCACTATGAATAAAATGTTAACTTGTTTTAAAAGTTCAGATACACAGATAAAAGATGGTGTCAGAAATGTTTTTTAAACAGAGTACAAAAGGTAGCATTTTATAAATATTCCCTCTCCCTGCCTTGATGATCTGTAAATCCTTCTCAGAGCATTTCCGTGAATGCGGAACAGCAGATAGTACGATCCATTAAAAGACCAGTAGTGATATAATTACAGTTAAATTCGAAAAGAAAGAGATTTTAGCTTGTATTTTCTCTAAGAGTATTGTCCATACGATCATACCCAGCAAAACTAGCCATGTGATTCATGTATATTCCAAAGACTAACGACCTTCAATCTCTAATTTATTTCAACACATTTATTCACATATTTTAAAAGCAATGTCAATTATAAGATTTAATGATTCTACTTGAAGATTTTAGATTATTTTCTGAAGAGAAATGTTACTTTGCTAGAAAATATACATAATCAAGTTATGTACATAATTAGATGTATGCATATTACTTTGTAAGTCTGTATAGATTTATTTTTATAAAGAACACAAATTTCATTGTATACATTAAACATACATTGTGTTTATATTTGTGTGTGTATGTGTCTATGTGTGTGGGCATGTTTTTCTGTGTGTGTTATATTTTTATAGCTAGATTTTAAATAAAAATAAGAGAAGTCAGTAAGCAACAGGGCATGTTGGCTCACAAATTTAGTCCCAACGCTCAACAGGCAAATACAAGCAGATCTCTTACTTTAAGGTCATTCTATTCTACATAGTGAGATCAATATAGCCAGGGTTATGTGAAGAAAAAGTATCTTTAAAAGCAGAGAAATATGATCTAATATATAACTTAGAGTGAAAAACAAAGCTAAGATGAAAGGAAAGATGCTTTATTTTACAATAAATAGAATGGCTAAATAATTTAATAATTATCTTTAATCAGAAAGCCAATTTGTGTACCCGTCAAAGCTCTTTCACAAACATACCTAGCTTGTCCAGTTATTTAGTAAGTGGTGAGCCAGTATGCACTGAATTCTCCATTCATAAATTGCCTCAACTGCAAGAGCTGACAAGAGAAGTCTGTAACATGCATTCACTATACACTGAAGTGCTTGCTTATGGACAGAGAATTAGTGTTTAGGCAACATATTTGTTGGTTCAAGAGATCTCAGGAGATAGCTGGGTGAACTTTATTCCAGCAACCAAACTGTCAAAGAAAAGAGTTATCCATCTCCTTTTATTTAAGTCTGACATTTTAAAGCTATCTGTATACTTTTTAATCTTTCTTTGATTTTACATGTTATTTGTGATCATTAAGCACACTCCTCATCCATTTACTCTTCTCTTATTCATCCTTGATCTGGAAGAACAAATATTTGTCATTTTTTAAGAGTCATATTTTTAATTTGATTGACACATCTTCTAGTAGATAATAGCACAGCAAGAATTCTAAAACTCTTTACCTTCACATTACAGATCCTTAGTCCATATCTTCCTTGTTTTTCATGTCATTGAACCTTGCAATTATATCATCTACTGCTGTTTTCTTTAAGATGTTGAATTACACAATTTGGTCCTGGAATCAATTAGCCTCCAGTTATATATTTCTTCTATACATGTGAAAGCTAGATTCTTCTTATTTAAATTGAATATTTATTTACATTTTAAATGTTATCCCCTTTCCTGGTTTCCCCTCTGTAAAGCCTCTATCCCATCCTTGCTTAACCTGCTTCTATGAGGGTGTTCTCTGTCCCACCTACCCACTCCAGCCTCACCACCCTAGCATTCCTCTACACTGGAGCATCAAGCTTTCACAAGACCAGGGCCTCCCCTATCATTGATGCCAGATAAGGCTCCTTCAACTCCATCAGTCCTACCCTTAACTCCTCCATTGGAGTCCCTGTGCTCAGTTCTATGGTTGGCTGTGAGTATCTGTCTCTTTATTGGTCAGGATCTGGCAGACAGCTGTATCAGGCTCCTGTCAACAAGCACTTCTTGGCATCAACAATAGTGTCTGGATTTGGTGTCTGAGAGTGGGATGGATCCCCAGGAGGGGCAATCTCTGTATGGCCTTTCCTTCAGTCTTTGCTGAAGACTGAAGTGGAGACTCTCTGTCCCTGTATTTCCTTTAGAGAGGAGCGATTCTGTGTTAAGATTCTGTGTTCTCTCTCCTTTGTGTGGGGTATTTCAGCTAATGTCATCCCTGTGGGGTCCTGAGAGGCTCTTACTTTCCTGGCATCTGGGACTTTCTGGTTGCTACCCCCACTTCCCCATCCCCCATTGCTAGACACCTCTGTTCAATTTCCTGATCTGCTGTACATCTCCTCCCATGCCTGATTCTTTCCCTCCTTTCCCTTCCCCTCTTTTCTTCCTCCCAAATTCCTTCAACTCTCTATTTCCTTTGATATTTTTGTTCTCTCTTCTAAGTAGGACTGAAGCATCCACTCTTTGGTCTTCATTCCTCTTGAGCTTCATGTAGTCTGTGAGTTGTATCATGGATATTCCATACTCTTTGCCTAATATCCACTTATCAGTGAGTACATACCACGTGTGGTCTTTTGTGACTGAGTTACCTCAATCAGTATGACATTTTCTAGATCCATTCATTTGCCTGTGAATTTCATGAAGTCATTGTTTTAATCACTTATTAGTATTACATTGTGTAAATGTACCACATTTTCTGTATCCATTCTGTATCTATTGAGGGACATCTGGGTTGTTTCCAGCTTCTGGATATTATAAATTTGGCAACTATGAACACAGTGGAGTTTGTGTCCTTATTAGATGCTGGAGCATCTTTTGAGTATATTCCCAGGAGTGGTATAGCTTAGTCCTCAGATAGTACTATGTCCAATTTTCTGAGGAACCACCAGACTGATTTCCAGAGTGGTTGTACCAGCTTGCAATCCTAGCTTAAAACCTACAGGAAAGAACATAGTCACTCCCTGCTGAGTCTCACAAAGTCTGTTTTTGTCTGTCTAACATGTTTAACATACATTAATTACACTTAGTTGTATTTTAATTTTTGCCATGTCTCTTTTACCCCTGTCTTCAAAGAAGACACCTTTACTTCATGTTTGCATCCTTACAGTCAAGAAGAGTTCTCACACACACACTGAAGTTAATTCACACAAAAATGTGACCCAAATTTTTGCCTAGTCTCTCAAAGCTCTGCTGTGTGTTTTTCTCTGAGACTTGCAATGACTGAATTCTTCAAAAGTTCAGTTCAAAGTGACCTCACTTTTTTTTGTTATAATGCTCAATGTAATCCAAGAACACTTTTTTTTCATTATTAGGGTGACACCTTGTTCCAATGTTTTTATTGTAATATCAGGTTTGACTTTCTTTTGCTCATCATATGTAAACTTCAATTGAAATCCATAAAATCAATATTTTTAAAAGTAGAAGTATGTTGCTGTAGACGCTAAGACATTGGTAACAAATTACAAAGGCACAGACACACATACTTTAAAATTTTATTTTCTGAAGCTTTGTTTGAATAAATAGTTAGAGAATATCCTATGACAAATATATTCTAAAGTTCTCCCAAACTCAGTGAAAAGTCTTTTTCTTATGATACCCTGCAACAACTTCAATCGCTTAAATGTTTTTGAACACGAAACTTTCTTCTCAGCATAATCATGAAAATTTATGTATCAGATTTCCGAAAGTAAGGAAAAACAAATTATAAATGTTTGAAAGAAAAGGAAGTTGACATCATTAACTTTTTCCTAGAAAATGTGGACATAAAAGTTCTTTGATTACCTTGGAATTCCATAATTGTGAAGTATTACAGCTTATTTCGTGGACCTTCTTAGACATAAGATATATAGTTTCATTTTCAAAGCATGTGTCTTCAATTTAAAATGACTTAGTTCTCTGTACTTCATCATTTCTTCATCAGACGAGTTCCTAAGTTGGTTCTTTACAAAGGAAATTTGCCCAGATAGCCAGTGTTACTTGCCTCAGGGCCTCAGGGCATGGTTCTTTTTGATGTGGCACACAATGAACTTCATCTTTTTTCTTTTGAGGAAGTATGGGATAATTAAATGCTGATCTTTTCAAGAATTTCCAAGCAGGTGTCAGTTACAGATGTCAGGGAGATTCATGATACAAACACATTGAGTACATTGAAAAGAGGGGGAAAAATAGCAACATAGGGAACATACAGAATTCAGTTGGAAATGGAATCAGAAAAGAGCTCAGGGATCCTGAGCCAACCTGACATCAATTTAGTGATACTGCCCTGAGGCCCTAGTTTGCCTTCTTAGACTGTTCTTTACTCAGTCTTTAAGGATCTAGCCAATCTTATGAAATAGGATAGTTTTAGATTTTATGGTCTTTTTTCTTTTGGCTCCTGTCATTATGTAAACCTTAATTACAACCGAATTACATAAGAATAATGATAGGTATCTGCATCATAACATATCAGGAAATAAAATTATCTATGTATTTTTAAAAATAAATATATTAAATATTGGGCCTTTTCCCATAAGTACGTTTGTTTATGACCACTTATTCATATCTACTTAAATATCAACTGTCTCAGTGAGACAAGCATATTTTATTCTGTTTAAGATGTCTCTTGTAATTTCTCTTAGTAATGTGGATATCTTGTTTTACTGTTACTCAGTTATCTGGCTCCAGGCTCTAATAAAATAGTGTTTGGCACTCTTGCCAAAGACATAGAAGATTGGTCACCACATTGCAATTTCTTAAAGACTACTTTTATTTTTTATGACATTTTTTACTATCTACTTACCATATACTTGTAACTGTTTCTCCTCCATTGGAATCCATGAAACCAATAAAATCAAGATAGCATCTTCATCCATGACTGCTCTATCAGAGAAAATTCTTTAGAATATAAAAGGATTTCTGTGCATAGCAATTTTGAATATGTTTTCCTCTTACCAAAAAGAAATATCAATTCAGATAGTATGCACTTTCTTGGAACGTAGATAGAACAAATATTGGGTTATAGCAATCAGATTTAAAATACGTTATAGACATTAGACATGTTTGCATGTTACTTTATTTTGGAAATGGAAATTTCCAGTAGCATCCTCTTATGTAAAAAACAAACAAATTAATTCTTGCAGCACTATCCCATGATTTAAAAAGTTACTAACCATTCTCCCTTCCTATAATTTCTTCTGCGTGTATGATTGTGTCTGAATGTGTGTATATGTGCATGTGTATGTGTGTGGGAGTGTGTCTCTGTGGGTCTGTGTGCACATGTGTGGGTGTATGTGTGGTAATATGTCCCTCTGTGTCTGTGAGCATGTGTGGGGGTATGCATGTGGGAGTGTGTAGGTATGTATTCATGTGTATGTGTGTGTGTGAGTGAATGAGTGTGTTATATTCCTAAATACAAGAAAACAACCTACTATCTTCAAAGGTTTTACCTTATGTTGTGGTTAGAGACAGAGCTGACACCACAGGAAACTTTTCCTTCATTTTCTTTTCCACAGATGTGTTCTTCTACTTAACTCTGGCGTTGTGATTACATATTGATGAACAACAGCTTAGATTAAGAATTCTCGATGTTTCAAAAAACTTAATAATCTCAGAGTACTTATTGTTATTCTTATTTTATTTAGAAATTTTCATTATTAATTTGTGCATTTTCAGGGTAAATTTATGCATCATTTCAACACATGCCTTTATTTGTCATTACAACAGGTAGAAGTTTTAACTTCATTTCAAATAAAGACAATATTCTGTTTGATAAGCTCTTTGTAAATCAGTAGAGAATCTTGATTCTCCTACAAGTTATGGTCCATGAACCTCAGACTTTTCTGTCAGTGCTGGGATAAGGAAATGTGCTCTTAAGAAAGACAGCTGAAAGATAGTTCTGCTCAGGATGTACGATTTGCCAAAGAGTACAATCATCATTCCTCTCAATGATTGATAGTATTGTCAACTGCAAAAAATGAATTATTAAGAACAAAAGTATCAAAGAAGAACAACAGAGTCAAATAATATAACTCAATGTCTAATGGCATGTTGACAAGTGAAAAATGACCCAAATTATCCAAATGTTTAAATTTCTTCTAATGTGTGTTATTTTATCAAAATTGAGAGAATATTTGAATGCAAATATTTCGTCATTATAACTTGTTATATTAGTAATAATAGATTAAGTAGCTAAGAATATATTGGCAAGATTATAAGACTGTTTTGTATCTGTTTTGAGGTTAAATACAATATTCTAGCTGCATTTGTTGTTCTGTCTCCTGATATTTAGGACTACCTATTTGGCTCAGCATCATTAAAGATGTAGGCCCCCTATTTGTCTCAACATCATTGAAGCCAGAGTTATGTTCTTCATAGCCTGTGAGAAATTAAGATGATAAGGGCCTTCCAAATGAACAAAGAAAGACCACTCCCCATTGGTGGTCAGTCACCTTGATACTGGTCAGCAGTTAATGATTGCCTAGGCCACATGAACTGAATTCAATAACGACATCAATTTTTTCTTTTCCTTTACTTTTCTTAAAAATAAAATGTGTTTCTGACCAAAATCCTGAAATATTACTGGAGTACATTCTTTATTTAAAAAAATTCTATAAACTGAGTCCAAATTGCAATTAAAATTCTATAATTATTGACCGATTCATTGTTTATTCTCTGTGTCTTGACAATTATCCAGTATAAGAGTTTAAGTTTTTATGAGCTTTTTAGCTAAACTAAGTTAACTGTTATTTTTTTGAAATAAATATCAAATGTTAAATAAAATTATTAAACATCACAACTATATATGAAAATATTTTTATAGTATGATTCTCAATGGTAATGTCTGCTGTATATAAGATGCATACATTTTCCTTTAAGCTTTAGAGGTAGTTAGATTTCTCTTGATTTTGAAAGTCAGAGATTATTCTCTGTGCCTTCCCCAACCCCCTCCCAAGGGTATATATTAATTCTATGTAGTACCTAATTTCATGATGACATTTCATACACATATATTGTGGACTTTGTCCATTTTCCCAACTTATTCTCATCCTTCTCTTTGTCTTCATATCTCTGTTTCCCTGAGATAATTTTGCTTCCACTTTCATGTCATATATACATACATAGTTTATGTCTACATATACAACTTGGGGCTAGGGTAACAGAAAACATATATCTCTCATTCATATACTAAATTTTTTATTTAATAAATTATCACCAGCAACAAATTTCATAATTCCATCCACTTTTATGAATGCACATACAAATAGGTACACTATATAATTTGATTCTATGGCTCAAAATTTCTGAATAATGCTATGTAACCAAAAATATGCAAACATTGAGGTTATGTTTTCTTAGAGTCCTTCAGAGAATTACCAGGGAGATAGGACTATGGCACCCATAAGAGCTATATTTAGAGTTTTGAAAATACTGTAGTGATTTATATAGAGGCTTGCTAATTTACATGTTCACCAACAATCCATAATGACCCTCTTTTCTCAATATCACAAACACCTTTTTTTCTATTTGCCTTGTTTGTTATTCTATCCTGAATGAGATGAAATCTTGACATAGATTCATTTGCATTGTTCCTGATGACTTATAGAGTTGATTTTTCTTACCCCAGGCTTACTGACATTTTACCTTTTGAGAACTCTCCTTTCCTTTCATTACTCCATTTATTGACAAGGTTGAGTTGTTGACATTTATTTTTTGGATTACTTCATTATGCATTCTAGTATTCATTCTGTCACCTGTGGAACTAGCAAAGCTCTATGCTCTTCCATCCTGCAGGTTCCTCCTTTGCTCACTTACTTTCCTTGCTTCACATAAGTATTTTGCAGTTTTCTTTGCCCTTTTTGAAAATTCAATGCTGCACAATGTCTAACTTAGAATACTTTAATTAGGGAGATTAGTCCTTGATTTTAAGTACAAACTTTTTATCTACAGTACTTAAAAGTATCTCAGTATACAACACTATCTTATCAAGAGGAGAGAAACTGACCATTGCATTACACAGTGGGTATTCTAAACTACATTCCTGTTTTGCAATGATTTTACACACTCTTCTGAGAAGAGCATTTCTATGAGAACGTACCTTTTGTTCCCATGCTCCCCATACTTTCCTAGGTTATTGTTAGCACCTGGTGTGGTAGTCAGCATTCATTTGTCTCCATAAGCTAGGCATACTATATTAGATACGTTGTGAAATAAGGAATCTGGGAGTTTTGATTAGATGTCTAATCATTAGATCATTGCAAGCATCTTTATTTTCTTTTATCATTCTACATAAACAACAAAAATAGCAAGTATTAAACATTTCAAGAATAAAGAATTTCGATTCTGTGTCACTTAATGGAAATCCAGTGGACAATAAGGAAGGAATGAGGTGGCGGTGGATACGTGTTTGTATAAATACTATAAATGCTAAAAGAAAGGATTATTATGATCAACTCAAATAGGGATATCAAATGTCACAATAAAACATACAGTTTTATATCATTAACGTATGAAAAATACATTGAAACATTTAAAGAAATTATTCAGAGGTAAGCTGACATTTCAGGCTGTAGGGTTTTTTTGGTGAGAGCACAGAAATAATATTCAGTTATATTTCAAAAATTACAGTCAGATTTCTGCCTTTATCTGATGTATTGTTTTGGTAAATCAGATATGTCACTGATAAGAATAATAATCTATAATTTCCTATGCTAATTAATTGCTTCAAGATCTTCAGTTCAGAATCACTTTTTCTACCAAGAATCTGGTGTGCAAAGGTTTTAATAGACATTTAAGTTTTTGTCACAGTAAAATGGCCATAAAGCCCTAATAATTTTCTTCCCTGCTTTAGCTAGGTAATTTCAAGAAACTAATTGAAGTTTTCAGCTGATATGCCAAAAGTATTCTGTAGAAGTTTTCAGAAAAATTTACTTACAAACAGAACTCTGAAAACCTCTGACACTAATTCTGCTGATAAATTAGAACTTCTAAAATTAACTCTAAGAATAGTTGTGGCATGAACTGTTTAGCTTGAGTCGCAAAGCTCTGATAAATGTTGATGGGAGTGATGGTCCTCTTTATTTCAAGTTAATCAGAGAGCAATGCAATTCACTTACTCAGCACTGAGCGCTGACATGCCAATGATGGAATATAGCGTTCTATGCAAATCCCCATCTATTACTCAATCATACTTTGCAGAAGGTGACAGTAAAGATCGATGTGCTTCCCGCTTATGCCTTTGTAGTTTAATAGCAGGCTTCATGCTGAAGGACTGTCCCTGCTAGATTTGTGTGTTCAATTTAGAGATAACTCTCTTCAGCCTTCTCTGCTCTCCTGTCCCCTAACTCCATCCTCTCTTCTACTCACATCTCTTCTCCATTCTTCTCCTGCTTCTCCTGTTTCCCTTCTTCATCTTCCTCAGCTCTTCTCCTCTCCCATTTTCTGTATTCTCCTATCTCTCTATTTTTGCCATCTCATCATTTAGTTCTCTTTCTTTACAACTTCATTACAAATACTATCATGAACAAGATAACATGCCCTGTAGAACACTTACCATAATTATTAGTGCTTTGAAAAAGATGAAACTATGTATTGCTACACAACAGAAACGTCATAAATATGAGAACACATGTGCAAGTACCCATTCACTGTTTAGCATTAAGCACAAGGTTAGCATTTTACATCCATTCAGTTCCCTAGAGAGTACTGTGAAGAATGCATAGAAGTTAACAGCATAAACTTCAGAACCATGTATTTGAATGGAGCATTCCCAGCCACTGATATACTTATTCATTTTCTAAGCATTTTCCATTACTGTGGCTCACATTTTTATCTGGTGAAACTGAGAATATAATATACGTGAAGATTGAAACTTTAGAACACATAATTTTTAAAAAGTTAGGTTTAATTTAAATCAGAATATTGTAATAATTATCAATGCCAGTGTCCATGTTCCAAGGTTAAGGACACCAACACATTAGCAAAGCAAATTTTTTAGGCTAGAATTCAAGAAGCTATGATTTCTTAGAGCCTGTACATCTTTTTATATGGCATAATTTTACTTATTTTAATAGAGAGATATCAAAATGCAGAAACAGTTACATGTTTAGGTGAAGAAAATAAAGTTCATATTGAATACACACACACACACACACACACACACACACACACTTTAAAACTTCTCTTTTGCTCACACAAGTATGAGCACTTTAGAGACCATTTGTTATGAGTTAAGTATAAAGCAACAGTTTACATGGAATAGTGAATTACCATCAGTAGGCTTTACCCCTAAGGCTTTTCTATCATTAAACACACTTTTGGAGAGATTTATACATCTGTATTACACATTTGCTCCTAGCTAAAAACTGGCCTACAATTTCTACGCTCAATTATTATTTGATTTTTCTAACATCTTTCCTTGAATGAAAACATTTATTATAGTGAATACATAGGACATTCTATGTCATGGTCTTTTCTTCACTTTCTAATTGTTACCTCCTTCAGGCAATGCTGGATTTTCACAAACGTTTTTTTTTTTTTTAATTTACTCTTTTTAGTATTACTTTCAAGGATGCATTATCATAAAATAATAATATAAGTACATCTCACTGGAACTCGACATTTCTAACCGTGGAAATTTTCTTTCTCCTTTTATTACCTACATTGTGTTTCCCTTGAGAATATTATTTGTACTATAGAATGGGAAGTAGATATTAAGCAATAACTTTGTAGAATGAGACTCCATAGTGAAAGTGAGCTAGTTTTACAGTAGTACCACAGAAGTATGGTGGGAAAATCATGTTACGAAAACATCACACTAAAATGAGGTGCAGTCTTTCAGAATGCTAGAGATGCTGAGCACACTGTTCGTTTATATGAATAAATCTGCTCATCCTTAACAACACGGTATACAATGAACATTTTTTGTAAGATTTTTACAAGAACAGTACCTAATCTTTTCTTCCTGTGAGTATTTGCCCCTGTATGTCCTTCAGTATTTCTCTCTCTTACTTTCCTGTGAGGTGAGAATTTGAGACATAGGACTTAGGGAATAAAGTTATGTTAACCTTGAGAGACTTGCATCCATTGCATGGAGAGTAGAGAATTTCTCAAACAATATGCAAATTGTAGCCCAGCAGTGAAGGGGCAGAAGATTGTTTGGGGAAGAAGAAGGATGTGGGTTTTATTCATCATTTTGGGCCATGCATTATATGTTGAGTTCCATAATAAATATATAAAATAAAAATAAAATTATAATTAGACTTTGTTATTAGTAGAATCATGAATTAGGACAAATACAAATATGAGCATTGAATTAAAAATCACTGTTTATGAGTGTCCTGAGACATCAAATTGTATTCTAAGTTTTCATAATAAAAATATGTAAATGTGACTAATATATATATTTATTTTTTAAATTATTTGTAAATAAACATACATATGTACTCTAAACATTTTTCTTCAACTTTCAACTAAATGTGGGAAATTAAAAAAGAATCCAATTACAAAATGTTAAACATCTAAGCATTTTTATATCCACAATGAAAATAATAAAATTTTATTATATTTTTAATAAAGGCTAGAAAAGTAAAAAATTGTAGGTTGTGAAATGTTAATGCAAAATCAATTAAGTTATAACTTTATTTTTTAAGACTTATAATGAACTTTGTTAATTCTTTTTTTTACAACATTCCCTACTTTTTCTCTCTTAATATATAATGCATGTATTGGTCATGTTTTGTGGTCAGGAATTACAAAAATGCAAAATATAATTTCTATAATCACATACTTACATGTTCTACTGAAAACCCACTCTGATTCCACTATAAGTTAAGAATGTTGATAACTAAAGCATAAAATGCTAACTTCCCATCTTTATCATAATTTAAGACTGCTTAAGGTTCCTTGTAGCTTTTTCTCTTCTATAAAATGAATAATGAGCAATTTTCATCTTGGTTGATTGTCATACTTCAAAGATTTTAATCATCTTTGAAATTTACATTTGAATTCTTTAGACTTTTCAGAGTCCCATGGTTGGTGATAACAGCCAGGAAACCTCAAGTTAAGGATTATAAGTTTAACACAAAATTATTCTAAACTTCATGATGACACAAAATTTGCATTATTTAAAAAAAGAAATTGATTAGAACAAAAATCAGAAATTAGTGGAAAAGGCACACACAAAACAAAAATTAAGAGATAATGCATATAATCTAATAAATTAAGTTGCTTATTGTCATTATTATCTAATAAGCTTAAACATCTATTATCTAATAAACTAAAGAATATTGATTAGGATATTAAAAATGTAAAATAATTTTTAAACTTTTGAAAAGACTGCTGTAGTCATGCTTATAGATGAACAATTCCAAACTAGCTATCAAGATCTCCCATGGTCAAACACCACCTAAAATATGATTGTTAAAATTATTCACATCTATAGTACACTATTTGTAAGTTATCATGACCCATAAGAAGCATTGACTTGGAATTTAACCAATAAAGTTCACATGAAGAAATGTAAGATCACCTCAAAGATTTTAATCTCAGATCTATTTATTCTCCTTACTTCTCACTTATTGACTATTTTTATTAATCAAGATCAAATATTTTAGTTTGCTTTAATGATCTTATTATTTATGTATTAATTCTGATCTTCTATTGATTATGTATGACAAAGATGTCTGAAGTTGCTTTTACATTCCTCATCACAAGTTGTAGTAAAAAAAATCCACCAGTCAATGAGTTCTTGTTTTATAAAAAGCGAGTTAGTATGGAGGAAGATAAATTACATGGATTCCAACTTTTTGTTTTCATTACATAGTTAAAGAAAAATGTTAGTTGTTATAATGTAGTAAATATTTAATAAGAACAGAAGAATAATTTCACTTTATATAGAAATATAAATTTTTATAATTTAGGTTTTAATTAAACTGTATTGCTTTCTAAACATTTTTCTTTCATTTTTATATGTATGAGTGTTTGTCTGTCTGAATGTATGTCCATTATTTATGTTTCTGGTTCTTGAAGAAGTCAAAAGAGGGATTCAGACACCCTGATGATGGAGTTAAGAATGGTTGTGAGCTGCCATGCAATTGTTTGGAAAGAAACCCACGTCTTCTACAAAAGCTGCAAGTTCTAATGGGGAGCTATCTTTCCACTTGATCCATCCTCCACATTGTGTTGAGACTCTCCTCCTTCTCCTCTTGCTCTTCCTCTTCCTCCTCCTCTTCCCCAACCTCCTCTTCTTCCTCGTTTTATCTCCTCCCCCTCCTCCTCCCCTTTTCCTCTTTCTACTTCCCTATATGTCTCTGCCTCTTTCCTCTCTTACCATCCTTTTTTTCTCTCCACTTTTTATTTCACACACATATAAAATAAACAATATTATAATATATCTCACATTATAATGTTATATTTAAATTTAGAAACCACAAATTGAAAGAAATACAATGTTTTACTTTTTTGCATTTGACCATCATCTATATATATTTTGCAGCAAATGACATAGCTTCATTTTTTATAGCTAAATTAATGCGTGTGTGTGTGTGTGTGTGTGTGTGTGTGTGTGTGTGTGTGTGTGTATTTATTCATTCCTTCTTGAGAGGCATTCAGGAAAATTAGATAACTTGCCTATTGTGAGTAGTTCAGCAATAACCACAGATTGCAGGTATTGTGGTAAGAGCCTTTAGAGTCCCCCAGGCAGACATTCAGACATGGTAGAGCTTGTCTACATAGTAATTAAATTTTTAGAATTGAGGAAACTCCATAGTGAATCCCTTATGAACTCAGAAAGCTTATCTCCCCCTTAGCAATTTATAAGTGATCTTTTGTCTCTCATTCTTACCAGGATTTATTGTTGTTTGTTTTATTAATAATCTTCATTCTGCCTTGGGTGATGTGGAATATAAACGTAATTTTAAGCTATTTACTAGAATGGTATATAAGTGACAGCTAGTTCCATTACCTGTAGAGGCCTGGTTATTCTTTGAAACATCATGGCCGCTGTATTTCACATCCTTAATCCTCCAGCCATTGTGGTCTTTTATGTCCAGAAGGAAGTTGACCATCATGTTTTCCTTCTTTATTATAGACTCTCTCTAGTATATTGCCCATATTTTTTCCTGAAAACTAGTTCTACAAGTTTCTGAGATATTGCCAGGTAAACATTGCAATGGCCCTCTTCTCTAATGCTACTTTTCTGTGCTGGTCAGACTTTCATGTTTGGTAAACACCTGGCATGGACAGCTAAGAGGCAGGAAAGATTTATTGAACTTAAGTATTAGTTTTTTGTTCACATGTGTCCATGAACTTTGGTGGCACTGGGGTAACAGATGGCAGTAAAGATACTTATTTGTGCAGTAACAGAGAAAGGAGTGAATCAGAGAGTACTCATAGAAACTATGCTCCCCAGAGCTGTCTCCAGTGACCCACTTTTTCCAGTTAAGCCTCGTATCTTAAAATTTTCATCAGCTTCTAAAATAGCATGTAAAAAATTCAATGCATGTGCTTTCTGGGATATATGCCTTCAAAACATCTCAAAGAATGAATGGCTGATGGTCAGTGAACTAAGGAGCGACTGATTCTCCTCAGTGAAATTGTTAATATTTAGTAGTAGGCTCTGCAAAGACACGTTAAAACCCTGGCAGAGAAGCTTTTGCAAGTGTTTAATTTTTCATGCACGATACATAAGATTGCACATGGGCTGAGCTCTGTTCCTCAATGAGCCGGGAGAGACGCCACTTTACTCTAAGCTCTACATCAGAGAAGAGCAAATTTTACTTTTCAATTGTGTGTCTACCTCTTGACCATTATCAAGAATGAGCAGTTCAGCAAGCATAGATGATTTTTCATTTTTCTTGAGGAAATAGTTAGTGACCTAAAATCCTGAAAGTGATGGATGCTGCTTTTCCAATAATGACTCCTCAGACTACTTTTAGTAGGAATAAATGCCACCATAAACCAAGCATGTGCTGAGAAATGTCATAAGACACTGCTCTGCATAGCATGCAGTAGCATAATGATGAGCAAGTACAAGGAAATCTTTCTACAATGTTATCATGGATAACACACATATAGATTTATATTACCTAAACATAATTTTTGTTTTGCTTGAAAAATATCTATGCAGGTGAATTCTGAGTGTTTTGATACATAGAATCAATGAATTAGCTTCTAGCACTTACTAAATGAATGCTTTTATTCAGTTCCAAACTTTCTATGGTATGCTTCTGTTAAGCAAGATGACTTTGAATGAAAACTGCATGTCTGCATGCTCCATAGCATTATTACATAACAACATTAGAAAGTTTGAATACAATTGTCCCTTTGTTTGCCAGTATTTCAAAGATACTACAGGTTTTTCAAAAGTTCTATTAGGAAACTGAAAATGAGTAGATAAATAACTTTATTATTTTAATAAAGTGACAAGGTAAGACAGGTGAGAGAAATACAAAACATCAGGCTAGAACAGTGGATACGTAGTAAAAAGTTTTGCAGCTATTCCAGAGGAATTTGTTTCTGTTTCCAGAACCCACAGAGGGTCTCCCAACTTTCTATAACTCCAACTGTAACCGATCTGATACCAACATCTGGTTGTAAGAGGCATCTACATACACATGGCATACACAAATATGTGTACATGCATGTACATACACCTCATAAGCACACATATGTGCACACACACACGTAAGTACATTCACAAACCCAAAATTAAAATAAGCCATAAAAAATAAAATTCTAGGGCTGGTAATATGAACCCAGAGTAGAGCATTTGAGTATTGAGGTTATGGTTCAATTCTCAAAATGTAAAAACAACAACAACAAAAAAACCAACCAAAACCGTTAAATTCAAAGCATTTTTTCCTGAAATAGAGTAATTCATGTTAATGAGTGATAATTCAAATACAAATCAGTAGAAAACAAATTAATAATTAATATCTTTCTATTCCTAGCTTTAAAAAGTTTGGTGGCTGCTAACTGAGAAAAAACAGAAGTAAAAAAGCACACATTTCAAATGTAAACCAAAAGAATTTATTTTCCGATGAGTCAACAGAATTAATCTGTTGTTGGTTTTAGATCTGATACCAAAATTTTGGCTGCACTAACTATTCTGTTTGTCTTCAGATAATGTTGCTTCCTAAATTAGTCATTAGTTCTGAAATTTTTTTTGTAAAAAAAAAAAATACAGTTTGTTGTGGATCAGTTACCATAACCCTAAGAAAATTTAATGAAATTTACAAAAATAAAGTTTTGAAATACTCAAGCAGCAGTTGACTTGAACAGGAATATTTCTGAATTAATTATCATTCTGTTGCATGGATTTGTTTCTTAGTTTTGGATGTAAACATAGATTGTTCTGTTCTATGGCAGGCAAAGGAATTAAAAACAGTAGTTTTCAGATGGATATGTTTAAAATGATATTAGTTAAATGTACAGAGATAGCACAATGTAGGCAGAGGAATGGTGTATGTAAGTAATTTTTCATATCTACTTTTGTTCTAGTTCATCATGAAAAAATTACTCCCATCAAATAGATGAAAGCAAAGATAATTTGTCATATATCTCTTTCCAAAGAAACGTTATAAAAAGAAAAATTTTCTGAAAGCAGTGATAATGTTTCTTGACGCTGGCTGTTGAATTATATACAAAGTATGATATACATTAAGGTGTCAGCAGTGAGACTGGGAAGAAGTCTTTATTGTTACGCTAGAGTCAGAGGGACAATCTTTTAAAGGCTTTGTGTGTGCAAAGACATGCATGTGTGTAAAACCTTATGTCTGAAGTTTCGATAAATATTCTATGATTAGAAGAATTACTGAGTAGCTGACAAGTGTGTTTGTCTGATGGGAAGATTTTATTTGGCACCTAAGCTAAGGACAACAAAGCACACAGAAGCATCTGCAAAGGGTTCTGCTGCAGTCACTTTTGTTAAATTTGGGAGAGTTAGCAAAGCATGACATAAATTGTTGCACCATTCAGCTTTTCACTGGAAGTGCTAAGTAGAAATACTTCAGGCTTTATTTTCCTTGGTAAGCCATCCGGTACTACTAATTTTAGAACACTATTCTCAGTGAGGTACAGATCTCGAAAGATGTTCTAAAATACATTCAGGAAGTCTAACATTGGTGTTTTAGATGATCAGATGTGGAGGAAGACAGCTAAATCCCTTTAATGTAACATGTACTACAAGAATTATGTATTGGGATCTACAGAAATATTTTTATGCTAAAACAAATCGATGCAATCTTAAAGACCTACCAAAATTATTATCCAACATAATGGATATTCATTATTTTGTATTAAGTGAACACACATGAGCTGTATTAATGATATGGATAAATTTTTTGTTAGTAATGGTACATCAACTTTTATATTTGTCTGTTCATTAATTTATTTGTTCACTTTACATCCTGATCTCAGTTCCCTCCTACTCCTAGTCCCCTCTCATACAACCACTCCTGCCACTACCCCCTCCATTTCTCCTTTGAGACGGGAGAGCCCTCCTGTGGGTATTAACCAACCATAGCACATTAAGTCACTGCAGGAGTAGGTGCATCCTGTCCCACTAAGGCCAGACAAGGCGGTGCAGTTAGGGAAACAGATCCACATGCCGACAACAAATTTATGGACAGTAACCACTTCAGTTGTTGGAGGACCTGCATGAAGACTGAGCTGCATATTTGCTACATATGTGCAGGGGGGTGTGAATGCTAGTTCCAGCCCATGTATGCAATTTGGTTGGTGGCTCAGTCTCTTGTGGCTCCCAAGGGTCCAGGTTAGTTGACTCTGTTGGTCTTCATGTGGAGTTCCTGTCACCCAAGTCTCCCTTCAATGTTTGGTTGTGGGTCTCTCCATCTGTTTCAGTCAGCTGCTGGATGGAGCTGCTCAGAGGATAGTTATGCTAGGCTCCTGTAAGCAAGCATAACAAAGTATCATTATTAGTGTCAAGGCTTGGTTTTTGTCAATGGAATGAGTTTTAAGTCTTAAAGCAGAAAGATATAGAAGGCAGACATTTACAGAAAACAGGTAAAAATCATGCACAGAGACCTTTCACTAATACTTATGAACACGTCTAGCTAAGGTAGAGGTGAGAAATGATCTAGACAAACAACTTAAAAGTCAATTTGGAAACTCAGACAACGAATCCCCATTCCCCTGAAATTACTTTAGTTTGAGTAAGAACAAGTTTTCAGGAAATAAAATAAACTGAGTTACTATTAATTTGACATTGATCCAAATTGGACAGAAGTAAACTCTCTGGTGTCAGAGAACCCAACAAAGTGTCAGGTGAAGCCCATATAGAAGAATGACTCTTTCATTTAATTATTGACTGAACACAAACAAGATTCTAAGCAAGAAAACTTATACTTCTCCATCTTTCTCCATCATATGCAAAGATGGAAAGATTCTGTGTAATCTTGTTGAATGTCTCATTAATGAAGCTGTGACCCATGGCTCTAGCCACATATGTAGCAGAAGATGGCCTTGTTGGGCATAAATGGGAGGAGAGGGCCTTGGTCCTGTGAATGCTAAATGCCCCAGTGTATGGGAATGTCAGGGCTTGGAGGCAGGTGTGGGTGGGTTGGGGAGCACCCTCAATAAAGGTTGGAGGGGAGATAGAATAGGGGGTTTCTGTAGAGGAAACATGGAGAGGGGATAACATTTGAAATGGAAATAAAGAAAATATCTAATAAAAGGAAAAAGGGGGTACTGGGGGAAGAAAACTAGCCTTGTGATATAGGACATGGGAAAGTAGTTCTATGGAATAAATCCTAAGTTGCAATCAGAATAGAAATTATGTTGTCTTTGAAGTCTGTGCTTCTTTTTCTACTCAGGAGAAGGGGTTGAGAAAGTCATTGCCAAAACATTCAATGAACTGGCCTTCAGGCAGGCAGGCAGACTCAGAGTACAGATAGACACAGAAACATCATGTGTGCATGTGGGCATGCCTATGTGTGTGAGAATGTGAGTGTGAGTTTGTATGTGTGTATGTGTGTGTGTGTGTGTGTGTGTGTGTGTGTGTGTGAGAGAGAGAGAGAGAGAGACAGAGAGAGACAGAGACAGAGAGAGACAGAGAGAGAAACAGAGAGAGAAAGACAGAGAGAGACAGAGAGGGAGCAAGAGAAAGAGGGGGAGAGCAAGACAGATACACACAGACAGGTTAAAATAGACATAGAGACAAATATAAAATCATTTTATTGTTCTACATTATGAAATTTAGAGTGAATTATCATAATTCTTTGTTTCTGCCTACAGAGTGAGTTTTCTAAGTAGGATTTGGACATCTATTCATTATATACCAAAGACGTAAACACTCCAAATCTCCCTCAATAAACCAATGAGTTCAATTTTTGATACATAGAGGAGCATGGGTGAATTATTAAATACAATGGGAGTATGGGATAGGAGCTAGTTTTAGATAAGCAAAAGTAAGAGATTATTAATTGATCATGGGTAACTTACATGGCATTAAAAGTCAACAGCTATCTCTACCACAGTGGTATATATACATATAAAATTTTGAACAGGATGAACTGTGACTTGAGCCCTTCCATGAGGAAATGCTAATGTCTACAATCACACTCAGGTCTCCTGAAGACAGTTTAAACGGGGGGGCATCTTGCATGCCTGGAGTACAGCATTCCACAATGTCCCCCCTCACCGAACTGTAACACTTTGCAATACTGTACTCACTGCCTTGCCTCCTTTATTCTCTGGTGTTTGGCAATCACCCCGCCTATCTAAACTTGTCAAGTCATTTTTGAGAGTTTTGCATGGGAATCTTATGATGTACTCTGCAATTTATGTACTTGCCAGGATATTCTATGAATTGAAGAACTAGGAAATGCTGTGGATTAGGATAGTAAATATTAGATTACGATTTCACAAAAAAAAAAAAAAAAGAAAAAAGCTGAAGCAGAGTTAAATATATGTTATGAATGGGAATGTATGTTAACTGAGGTACACAATACAGAATATTAACTGTAAAGTGGCATAAACAGGACAATCCACTTCCTAGCATTAAGTAATCAGAACATGTGATGCTAAAATGAGCAAATTGCATAATGGCCTACAGCATTGGCACTACAAGAGCAGGTTTGGAAATGACCAATTAGTAACTCTGAACTGCTTACTTAGAAAAGTTACGAATGAGTCTGAAATTTTCCCATGGGCAACTGTGATTGTGCATTTATTTGCATTTAGTTTCAAAATTATAAATAACATTACAACTCATGGAAGCTTTGTGGAAAATGTGATGCACTTTACAGAAAAATTTTTGAACTGCCGAGCATGTTTAAAATTACTTGATATTACTATTTAATTTGGTGACAGAGATTAAATAAAATATGAAGACGTGTTTTGGCAGTTTATTTTCTGAATACTATGTCTTCCATAAAGTAACAACTTAGGAAATACTTATAAATGGAGCTTGTTATAAACTTCATGTAAATGGGAAAATACTGATGAAGTGGAGAAAATAGGACTGCATTTCTACAAAGGAGACGTGCGGAGACATACTGTTTCCCTGAGTAAAAATTTCATTGCCAAAATAACATGTGGCAATTACACTGCCCTGAATTCCAATTAGTCCTCAACAGTGTCACATCCTTGTGGTTTGATTCATTTAATAAGTAAAAACAAAGGTAGAATTGCTAGCTGCTTTGATCATTCTCGGCTAAGTATTTAGCTTCTCTTTTCAAGTCCCCACTGTTCTTTAAACATTTAAAAATATGCAGTTTCTATGCTCCATAACTGAGGAAGAGATAATAATATAATTTACTCTTGTTAAATTCATATTTATAAGAGTTACAATTTATGTCAGATTTACTTGTTTTCTTTCCATTTTTTAAATTAAAAAAAACATCATTTCTCTGCCTGTTTAAATTTTTATCCATGTAGAGTCAATACGTATAAACAAAAACAAAAGCAAACAAAAACCCCACACACTTTTTAGTCAAAGCAGGCATCTTCCAAGTGAAAACTATGCAGATAAAAGGGCAACACAATCTTTTCTTAATTTTCAGAGTATCAATGAGCCTGGGTGGATATTCTCCTACTTTGTTCGGATCTGAATAAGCAGTCAGCCCTTATAACAAGGAGCATTCATCACTATTATGCACAGTGATCGCCTCAAGCTTGTGTCGAATACACACTGGCATTCTTTATAACCAGGACATCTTGGCAAAAAAAAGTTTTAAAGAGATTATTCTTTCACTTTTTAAAATCTGTCCTTACTTTAAAAAGTGCATCAGGTTTATGTAAATTTAACACATTTGTTTTCTGCTGCTGCTATTTCCAACATTGCTGAAGACAGATTCCTGACACATGTATCTGGAATCAAATTGTGTGTTCTGTGGTACTAGAATATTCTTTCTACAAAACAATTGTCCTGATCTTTATTATGATGTAGAGAATTAAAATATGGAGTGGACAAAACACTCTCCAATGGTTAGATGACGGTGTAAATGAAATTAAATATAATAACATCATTTTATTAAATAATAATAAAACAACAATTAAGTGCTCTGATTCATTGAGGAAATTGGCATACACCCTGACATAGGTATAGGTATACAAGCTGCAAGATCAATGGTTTTATTCATTTATTTTATAAAATTTCACCTTAATGTAATGTGTAGTTCTCAATCACAACTACAAAATGCATTAGTTATTTCTGGCTTAGGAAAGAATATAACACACTCCCACAATTATTTCAGACGTAACGATAGACTTGAATAACATGTTCTCTATGCACTGAAAGGTCTTTAGAGGTTCAAACTGCAAAAGACTTTAATCAGCTTAGTAGATTTAGATGTTTCTGTTTCTCTTTCTTTCTTCCTTTCTTTCTTTCCTTCTTTCTTTCATCCTTTCTTTTTTTTTTTTGCACGTTAGAAAAAAAGACAAAAAGCCAAGAGGTATTAGAAAATGTCTGTATATCAAAATGTTTCAAGAATGCAGTGCTTATACATAGAAAATATCACTTTGCCGCACATTGAAATCAAGGCATTAAAATGTACAGCTTGTATGACTTTACTTTAATGGGCTGTCAACTGTCCAGGCAGCTGCAGTACAAAGGTAGGCATGTCTTTAATCTTCAAAGAAATAAAAAGTAAAGCGAATAAATTCAGCTATTAGCTTGGAGGCAAATCCAATGAAAGAAGAAAGTGAAAGCACACAGTGTAAGAGTTACTTAGTCTACTTATGTGAAACGAGAAATTGTATTATTAGTTTATGGAGCAGAACACACCTCTTACAGGGCACACACACAAAAAACATGCACATACACATAAATGCACACAAGTATATATTGTTAATACCAAATCAAATAATAAACTGTCATAAATAACAAACTAATGTCAAAAATCCAGAAAAATTAATTATCAATTTTAAGCATGACCATAATGTCAGTACCAATTACACAGAACTGTGTATTTTAATTTTTTTATTTTTATTATGCTATACGCCTAAAATATGTATACTATGTTTACATCAATTATAAACATTGTATTATTTGGTATTTTAATGAATAATTACAAAAAAATTTGTGATTATATGTTTGTGCCCTAATAAGCCATTTTGACTAAATGTTAAATAATCTACTACTAACTTCTAGTGTTTAGTTCTTGTAACAATCTTAACATTTTATATTTATTTGCATTTCCAAGAAATATATTGTATTTTTACATATTTTCAAGGGTAAATCTGTTTTCTTTTCCAAATATGATGTGCTCGCAATTTCTACTAAATCCTATAAGTAATTTTTTTATTATTAAGTGTTTTAAATTTACTACATGTATATATTTAAAACCCAATAAATGTAATATACAAGAAGTTCTTGTTAGGTTCATTTTATACATTTCATTTGTAATTCTTTTTTGTTTGTTTATTTGCTTTTGTTTTTGCACAGGACTACATTGAAAGAAAGTGTAAAAAGGAATGAAATATATTTGGAAACTCATGAAATCTAAATTGTAAAAAACAACAGGTGAATAACTTTAGAATATGTGTAAGGTCTTTTACATTTAGCTAATGAAAATCGGAATATTAAATATACATATGTCAATACATATCTTTAATCATAATAAATTTGTTAAGAATCATGTAAAAAGATCAAAATGCTTTGTCAAATTGTCTGAACCTTGCACATTGACAAATAAAATTTTATATTTTAAAAATATAGAATTTAATTGAGGTGCAATTGTATCACTTTCCTCTTCAATTTTCTACCTTCAAATCCATTGCAGGTCTCCTCCTTCCAAGTCTTTCCATAACCTCTGCTCTTCTTTGCTCATCATTATTTTTTTACACACATCTATATATGCACACACACACACACACACACACACACACACACACATTCAGATTTTATTTTGCTTTGTATGTTTCTGTATTTTTACATTTTTCTCTACAGAACTAATAGTCTACTTGTGTGATTTGTTACAACAAATGGTTTCATGACACAGCAACAATTTTCAATATATAATGTGCTGCTCAGAAGGAATAAGATATTAGATGAGAGGATACTAGAAGACAGTGGTAGTGTGTGGGTAACTCCATGCTTTGTGGCAGTATAGAATTGAACTTTCCGAATCATTTGTTTTAGGAAACATTTGAACATTGACCCCTAGTCATTTCCCTATTTCTATATTAAATTTTGACTGTGGCAGTAATGCATACAAGGACGGTGTCTCCTTACAGACCATATAACACACTTGAAAAGTAAGATTTTCTCAAAGCTCACTCTGAGCCTTATTCTGAATTTGCAGAAAGTCTTTTTGTTTAGCCATCTAGTCTAATGTAACTAATAATTTATGACTGGTATCTCCCAGAAAATTAGTCTTGCATAAAGCACTCAGTAATAGTGCAAAACACCTGAAATAAAATATTATCAATTTGATTTCCCCAAAGTAGAGAATTGAAACATGAGTTTTATTTTATGCTCACTCTACCACTAATAGTTGATGAAATTTAACCAAGTGTACCAATTTAAGCTTCTCTTTCCTAAGTATGTCCACCTAGTCTTGAGTAAAAGAACAGAGTATTTTTTTTTCATTTTAAATTTTGCTCATTTTGTTTTTTTCAGTATCATATTAATAGCATTGCATTTTATTTGAAGAATAACCATCTAACTTCTTGGTAGGTAATTCATTTAAGTTAAAATAGAAAGTGATGCAATTTGTATTTCTTTATCATAAGGAGTTCTGTACACAAGAATCATAGTCTCCTTTTGAACAAACCAAAACAAAAAACAAAAAAAACTATGGTTTTCCTTGTAATGTTTATTATTTTACTTTTTATTTTATTTTATTTTATTTTATTTTAAATTTAGGTCTTCTTCAGGGAGAACCACTACTTTTACTCTGCTAGATTCACACAGAGTTTTACTGACTCCTAATGTCTTATACTCATAGACCACTTCATCTCTTAGCACGTATCTGACATAATTCTGCTTGCAGTTGATAGTGGTTAACACGGAGACCCAAATTGGCCAAGAAGCAGAAAATAATGACACTGCAGAATATGCTTTCTAAATCAAAGGGATTCACCACAACCCACTCTTCCCAAGGCAGAGAATAATTGAAAAATAGTGTCCTGGAAGAGTGTAAGAGACATGGATGGTGAATAGATAATGACAAAGGAATGGTCTTCTAATTATTTTTTTATTTTTAAGAGGGTTCTTATTCTTTTTTTAATTGGATATATTTTTAATTTACACTTCAAATGTTATCCCCTTTCCTTGTTCCCCACTCCCCAGAAACTCCCTGTCTCATACCTCCTCTCCTGCTTCTATGAGGGGTTTTCAACCTCATAGGAAGAACAACAATATCAGCCAACTGGAACCCCCAAAGCTCCCAAGGACTAAACCACCAACCAAAGAGTACACAGGGGCTACCCATGGTTCCAACTGGATATGTAGCAAGGTATTGCCTTATCTGGAATCACTGGTAGGGGAGCCCCTTGATCCTGTGGAGGCTCAATGACCCAGGATAGAGGAACATTTTCTAGGCTGCTGAGGCAAGAATGGGTGGGTGAGGGAGCACCCTCCTAGAGGCAAAGGGAAGGAGGAAAGGATATGAGACTTATGGAGGGGAAACTGGGAAGAGGGGATAATATTTGAATTATAAATAAATAAAATAACCAATAAAAATGAAAAATATCCTATGAGATAAAAATAAATTAATAAAAAATATTTGATTTTGAATCTTGCCTGCATCATGCATTAGGTTGCCATGAACAGAAACCAGAGATGACTTGTTGCTTTGTTATAACTAATCTGCTTTATTTTTCATAGAACATTTTTGTCATATTTTCCCTCTCCCAATATCTTCCTTTGGACTTGTGACCACAATATCAAATATTTGAAGTTTTAAATTTTATTTTAACATTTAATTGTGTAGCAGAAATATGTGAAGGTAAGTACAAGTACCTGAAGAAGAGGGTGTAGGATTCCCTGTAACTGGAGCAGCACACAGCTGTGAACCACTTTAGAAGCAGGGTCCTCTGTAAGAGGAGTTTGTGCTCTTTAACTGCTGAAACATCTCTCTAGAGTAGTTATCCAATTTTAAAGATACTCATTGGGAGACTTATAACTGAAATTCCAAAACTGAGTTTGAGAATAATGAACCATAATAATAAAAATGAGAAGGAAGTTTGGGTATAAAAAAAAAGAATAATAAGTCAATCATTCTTGTTTCAAGTTTCTCTGGCTGTCAAAATGTGACAGAGGGTTCAGTCTAGTTAAAGAGCATGAGAATGTGAAGAACCATGGGGAAAAATAGAAAGGCAAGAAATCAAGCAAAGACAATGATCGGTCTCAACCACTTTGTGTTCTATTAAGCATTTGTCAGACTCTCCTCCTATTCCAAAACTCCTCCACAGATCTTCTTGGCTCCCCTTTCAAGGCATACAAAATGTATCCTCAATAGAGACTTAAAAAAATGATGCATCAAGTATGTCAGAATATGCACAAAATAAATAATATGAATTTATGGAGAAAATAATATTTAACACTCAGATGTATGACTGAAAATAGTAAGACTTTGCCTCATAAAATATTCATCCAGTCATTCCTTCAGCACTCAATACCTGCCAGCACCATTCTACATGCATATGCTAGACCCAGCGTTAGGTAGGTGAAACATAAATTCTGCCACAATATAGAACACATTTGATGCTCTGCTATTATCTGGGTATGATAAGAATAAAATATATAGATAATTTATTATTTTAATTTATTTTTATTATTCACTTTATTTGTTTACATCTGAAATGTTAACTCTCTTCTCATTCTCCCATTCATGAACTCCCCACCACATCCCCATCTACTTTGTCTCTAAAAAGATGCTCCCCCACCTACTCCTGCCTCACTACTCTAGCATCTTCAGTGTCTCTGATATATCAAGCTTCCACAAGACCAAGTACTTTTCCTTCCACCAATGACAGATGAGGCAGTCCTCTGCTTTATATGTAGTGAGAGCTATGGATGGCACATGTATACTCTTTGGCAGGTGGTTTAGTTCCTGGGAGCTCTGATGGCTCTGGTTAGTTGATATTGTAGTTCTTCCTATGGGATTGAAATCCCCTTCAGCTCCTTCAGCCCTTCCTCTAACTCTTCCACTGTGGTCCCCAGGCTTAGTTCAATGGTTGGCTGTGAGTATCTGCATCTGTCTTAGTCTATTACCAGCAGAGCTGCCCAGAAGACATCCATACCAAGCTCCTGTCTACAGGCACATCTTGGCATCAGCAATAGTATGGGTTTTGGTGTCTGTGGATGGAAAAGATCGCACAGTGGAGCTGTCTTTGGATGGACTTTTCTTCAGTCTCTGTTCCATTTTTGACCCTGCATTTCTTTTAGACAGGGACAATCCTGGGTTGAATTTTTTAAATGGGTGAGTGACATCAACCCTCCACTGGGGAATATGCTTATCTACTGGTGCTATTCTCTACAGGTTCTATCTCCCTGATGTTGGGTATTTCCAATAATGTCATCCCCATTTTGTCCTGTGAGTCTCTCGCATCTCTAGCATCTGAGACTTTCCAGTAGTTCCCCAAATTCCCCACCCCCAATGCTTCTTATTTCTGTTCTTTGTCCTGGTGCACATCACTTCTCACCTGTCTTTTCCTACATGTGATCCTACCCCCTCCCCATTTTCCTCCCCTTTTCTCTCCCACCCAGATCCCTCCTCCCTCTGCCTCCCAAAATTATTTTGTCCCCTTTTCTATTTTGGGTTGAAGAATCAAAATATGATTGCCACAGTTTGACCTTCATTCTTATTATGCTTCATATGGTCTATGAGTTGGATTCTACATATTATGAACTGTTAGGCTAATATACACTTATCAGTGGGTACATACCATGCATATCCTTTTGGGTCTGTGGCAGCTCACTTAGAATGATATTTTCTAGTTCTATTCAGTAGCCTGAAATTTTCATATAGTCATTATTTTTAATATATGTATAGTACTCCATTGTGTAAATGTACATAATGTACCAGATTTTCTGTATCTATTCTTCTGTTGAGGAACATATGGGTTGTTTCCAGCTTCTGGATATTATAAATAAGACTGCTATAAATAATGAGAATGTGTCCTTGTTATATATTGGAGAATCTTCTGAGTATATGCTTAGGAGTGGTATAGCTGGGTCTTCAGGTAGAGCCATTTTCAATTTTCTGAGGAATTGCCTGATTATTTTCCAAGGTGTTTTTACCAGCTTGCAATCCCACCAGCAATGGAGGCATGTTCCTCTTTCTCCACATCCTTGCCAGCATCTGCTGTTACCTGTATTTTTGATCTTAGCCATTGCAGCTGGTGTTAGGTGAAATCTGAGGGTTGTTTTGATCGGCATTTCCCTGATGACTAAGGATGCTGAACATTTCTTTAGATGCTTCTCATATATTGGAGATTCCTCATTTGAGAATTCCTTGTTTAGTCCTGTACCACATTTTTTAATTGGTTTATTTAGTTTTCTGGAGTCTAATTTATTGAGTTCTTTGTATATACTGAATAGTAGCCCTCTATCAGATGTACAGTTGGTAAAGATCTTTTTCCAATCTATTGGTTGCTATTTTCTCCTATTGACAGTGTTTGCCTTAAGGGAGCTTTTCAATTTCGTGAGGTCCCATTTATTTTAGAACCTGAACCACTGGTGTTCTGTTGAGGAACTTTTCAGCGTGTCAATGCATTCAGGGTTCTTTCTCTATTTCTCTTCTATTAGATTGGGTATATCTGGTTTTATGTGGAGACCCTTGACACACTTGGACTTGAGCTTTGTACAAGGAGATAAAAATGAATCAATTTGCATTCTTATACATGCAGACTGCCAGTCAGACCAGCACTATTTTGTTGAAAAAGCTGTCTTTTTTCCCCTGGATGTTTTTGACTTCTTTGTCAAAAATCAAGCGATCATAGATGTATACAGTTATTTCTGGGTTTTTAATTCTATTAAGTTGATCTACCTGTCTGTCTCTGTATCAAAACCATGTGTTTTGTTTGTTTGTTTGTTTGTTTACCACTATTGCTCTGTAATACAGCTTGAGGTCAAGAATTTTGATTACCTCAGAAGGTCTTTTATTGTATAGCATTGTTTTTGCTATCGGGTGTGTGTGTGTGTGTGTGTGTGTGTGTGTGTGTGTGTGTGTGTGTGGTGTGTATCTCTGTGTGTGTGTGTTTAATTCCAGATGAAGTTGAGAACTGTTCTATATCTGTGAAGAGTTGAGTTGGAATTTTGAAGGGGACTTCATTGAATCTGTAGGTTGCTAACATGGCCATTTTTACTATGATAATCCTACTGATCTGTGAGCATGGGAGATCATTACATTTTCTGGTGTCTTTTTAGATTTCTTTCCTCAGAAACTTGAATTCTTGTCATACAGATATTTCACTTTTTCATTAGAGTTACTACAAGATATATTATTTGTGAGTATTGTGAAGGGTTTCATTTCCTAGTTTTTTTTTTTTTTTTTGAGCCCATTTATCCTTTGTGTAGAGAAAGGCTACTGATTTGTTTGAGATAATTGTATAGAATGTTTTGGGGTCGCTTATGTATACCATCATGTCATCTGCAAATTAGTGATACCTTGACTTCCTCCTTTCAAATTTGTATCTTTTTGATCTCCTTTTGTTGTCTATTTGCTCTAGCTAGAACTTCAAGTACTATATTGTATAAATATGGAAAGAATGGGAAGCTTTGTCTTGTCTATGATTTTAGTGGGATTGTTTCAAATGTCTCTCCATTTACTTTGATATTGGCTGTTGATATGATGTATACTGCTTTTATTATATTTAGGTATGTGCATTGAATTCCTGCTATTTCCAAGCCTTTTAGAATAAAGGGGCACTGTATTTTGTTGAAGACATTTTCAGCATCTAATGAGTTGATCATTTAATTTTATGTTATTTATTTATTTATTTATTTGATTTTGCCATGGAATATCTTGATTTCTATATCTGGTGTGATTGAGAGTTTGACTCAGTGTTGTAGCCTGGGCTGGCATTTTTGTCCTCTTAGGTTCTGCATGACATTTGTTCCAGATCTTCTACATTATAGAGTCTCTATTGAGAAGTTTGGTGTAGTTTGCCTCTGCTGGTCCCTGTGGAGATCCCAGTTAGACAAGGTATTTTGGTATAGGGTTGTCTCACGTATGAGCTTGGTTATAATGGAGCTCTTGAAAGGGGGTCTAGAGTATTGTTACTGCCCCGGGGCTGAGTTCAATTTATAATCTTAATAGCACTCGATACAGTGAATTCACACCTTGCTTTTAACAGGTCAAACCCAATACTGTCTCTCTCTATTTGGGCAGCATACAAGGTTTGTCACCACAGAGTGACTGCTGACACACTAAGGAATATACACATACTACAAGATAGAGAAAGTAAATATCACATATTGATTGAAAATCATGTACCGAGATCTTATAATAATGTCCAATAATAGTCACTATTTATATTCATGTTGTAGTTCTTGCAATAGATTCTTTCAAGCTTTTTTTTTTCCTCCAGCTGTCATCGCTGTTCACAATCTAACACAGAATGTTCTGTATGTGAATGAGGATTCAGGACAGATTGCATGGAACAAGAATGGGAAGAAGAATTATGTGGTTGCATATACTTTTTTGGTTTATTTTAAAGCTTGTGGCAAGCAAAAGGAAGAAGAAAATCATGAGGTTAGAAATCTTTTATAAAAAATTTGTTATTTACTGTGTCAATAAATACAGCACTACTCCCTCCATGTACTTTTTTATGTTTCAGGGAAAGATGTTTAAGAAGACATAAATTTATGTGAACTGCTAGGTTTCTCTGACAATTTTTATCTCTTTTACCTTGCAACTATACACAAGATAAAAGAAATATTGTGCTAGAATTACTATAGTTCTGACAGGGAACAATCTTAAGAATGTTATTGTAACCAAAGTTCTTGCTGTTGGTCAATATAAGAAAACTGATCAAGTCTAACATTTTATGTTATGCAAAATAAGGAGGAGAGTTATTTAAAATCCCATTACCTTTCAACTTCACCTTGTTGACATCAACACCTTAAAGCTGTATTGTGTACCCAATGGAAATAAAGAAAATATCTTGCAAAAAATGTCCACTTGATGATGATTATTTAGTAGGCTGTTACTACCAATACTGTAAAGAGCATCATAGATCTAAGGGAAAAAAAAACATATTCTTAGGTTATAGATTTCCACTTCTAAGAAATGGTGTCCACAGAATCAGCCTAAAGTCCTTTTGAGAAGACATATGCATGATAAGTTTTCACCTCATGACATTTGTAAAATTCAGAAAAAAATGAAAGAACTGATGTACTTCTAGTAATGTGTGGGAAGGAAGCAAAGAAGCAGTGGGAAAGGGGTAGCTACAATTAAAGATTAGAAATCCATATGAAAACTTATTTTATAAACCTCATGATATGTATGAATGTTTATTTTTCAAATAATGGTGAAATTGGATTTGCCTACACAGTGATTATGTACCTCAAAGATGCCAAGCCAGCTGTGGTATATTCCCACTAGAGTTGCTAGTCTGAAGTAACCTTGAGAGCCTCAAACTATGATGGGCAATTGACATTGCTTTTGGTTCCCCAACAGAGCTTGACAGTAAGACCCTATTGCTGATGGCGAGATCATATATGTAGGTCCCAGAAAATATAGAGATCAAGTTGATACAGATCAGGAAACTTCCCTGCTGGAGGAAAGTTGTCATAGTACTGGAACGTACTATGACTCAAGGCTGGTGGACGGAAAGTCTTCAGTTGTCTTATGTACCCATAAGACATAAACCTATATGTTTTTGGGAGGCAAACTAGGTTCAACTGACTAGAAAATAGGTTTAAGGAATGGAGAAAACTTGGAATAGTGATAGTAATAGATTTCATCTGAGAACAGATAAGCACTCTCAAGAGTTAAACCTTCATTGAGTATTCTGCCATGGTACTTTATTAGCAATTTGTAAGACTAGTAGATTGGAAAATAGATCCAGACACTTGAAAGGTAAAAGTACAAAGCAATGAACATTGAAGTTTGCCTTTATGCCTTTCCTCTACTCTATTATAATTCAGTATGATCAAGACATGTGGAACTTAAAATTTAAAATTATTGGGATTATCTCTATAAATAGTCACATAAGAGCAAGTGAAGAACTGAATTTTCTAATGCAAGTTGGAACACATTGTCATAGCGTACACTTTTGAGGAAAGAAAAGCATACAGAAGAATAAAATACCAGCGTTTTTTAAAAAAAGATTTCTAATATTTGAATTCTGTAGTTACTTTTCTCAGTGCTGAGATGAAATATCTAATAGAAAGAAGGTAGAGATATGTTGTGTCACCTAACATGAGGTTAAACAGTGTATAGTGGATCATGGAGTGAAGGCATGTAAAGCAGGGAGGCTTTGTTTTTTGAAAGGGGGCATAGAAAATGTCCTTTAAGAGGGCTGGGGCAATGGTCAGGGGTTAAGATCACTGACTAATTTTTCAGGAGTACTAGAATTGATTCCTAGCACCACTTGTTGGCTCAAAACCTTTGTAATCTTAACTTCTGAGGTTCTAATGCTCTTATCTTTTGGACACCAGGCATGGGTGGTACACAAACACACATGAATACAAATATATCTATATGTGGGGTGTTGAGCTATGAGAGACAACCAGGTGCCCAGTCGAATGAGCTTCTGAACCCCAGAGACCTTTTTGGGACAAAAGGCATTCAGCTCTGTTCCTGGCCCCCTGTCTCTCCCAGCTTCTGCCCTTCACAGCCCCTCCCACAGAGAGAGGTTGTGAGGTCTCGTAGGAATAGTGCCCCAGGCTCTCCCCACAGGCGGTATGAGGCCTCCCCAAAACCTCAGACTAAGCCAATGGGATTACCTGCTGCTAAAACCGTCACCCATCCCAAACTGTATATATTGAGCTTAATTGAGAAATAAGGCACTCACAAGAACCATCCTGTCGTTGGAGAGCTTCTGTGTGGGACCCTCCCCTCTTCGCCTGCTAACCAGCTCAGAGCGGTTAACACTAGGCAAGAGATCTACTCTCTTTCCCTGCTACCTAGTCGGCAATTCCCCGCTTAGCAAAGAGCTGTAACACTTCAGAACCCACCGGTTCTCCCGAAGTTCTTCAAGTTCTTTGGGGCAGGCAGAAGCAGACCTTCCCCACTGGTGCTCTGCCTTGGACCACCCGTGGGCAGGGGCAGCTACAGAGACAGAGAAGGCAGCTGTCTACATCCTATCTCCTGCCAAACCTGAGACTGGGACCCAGCTGGAGACGGGCCCCACATCGACACACATTTTTAATGAAAGAAAAATAGTCTATAAGATGACAGAGTTCATAAAGAAGAGCATGTAGAGAGGATTTAAAAGCAGGTATAACCTCTAAAGGAATTTGGGAATTCTATTTCAGACAGCTAGTTACCATGTCCCCCATAGCTCCATCTTCCCATTACAGTAAACCCTTTAGGAAACAAGTGTTCAATCACATGTCCCCTTGGAGACCATTTTATATTCACATGGTAATAGTCAAGCAGTTTTTGATGAAATAAGTAGTGATAGCTTAAAAATATTATTTGGGACACAGAATAAAATTGACCACTAGATTTGATCTTTAAGAAGACAAGAATTCGTACTAATAACTGAATTATTTGCACTTTGAAATGACATTTGAGATGCATCATTTATTCTTGAGAACATGACATGCTCAACTTAGAGTTAATTTCACAGGAATGTGATCATCAAAACATCAAAATGCATTTGATTTAGTTTTCTGACTCAAAATTTTTCGCTTGTTTAAAAATTATTTTATTTAAATATGTGATTATGTGGTTTCTCTATGTGTATGTTTGTTGAATACATGCATTCCTGGTGCTCATGGATCCAAGAAGAGGGTGAAAGACCTCTGGAACTAGAGTTGCAGATAGTAGACCAGCCAGTGTTCTCGACTGCTAGGCTACTTCACCATTCCATGTCTGTCACATCTTAATTGAGTACAACTAAACTATTGAACAATTCCCTGTGACATAACTTATAGTTTTCCAAACCATATTATGTTTTTCTTTGCCAGTTTAATTTTCTATACTGTCTAATGTGACTATTCTGTCTGAACTAATTGCAAATATTCCATGTTACTATTATAATATGTCAATGTATAGTGAATAAAACAACATTGTAGTGACAATTTTGGAGTTTTGGTTTCTTCTTTTAAAAAATTACAAAAATATGATAAGAATATGATTTTGTTGTAATCCCATGTATGGAATATTGACAGTATGGGGTTGCTTCAGATTGTCTACAGCAGTTGTCTATGATTTGCCTCCTGCATTAGGAGAGACATATTTTTCCAGCTTCAGATAGTTTCTGTGATTACATGACATTTGGAATTATGGGAAATTTTCAGGGGGTATTTAAATTCTAGTATCCCAAGAGGTGACATGGCTTGTTGTTTGTTTGGTTGGTTATTAGTTGATTGTTGGTGGGTTGTTGTTGGTTGCTTGTTGGTTTCTGCACAAAGAAACAAGGAGAAAAAGAAATTAGATATCCTGGTGTCAAAGATCAAGCTTGCCTCAAGGAATAAGATCCTCCCAATCAGAAAGTAGTCTAACATCACCCTTTTTTCTTTCTATCCTGTTTTTGCTCATATATTATGTCAGGGAATTGAAAGGGAGGAAAAGAGTAGAGAAAAGTAAATGAAGAGGAACCCTCAAATTAGCAAATGACGGCTGCACAGCACAAGAGGCCTCATTGGTTAAAAGCACTGATTGTTTTCCCAAAGAACCAGGGTTTATTACCCAGCACACACTTTAGCAGTCAACAACTGTCTGAAACTTTAGTCCTATGAGACCCAATCTTTTCTGACCTCCGCAGCAATTGCATCTTCATGTTGTATGTTCATGCAGGCAAAATAATCATTAAATAAAATGAAATCTGAAAAAGGAAAAAAACAAAACATAAGAGAATTACAATTTGTATATATCTGCTCATATTAATATTTGTATTCATTCAATTACCTTTATTAGTTTTATGTTTATAAAGTTGATATCAGCTATATATATATCAATATATCAATATATATATATAAAGAATATATATATTATATATATATGTATATTAAAGCATATATATGTGTATATATATACTAAATAGTATATATATGATTTTATTAAATAGGATGAAGGACTCTGTATTTTAGTCGAACATTCTTTAGTCTCCCACAAATAAAGACAGTCTATTTGCATTAATGAATATGAAAATGTACTTGAGCAAACAAATACCAGACATGATTATTAAGTGGGAGTGACAGGAAATAGATTTTTAAAAAGTCCAGAATGTTCTTTGTATACAGTTTGAAAAGAAAACAGACATATTCAGCTAAACAAAATGCAAATGAATATCTGCTACAACTTTAATTTTAGTAAGTTTATGTCAACATATTTCAACACTAGATGTCAATATTTTAAAATCACAAACTAGTATTTGCTTAAGGATATTTTCATGATATTTTATTAACATTCATATCTACTGCTGAAAAATATAATGACACATGTAGTGTCAATAAAGTCTAATTATAAAAGAAGCATTTGTTTTGCTTTTATTTCCTAGTCATGCATTTAGACTGCTTCAAAAACGAGTGTGGGAACTCAGTGAGGGTGAATGCCCTATTGTTACCCAGCTCTATTTTGCTCCTGTCTCTACCACCAGGCAAACACTGTAGCATGTCTCCCTGGCCATGACAGTCCTTCCAGAAAGAGAACTTCTTTTTCAGAGGTCAGTTTTAAAAGTGTTTTTCAGATCTTCCTCAACTTCAGCCCTGTTGGTGTGGAGAGGACATAGTTTTCCCCCTGCACTCTTAATTTAGCCTTCTTGGCAATTCCTGACTCCCAGAATAAACCAGTGTACAAAGTTTCATTGCCTTGCATTTTCCTCTGGTCTCTGCTGTGGAAATTCTGATCATGTGACCTATACATATGGATAGTTAGAAGAAAATTGGAAGTTTATTTATTGTGTTTTTGGTTCTGTGTCTAGCAGATAAATTTCACATTAAAGTGATTTTCTAATGAATAAAAGGTATCTCTGGAGACACATTTCAAACAGACTCTTTTTTTTTTCATAGCCTTCAACATAATGAACAGAAATAGAAAGCTAATGAAATTAATTGACAGACTAACAAGTTAAATCCTGACGGGATAAACAAAGCTTTGTCGTAAATAGAAAAGTATTCACTTATCAATTTCTCACTTAAATTCCAACTTTAAAACACAGTTTCTTCTATTTATAGACAATTTTTCACACATAACAAATTTTTTAAATATGACCACTCACTATGTATATTATTTAGTTTTAAGTTGTAAATTATATCGTGAGTATATATATATATATATATATATATATATATATATATATATAATCATGATCTTTCTAAGCACTTTGCTCATTGACAAAAGTGTTATTAATGATTCAAGACAGTCACATCCTGATTCTCATTTCTTTTTATAATATGTTGTTACATTACATAAGGAAGCAACCATTTGGCTTCATGAATCTCTTCAGTTCATTGAAAAAAAACATTTAAAAATGTATTTATTTTAAAGAAATGGATTTCTTAATAGTCAGTTTGCTGCTTTGCAAGAATGCATTTGGGGAAAAGAGGAATGGTTCAGTGGATAAGAAATGCCGCCAAGCCCTGGTGCCCTGACTTCTTTACCTAGAGGTCATGTACTCTAGTAAGTTCATGTACTATATGGTAAACAAAAAAGACAATCATGCCCACTCTCCCACAGCAAATACAGGTTATTTTTGGTGTGTGTGTGGTATGCATTATGTATGCATATATATATATATATATACATATATATATATATATGTATATATATATATATATGCAGATGTATGTGTGAGCATATACATGCACATATTGAGACCAGAGGTCAATATCATTGTTCACTCAGTTTCCACCCTATTTAAGGTAGAGTTTCTCAGTGAAACTTGGTCTCACTTACACAATTTTATTTACATTCAGTTAGCTTCAAGGCTCTATTATTTCCACTAACATTGATATCACAGGGACAATTCGTTATATATTTATTTACTATCTTTTTTTGTATCAGTGTATGTGTGGGTGTGTGCATGTCACAGCACAAATGTCAAACGCAGAAGCCATGAATTTGGTAAATCAAACTCAGACTTTCAGGTTTGCGTGGCATATGCCTTTCTTGTTATGCCATTACTCAGGCTCTATGCCCCGAATTTTATACAGATTCTGGGAATCCAAGTCAGATCTTCATGATTGTATACTGAGGAATTTACAGTCAGAGCCATCTCTCCATTTCCCAAGTTATGCATATTAAATTAATGTGAATGACTTATTCTAGTCTAATATGAGTTAAAAATAGAACAAATGGAATAAAACATCTCATTTATGTCCACATAGAAGGATTCAATATAAATGCACTTCTCAGATAACTTCATTTTTACCATTTTATGATATCATACATTAAACAGTGGTATGCTCTGGCATGTTTTTTTTTTTTTTTTTAATATTTTTGAAGTGCTCCTTTTTCCAAATTCAGGTTACTCTAGTTAGACATGTGAATAGTGTGGGAAATCCTACTTATTCCCTCTGTATAAGATTTTAAATTTATAACTCACATTTCTTTTGTATTCCTTGCTTGCTTCATTCACTTGCACTAAATAGCAGCAACATGAGGATGATTAAGAACTGATCATGTTCATGTGTTGCATCCTTTCAATAGAAGGTGGTACATTTTTAGGACAGAATGAGAAAAAGAAGAAAGTAGTATAAGTTCTGTTGATCACAGGCATATAAGTAAAACCTTCTAGGATAGGGTGGAGGGTCCCCGTGTAGAAAAGATCCATCTCCGACAATTTTCTCCATTCCTGTAGGTGTGTGCTACTCAAACCATCTGGTTAGTGACAGATGATTGATGTCTTTCTCTCTGAATGTTAGTTGAATATTAGTTGAGCTTGGGGCTTTTTTGAATAAAGAAGTAGTACCAGAAATCACACTGTAGGTTTTGAGGCTTAGGATTTAAGATGTAGAATACTTACAATTGGCTTTTCTCTTGAAAATCAATCCTTATAAAGAAGTCTAGACACCTTGATGGAAAGATTGACCTTTAATCCAAGAGAACACTTGAAGAAAAGGTTCTAAGAACTGGAGGACACAGACCCAGAAAGTTATCAAAAATACCTGTCATTCATTCAGTTGACAGACCAGATTGCAGTACCATCTTGGATGACCACCTTATCTAGATGAAGTATCTCATATAGTGCTGCACACACCAAAGATATACAGGTTGTGCTCATGGGGCACAAGTTTCAGAATTATAAACCAAGAATACTAAATATATAGAATTGTGCCATAATAATATCAGTGTTAAATGTATATAAATACTTCAGTTACAAGTAACAACAAATGATAATGTAGAAATGAGAATGTGAAATTGAAACCCAGAATAAAGAGCATTCCAGAGAGACAAGATGTCTTTAAAATAGCAGCATGGAGCAATGCTGTGTGTCTAAATGTTCTCTAGGAGTCTATAAAGCAGAGTGGCTATGGCTTAAGTCATTATGCTGAAAGGACATGCCACTAAATATAAACTCTACAGGAATTAAAGATGAGATGTCAACTTTTGAAGATTTATGGTTAAAACAGTTGTATATATCACAAGAATTGATTTAGAAACACTACAGTATCTTGAAGAAAGTAATAATGTAGGAGACATATAAATAGTTATTTTGTGAAGTGAACCTGACGATAGTCACTTAGCTAAATTTGTTGTTTTGTTTGTTTGTTTACAATGATGGAATAATAGTCTTAAAAACCTAAATTGATCTTTGAACTCAAACATATAAATGTTCAAAGAAACAGATAAATATGAAGAAAGAAATTATTATCCTTGGATTTAACTTTTGACTTCAATAGGTAGACCAATTTTTATATATCCCACTACATGCAAGTAAAAGCCATATTGTTTATAAGTCTGACCTTGTTCTTCTCTAGACACTCTTTCGTTTGCTATAGTGTACATGATTTCACTCTGACACATCTGTTCTGAAAATTCCCAGGTGCTCAGATAAGGTGCCTCAGAGGAAATGAAGTAACCGCATTTGCATTCTAAACCGTTGTCTTGATAACTAATAAATCTAACCTTTCCAGGCGGATGTATGCAGTTAAAAGTACTAATTGATCATGTTGGCACTAAGGTGTTGTTCATTCTAGAAAGGCCACGCTAATTCAAATTGATGTGATTCAAATTAACCTTAATCAGCTTTACACAGACTGTGATTCCATTGCAGGATATTTTGCAATTAGATCTCTCCTGTCTTTACCTGCCCCGTGGACTTGGAAAGGCTTTGGAGTTTTATTCTGGATCTCTTGAAATGAGAATTATAATAACTGTTCATTTCTACATACAATATTAATGTGCTGGATGCATCAATAAGTTTTTTGTGTATTAGTATGGGATTATTTTAAGAATATTGAAATAACTATAATAAGCTGACTGACATTAAGTATGTTATGTTTGTTTGAATGATAGATACAGTAAGAATGAGCAGGTGATAATATATGCTAGACTTTGTTTTGTGTTCATAAAACATATGTTCCCTATGTAGGCAGTCAAACCACTAAGCAATGCATATGTTTGATCATAAATAATACAATAAGGTAAGTGATAGGATGCAAATATCAGTGAGTGACTTAAGAGGAATATGACCTTGAATAATTATGACTATTGTTATCTTAATTACAGAAATTAGATGCATGTTTAAACTGATCATTTTATTTCATTCTTACAGTTATTTCCTATGGTTTCTCAGAAATTTGTTTTATTTGCTTGAGCCTTGGATTGAACACATTATGCTTGTGAATGGGGCAGAAGTTGTCTATTCACACCAATACAGAGAAGAAAGCAACAACAATAATATATTGAAAAGGTCCCACCCTTAGATACTCTACTTTCTAAAGTAGTACCCACTTCATAATACCCCACAATAACTTAAGTAGCTAGAGACTCAGTTTTAAAATCCTAATCCCTTGGGATGACAGTACAGATTCAGATCCTTAAATAATCCAACCTTGTAGAAAAGAGAAAAATATCAAAGAGGAAAATACCTAAAGAAGAGAAAAATAAAGAGGACATGATATTGTGAAGAGGCTGTGTTCTAAGCATTAGAGAGTTGGAGGGGTAAAAGAAGTACTATATATGAAACTGATTCATGGTATAAAAGATGAAAATTATCAAGAACAAAAAAATTTATTACAAAAAGAAAAACAAATGGGAAAAATCAGAAAACATGTTATTTTCTATGCCATTGCTAATTAGAGACAAAAGCAAAGCCCTATCCTTAGGGTGGCCTCAATGCTTGTATATGTTCTTTCCCTTCAAGCAGTGTTGTTTTGAATAGGAAACTGAGCCTCTCTATGCTCTCATCTACAAATGGCTACAAAAATCTACTTCATAATGTGACTATGAAACTAAAATTAGCAATACCTTCTGTCTTAGTAAGTGTTTTAGTGCTGTATAACAGACACCATGACTATGCCAACTGTTATAAAGCAAAACATTTAATTGGGTCTTGTATAGAATTTCAGATAGTTAATCCATTATCTCATGACAGAGAGCAAGCAGCTCTCAGGCAGTGATAATGTAGAACTGGGAGTTCTACACCCAAATCTGAAGGCAGCTGGACTAGAGAACGACTCTGGCCTGGTCCAGGCTTCTGAAACTTCAAAGCCCACCTCCAGTCACATACTTTGTCTAACAAGGACACAGGTACGCCAACAGAATCACACATCACAATCCTTCCAAATGGTGCACTTCCTGGTGACCAAGCATTTAGATCTATGTGCCTGTATAAGTCATTCTTATTCAAAGCGTTTCTAGATTCTTTTACTCAGTAAACAAAGTTTGCCTATGAATTATAAAGGAAGCTTTAACTAACTTAATTGGAATTTAGTACAACATTCAAACAGTGTTCTCCTTAGCTCAAAAAAAAAAAGAAAGAAAAAAGGAAGAAAGAAAAAAGAAAAAGGAAAGAAGGAAAGAAAGAAAGGAAAAGGGAGGAAGGAAGAAAGATCAGAATAAGACACCAAAGAAATATTCACATGTAGATTTATTTCCATAATATCTTGTACTAACAGTAATATAAGATATATTCAGCTATTTTTCATGTCCTTTTAGGACTGTATAGAATATACTTTGTTAACAGGGAAACCATTGTTAGATTTTGAGTTTTTGCAGGTAGTGAAACAATCAAATAGTGAGATATAGAGCAAGCCACATACTACTAGGACAAAAAAGTCAGCAGGCGTCTAGAGACAAAGGTGAGAGCCAGCAGGCGTTTGTGTGTGTGTGTGTGTTATTGTCTTTCTCCTACCAATGGTAGGAGCAAAGAGTGTGCAAAGAAGAGACAAAAAAATCAGCATTTGGATATGAAGCAATATGAATGAAGTCCTCTCCTAGACAAAATATCTCAATAAATATTAGAAAAGTCTAAAGAGTACAATGTATTAATTTGCTACTCTGCAGTGTAGAGCCATTCTTAATATCAAAGTTCTCTATGTGTGAACTTGAAGAATAATGGAAAATACCTAAGGAATTAAAAAGATAGATTTATTGGTTTTATTTTATATGTGTGAGCATTTTGCCTCCAAGTATGTATGTATATCATGTGTGTGCAATATACACTGAGACCAGAAACAATGACAAATAACTTACTTAAAGTTACAAATGATTGTAAGTCACCACTTCACTCTTAAGCATTGAATCCATGTCCTCAGGAGAAGCAGCCAGTGTTCACAATCACTGTACTGTCTTTTAACTCTTTGAATGAATTGTGTGCTATTAATTTACCTTTGCAAGATATCATCCCCTTCCCCACATCCTGCATGTTTATGTTTATAACCCCTGTGTTAAAAAGTAAAAAATAAGATTTGATACTGAAAAAAGATATCATATATAAGGCTTTTACACTTTTAGATTCTCAGAAAACTAGTGTCAGTTTAATGTGACCATTCTTTGTTCTGTGAATATTGGTGAGAGACAGAGGGGTAGAGAAGGTTTTGTTTATAGTTTGAAAAGATGACTAATTTAATGAAAGTCAATAGGAATTTTAAAGGTGGTAGATGGTAAGATCTAGAGATGTACCATTCTAAGATGTATAATGCTGATAAATAACTAGCATTACCTTGGCTGTGGGTGCAGTGTAGTTGGTCAGAAATAGGTTAGGACTCAGGAAGGGATAGAAGAATATCATGTCTATATTTCCTGTCTGGTGAAAGGAAGAAACCTGTTTAGGAACTGTGGTAGAGCTTCAATCAGAAGCTCTGAGTACCTTCCACACTTACAGAAATTAGGAAATATACCACACTGTGTACAACATTAAAACAGATTTTATATCAACTCTTGGGGGATGGGGTAAAAAAACCGTTAAAGGCCTGAGGGCTGAGGAACACAATCCAGATTCAGCCTCATGCTGTTCAAATACAGTGCATGCAGGCATTGTCAAGGAGTGTATATCACTAAATTAATTCATATTTTAACACATAGTATCCAAGAACAAAACTGACTTTTAGAGTGTTTAAAGAGGTAAGACTGTGTTAAATATGGTTATTGACATATAATAAGATATAATCAACTATGAACATTGCCTTTGATAAAAAACAATCATATAGGCACAGAGAGGAAAGTCGTGTGGGGATACAAAGAGAATAAGTCCACTATGAAACCCCTAAAACCAAACAAATGAACAAACAACAACACACACACACAGAGAAAAACAAACAAACAAAAAAAACCCAAACTCAACAACAAAAACACCAACAATTAAAACCGTCTTCAGGAAAACATAATCCTGTCTTGATGAGAAATTTCATGTTTCTGAATATTGTTAAACATCTCAGGAAAATCATGTAAGAAAACTTTATGTTTAATTAGATGTTTACATATAATTGTTTCACAATGGTGACTATTCTACAAACAGTTGATCAACTGTTAACTTACTAAAGGTTTGGGACTACAGAACAAGACTCTTATTATAACATATTTGTACTGTATTGTATAGTATCTAGTATTGCAAAAAAACAGAAAACAAGAGCAAATGACAGCTAACGGCCAAGGTTCTCTTTTAGTCCAATACCACTTGCTCTTCCTTAGCTAGGCCTACCAGTTCTGAGGCCGTTAGTTCAATAGTACAAAAAAAGCAAGCAAACAAGCAAGCAAGCAAGCAATGTCAACCTTCTGGAGATTCCTGGGGAAAGAGTATGTTTCTAGTGAATGTATGCTGCATGGAATTTTTATTACTTCATACTTTTATGATATATGAACAACATGCTTTTATACAATAATTGCCAAAGAAATGATTAAAACATGAGTCCTTGAATAAAAAGTGATTCCAGACACAAAAGCTCAAGATTAAGTAGCCACTAGAAAGTCCCAGATGCCAGAGAAGCAAGAGGTCCTCAGGACCCAGCAGGAATGACATTAGCCAAAATACCCAACAAAGGGAGATAGAACCTATAGACATTATATCCAGTGCTTAGGTATAGTCCCTGGTTGGGGACACCCATCTATCTCAAAAATATTAACCCAGATTTGCTTCTGTCTAAAGGAAATGCAGAGACAAAGAGTAGAACAGAGACTGAAGGAAAGGCCATCCAGAGACCAACTCACCTAGGCATCCATCCCATCTGCAGACACCAAACTCAACTTTGTTGTTGATGCCAAGAAGCACTAGCTAACAGGAGTCTGATGTAGCTGTCTCCTGAGAGGCTCTGCCAGAGCCTGACCAATACAGATGCAGATGCTCACAGCCATCCATTGGACTGAGCTCAGGACTCCAATGGAGGAATTAGGAGAAGGACTGAAGGCTCTGAAGGTGTTTTCAACTCCATAGGAAAAACAACAATATCAACCAACCAGACCCTCCAGAGCTCCCATGGACTAAACCATCAACCAAAGAGTACACAAGAAGAGACCCATAGATCCAGCTGCTTATGTAGCAGAGGACTGCATTTTCTGAAAGGGGAAACCCTTAGTCCTGTGGAGACTCAGCACCACAGTTTAGGGGGATGCTAGTGCAGTGAGGCAAGAGCGGGGGAGGAAAGCATCCTCTTAGAAGCACTGGGAAGGGGGATGGGATAGGGTGCTTACAGAGGGGAAACCAGGAAGGGGGAAACATTTGAAATGTAAATAAACAAAATAACCAATAAAAAAAGAAGATCTTTAGTTAATAAAAACATGTTTCAATGCCATAAAAAACAAATTGTTGCATTTTTCTCATTTATATCCATGGTAGCCTCCATTCCGGAGGATAGTTAATTTCCACTGTTTTCTGGAGTATTTACTTTTACTGTTCTGCCACTCTTGTTCATAGAAGTGAGCTTCAGTTTTAATTAAAAGAAAATGACAAAGGTCAAATCTTCTACAGCTAATTACATGTGGCAAATAACTCAAAATACACATAATATATTCAGTACATAAACATGAAAATTGATTATAAAAACAACTGCTCTCAAATCTAATTATATGACAGTCTACAGAAATGATAGAATGACAACTAAAGGAGATATTTATAAATCAACAAAAGTAAATCTTGATCATAATTACATAGATTTTTTTCCTAATATAAGTACAAGAATAAATGATATTTGCTAGTGATAGATAGAAAAGTCTACCAAAACATTATTATGAGCATCATGGCTCTCAGTCTTTATATTATTTGGGGTCTCATTGCTTACCAGAAAATAAATAAACCAAACAGGAAAATATTAGCAATTCAAAAATATTTTTCAATTAAAATATTTTAAAATGTGACTTCAGGATAGTTATATAATTTCATATTTAGAAAGTCTACCTATTTCTTGTAAACAAATATATAAATATATATGTATATATGATATATATAATATATATACACACACATGTATAAATATATGTATACCTATACATATATATTTGATAATCTTTGTACTTTATATGGGTACAAATAAAACTTTCAATTTTACATTATGTTGGGTGAGTACATTTCAATTTCATTGAATTTAAGAAACAAAGGGTCTTTGTGAACAGTAGACAGCCAAACTTATACAATATAAATTTATTGTATTATAAACTACATATAAGTAGATGATATGTAAGACAAAATGAATATATATGAACACATAAGAATTTAATACTACAAGACAACACTACAAAGTTCCAGACCATAACAATTGATTATTGCCAGAGGACAGGCTGAGTCCTGGATTCTTCAGCAATTTTCATTTCAAAACTGAAGACTTTTTCAGAATCATGCTATGCATACGAAAATTTGAAAAATCTGAATATATTAGCCTTCTGCTATCAAATTTTCTGAAGTTAATTCTAAGTGAATTTTGTTTGACTAGTAAATAAGGAGGGAGATAAGGCAAACAAAAAAACAAAAATGTTGAGGCAAAATAAATAGTAATAGTCCTTTAATCTATTAAAACCAGTAAACTAAATACATAGCCCTTAATTTTGAAATCATTTAAAGGTGTTCTTGATTTAAAGAATTTGAAGATGAATTTAACACATTTAAGTGGCAACCATTGTGGCTTAGCTAAGCGACTCACCATGGGGTTTCAGCTGCTCACTGAGTCATATTTCCTTCCAAAGGGGAGTTTTAGTTTATCTTCAACAAACAACATCTTGAGATAGGCTCACATTTTTCACCAGTGAACGTCACTGTGACAGTCATTGAGCTTAGTATATATGAAGCATATTTCAAGGTGTGTCTGTGAGGGTATTGTAGAGTGGTTTAACTGGGAGGGAAGGTTACTCTGAATAAATCAGGCATTATCATATTATTATCTCAGACTGAATAATAAGAGAGAAAGGAGGAAGTGAGCTGAAGAGCAGCAGACCTCTGTCTAGGTCCCCACCTTCACAATGTGCTTTCATTTTCTTTCCTACAGCTACACTTTCCAAGACATGATGAACCATATGCCTTCAATCCATGAACCTAAACAGGCCCTTTCTTCATTTACTTATCATATGTTCAGGCGCAAGAATGAGAAAAGTAATGAATATAATGTTTTTAGGCTGTTATCCCAGTGTGTATCATACGTTCAATATCATAGAGTGGGAAATTGTTCACTGTAAGCCTAAGAGCATCTCTAATTCTAAAATAATTATAGATGTGCACAAATGGGAATTTTTAATGCCAAAAAGAATACCACCTTGGTCACAGTAAAAACATTACTGAAAATTCAGTCTCAGTTTGCCATAACCTCTGTGAGTTCATACATGTTCCAGTGCTGTTTCAAAGCCTGGTTTCCTCGCTATGCTCTATCCCTCTGGTTCTTACACTCTTTCCTCCTTCTCTTCTACAATGTTCCCTGAGCCCAAAGGGAGGAAATTGGTGGAGAAGCCCCATAAGGACTGAGTGTTCAAAGGCCTCTTTCACTCTCTGCTCATTGTTGACTGTCGATCTCTGCATTTACTCTCTTCTTCTGCAGGAGGAAGCTACTCTAATGACGAAGAGACTAGATTATAAAGAACAGACTGGAGGCTAGGCATCCAAATTTTAGTGACCACATAAGCTGCAGACCTCTATTTCACATCTTCCTTTGCCAAAATGCAGAGAGACAAGAAAACTCCAAGGAAAACACAAAGTAAAAAGCATGTAAGTGCATAGCTTTGAACCCCTGAAACAACAAATGCCCATGATGATGACATCCATCCATTTAAGAGGAAAGAACATTTTGTATAAAAAAATAAGTAATAAGCATATATTTTTGGAGTGGGGATTAGTACAGATTGATGTGTGGTTTAGCATAGCAACATTTTAGTTTTATGTCAAAAATAAGAGGGAATTTTCAGATACAATCCTAAGTAAGAAAGTAACCTTATCACCCATATAATGAATAAGAAATCAATTTATACCTTTTGCCTCAATTTATATGCTAACCAAAGAAAATTTTTGTTATTAAAAAAAAAAAAAACATGTAATGCAGCACACTCAAAACATTTGCTAGGGTGATCATGTATTTTGATTTAAATTTAGAAATAACAATGTATCAAATGAAAAATAAATAATGCAGTTCCAATATTCAGCCTAAAAGTATGCTTTGTCTCACATTTTTGTACAATCTTCTGAAGCTATATATTCGAATTTAAGAAAAATGAATATAAAGTGTTGCTTTTTTAGCAAAATGATGATTTTTAAGAAACATAGCACAACAGGGTATGAATTATGATGTAATAATTCACACTCACTGCATTGTTAGATATAAGGCTGTACTGAGCACTATTTAGTGAACAAGGTGTTGATTATTATCTCATAACTCATAGCATGGAGTGGTTTACTGTGCTTATATGCAAGTCCCCATACAAATATTTTTTTATTAAAATGGTTAAAATGTTTCAGAGTAAGATGTTTTTAACATAAAATGTGAGAAAGCAATAAGAATGGAATTCAAATATCATCAAACATTGTCTGGGATTTTAAGCACTGTACCTTCCTTTAACTAAAATAAAATGTATTTTTTTCTTTCCTCGGCTGATAACCTGACCCAGCATGTACTCAAGCAGCCAACTTCTTTTAGCTCCACCATAGCTAGCTGTCACCGCTGTAACTCTTCTGCTTCACAAGCCACCACAGCTGCTGGCTCTTTTACAATGGCTTCAGAGGCACAGAATTCTCTAAATTTTGCTTGTATTGTTTCAAGTCTGCCTGTCCAGATATCAAGCACCAGAAAATCATGAGCAGCTCCCAGCTTACTCCGAGTACAGTTAGATGAAATGAAGTAGAAGTAGGCTTTGCCTTTGACCTTGATATTCCTAAAAGTGTTCTTGATTATAGTCAGTCAACTACACTTAAAGAGATTTTTTTCTAATTTGTGCTCACAGTAAACACTCAAAACACCCAGGAATTTTTTTTATATCAAATAACAATAGCCTCCTTTAAATATCAATTTGCATTGATAGACATATGCAAATAAATAGAACACAGTGTTAGTAAGAATAACTGTGGGACTATTTCTTGATAGTAAATATTGGTTAATAGTAATTGTAACACTTCTATTATATACTCAGAATATTCTGATGAGCTCCCATACAACGTACCCTATCATATTATCTGTAAATAAAGATACATTAGCTTATTCGATTTTTAGCATTACTTGCCTTTTTAAAGTACTTCACCACAATTTTTGGATCAGGATCTCTCACCAAACACCATAAATTCAGTTATCCTTGCTGAACAGTAGTTTTTCTTTCTCTGTTCCCCTCCCTCTAATGCTAGGATTACATATGAATCAGTATAACCCACTTTTTATGTGAGAGCAGAGGGTACAAACACATTATTGTACAGCAAATGATCCTACCTATTGAGTCATCTCTCAAATAACACATTTTGGTTATGAATGGGTGTTAGGACTGTTTGTTTGTTTTAGCACAGGCATTTTAAGAAACACCATTCAGTTGTATTAATGCCAAACCATGAATTCTCTCTAATGACAGTTCACTCTAGTTCTCAAATGTTATTGCTGTTAGAAAAAAATAATGCAATAAGTTATTTATAGCTCCAGGTAATTTGTGCCTTGATGTTTGAGTAGAGATGTGTTTTTATTCTTTATATATTATGTCATAATAGAGAGTAGGTCAAGAAATTCTATAGATTTTAATTATCTCAGATTTTGTGTCTGTCTACTGCATAGTACAATAAATAAACATTTTTATTGATTCCCCCCCTTTTGGATCTTTTTCTAATTTCAATACAATAAGCTTCAAGCCAAAATTAATTTTCATATTTATTTTTAGAAGATTTTGCTTAAATCTGGCTATTGGTAAGTTTGGATGAATGCTAATATTAAATTAGACATATTCCTATCTAATACTAAAACATTCATGTAGATAATGGTAAAGTCCTGCCGTTTCTTAATTTCCATGAAAACTATATTAATCAGCATTTGTTACTGACAAAAAAGCATTCCTAAAAAAAAAAATCAACTTAAAGCAAGAAATGTTGATTTTTGCTTCATATTTTCAAAGCTTTCAATTTCCGAGCATGTGTAGGTGAGTTGATTGCTGTGGGCTATTGTTGAACTAGAACAATATGGTGAAGGTAGTGTAGATATAAAAATGTCTTACCTCATGGTAGCTAGGAAACAGAAAAAAGACAAGCAATATACAGGGCAAAACAAAATCACTAAAAGGAACAATTCCTGAATAAGATGGTATTGAAGAAAACACGTTTTCTGATTGAATGGAGATATGTCTACTTATGATATATTAAGATCACTTACAAATCTACTATTGCCAGACAAATATTTATGTAAATAAGTAACAATCAATACATGACTTACAAAAGAATAATCAAATCTAGATTGTGTAAAATAGAATGAAGAAAAGTTTAAATAGAGTTCATTTATTAACAAGCATGACAAGCTTTAAAAGATGTGATGACTGTTGTCCACATAATTAGATATTTTACTTAATAAAATATATTTGTCAGAATGTTACTGAATATTTTTATTTTAACATCTTCACTGACAAAGCCCTATGCCTTAAAAAGCAAAACAAAGGGTCTAAAAAGCCAAATTAATATATTTTCGGGAAGTATCAGAAGTAAATATTTGGAAAATGAGAAAAATATCTTTAAGGATTAGTAATTAATTAGAGTTTTCATAAAGACATTTCTTTTCAACTATCCCAATTAAAGTATGTTACATTCTCTGTTGCATTATTTTCACGATACAATAGGTCAAAAGTTTCAAGGTCATTTCCCTTTGACCTATGTTCCCTTATGTTTTGTATAAGGACACAGATGTTTCTTGATTCTCCCACAGGACCTATTTCCAGGGGAAAAAACTACTAAAATGAAACAAAATATTATTCGTCAACGTCCTGATGCTATGCTTCAGGAAGAAACATTGAAACAGGCTAGATTAAGACTCTAACAATAATTTTTTTAAATACAAACTTTAGATTATTTTAAATATTATGTAAAAAGATATAGACATGTACATATTTACCTTAATTAAAGATACTTGAAAATTTTACATCAAGATGAGTTAGATCCAGGGGTTTTTGTTTTTTCATTTCTTTAAAGCATAATACTTTGACAATGTAAATTTGCATTTAAAAATATATTAGTTAAAATATTAAATGATTAATAAAATCTGTGTTCCTAAATAAAACAAGACCATTGAAATCAGTTACATTTTTCTTTTTAGTATTCCTATTCAATAAATACAAGTAAAATATTCTGAAAGAGATATTACTAAAATATAAGTTTTGATTAAATTTTCATTAATGAACACTTTGAAGATTGTTGAAAGTGCTGGCACAAAATGAATATTTTTGATGTTTTAATGTGGAAAATATGCTCTTTGGATTTAATTGTATAATATTCCATTCTCTAATTTAATATTAGCTATGCTTATACAGAAAACTTAGCAAAAATTATAGTTTATAGACCTATATAATGACTTATCAAAGAAAATAGATGGTTTTTACTCTGTAGTGAAGGTGGCAATTAAGCAAAGTAAAAGAAGTGGAGACACCAATGAATATGGTACCTGAGTGGCAGGGGCTAGTGCTGATCCTCAGTCACTTAGTGCTAAACAATTTTTTACATCCATTGATTCATAAGATTAGTAAGACTTGAAGAGTATCTCATTCAGGAAAAGCACACCATTAGTTAGGAGTTAGGAACCAGAGAAGGGAACAAATATAGTTGGACAATATATATATATATATATATATATATATATATATAT
>JANHMN010000001.1:100019424-100051707 GCA_030674055.1 Rhabdomys pumilio
TGTGTGTGTGTGTGTGTGTGTGTGTGTGTGTGTGTGTGTGTGTGTGTGTTTTCTTATTTTAGAGGCATAAAATGTTAAGACACAATGTTAAATTTCATAGCATTATAATAGCTAGATATGAGCTATTTTAACCCTTGTGTGGTTTGGAATATTGCTACTAAACTTTCAAATGCTATCAGAGATTTTAATTCCTGGCACTTGATTAGAAATCCTAGGTTTTCAATTTTCTTGTTTAGCATTCCTGGATACAATAATCTCACCACTTTCTGCTTCTGAAAAATTGGAACAATGTATGTTGTGTAAATTTTGTTTAAGCTCCCATGACATCTTTTCTATGGGCAATTTAATCAAACACCAGAGTCCTCAATGCATGAATATAATGCAATGACATGACTATTATACAAGATATTTTTTTGCTGTATTTACCTATTGATCAATGTTATCTATTAATTTAAGGCAATGTGATGTGGCTTTTGACTTCAGTTGACATGAAAAGTCTGATATTTTTTGTTTGCTTTTTTTTTCTTTTTCTTTTTCTTTTTCTTTTCTTTTTTTTTTTTTTTTTTTTTTGTTGTTGTTAAATGCCAAAACTTGGAAGATACTTCCGAAAAGGTAGGGAAAAGAATTACAAAACATCAGCCAAGAGGAAGGCAGCTTCAGCAGAGCTGTTCCCTCTAAGCTTTGTAAACAAAAGATACTGCTGTCTTTGGACAGGTTAGCAATAGAAGTGGTTATGTTTTGTTCACAACTCAGTTTCACTTGGAGGGTAGTGGCTAGGTGGCATCCTGAGACAAAGTTTCCAGAAGAGGTCTTATGAGCTACAGTGGCGGTATATAGACAAGGAATAATCACAAATCAGAAAGGCCAAATTCAACCAGCCCCAGGCCCTGCCCTAAGATGATGGACAGCCCAGCCAGGGGCAGTTTTAGAGAGTGGAAAGACCAGTTACTGACAAGTTAAGAAGTTTAAACAACATAAAGCTCTTCCTAACCAGTGAAGTATGGATGTAAAGGGTGCCCCACCCTTAATGGCTCAGAGCAGACCTAGAGTTTAATAGCCTTGATTTCAAAGTCAGTAGATAGATCCACCTTTCAAGCCACTCATCTGCTGCTCACTGCTGTAGAATCCTAGAAGGCTGAGCTCCTTAAAAGACAATGTGCAAACAAAACTCTAGTCATCAGTGTCAGCAATGAAAGTAATTAGGAAGAAGTACGGGTTTAATATAAATTCAGTCTAGTACCTACATAAATCTAAATCAGATAATGGTTAGAAATACCTTCCTTTTTAACTAAAGATTTGAACTTGTTTATCTTTTATCCTCCCTTATTAAATTACACCTTATTTTTCATTGATTTACTTATTCTATATTAACTCATCAATCCGTTACTTCACAGAACGTTCTGTATTAGTTTCCAATTTCTGTTTTATGGTCATTGGTATTGTGTTAGCGAGTTTTAACCAACATCAATAGCTGCATCGTCTTGCATGGGTGATTAATAGTACTTAAGAGTTTTGGAAAGAACAAGCAAGACTCTGTAACTATAGAGATTTCAGTGCTTTGCTTGTTTTCCATTCTTCACCATAGTTGGAAGTCACCCACTTTTCATGTGAAAATGTTGCATAACAGCAAGTGTGAACACGGGAATGTTGGAAGAACCACAGACAGTAAAGATTTACTTGGTACATAGAGGTCCTCGCATACAAAAAGAATATATACTACTGTGAAGAAAGTGCAGGAAACCAATAAATACTTGTCCAGGATAAATTACCAATAAACCACAGTGAAGAAAAGTGTACAAAGTTCAACTGACATTAATCCTGGAGTATAGCAGCAGACTCCAATCTCTACTGCAAAAAGAATCTATAATTTGTGATCTCTGAGTGGTACTAGAGGATTAGATTTAATTTAGAGTTGGTTGCTCAGTAAGTTGATCCTCAAATGAGAAATAGATAGATAGATAGATAGATAGATAGATAGATAGATAGATAGATAGACAGACAGACAGATAGATAGACTCAAAGAGAAGAGATAGTGGAAGCCGACTGAAATAGAGTGTCCCTCTAACTAAAGGTCAAAACACAATATCTACATATCACCAGAAGTCAAGACTCCCAACATGGGGCCACACTAAGGCTCTTATGCATCAAGGGAGAAGTTATTCTATAAACATTACAGGGCCCATTGTCACCTGAGAATCTTTCTCTGGCAGTCCTAGCTGCTTTGATTTGTGTATCTATGGATAGCCATGCATCAAATGACAATTAGATTTACCTACAAAATCACAAATCAAAACCACTTTAGATTTCCTGAATCTAGAAATAAAAAAAGAGAAAAGGTAGATATGCCAGATCATGGTACAAAAATAAAGTTATAATATGAAATTTCTGAAAACCCATGAAGAAATGAAGAGTTTCAGGCCTCAGTTTCTTCAAAAACACCAAGTTGTTCTTAGTTTATAATTGTATACCCCTCAGAGATATAGAGTAAGGAGTGAGTTTACTTCATATTATTCATTACAACTGCATATCATTATTTGTTCATATGCCTCATAAAAAACCTTTTGTTTTTTTTTTGTTTTGTTTTGGTTTTGCCCATTCCACTACATGAGTCTTGACCACAATATGCAGCTTGTCCTTGTGACTGTATTGTTTATTCATGTGACTCTTCTTAACCCTCAGCACATAAATGTCCGATGCTCTGGATAAGTTTGGCTGTTGCATGACTTTAGACTGCCTCATTTATCAGCTCGATTCTTTCAGGTCTCACCACCTCAAGGTCAGTGACAGACGAGCAAATCAACACAGAAAAATAAGTAACATAAGAAAGCAAGGTGATATAATTCTTCTAAAAGTCTGTAAGTCTGACTCCTTATTGTAAGATACTGAAATAAGTCGAATAAATTATACATGATACAAATTTTAAAAATGCTAGTAAAAAGTGATCAATGATTCCAAAGTGTACCTGGAAGAACAGATGAATCAATGCAGACATGGATAGAAAAGCCCACTATATAGAACTACAAGTCAGTCAAATGTATATGGAAATTACCAATATAAAAGTTCAACATGGAGGAAAATTATTAAATAATTGTGATTTCGGGAACAATCTAACAATAAATCAAATGATAAGATGGTAAAGAGTGTCACTAATAGATCTGATCATGCCAAAGGAAAGATATCATGAATTCAGAAAAAATGGTGAGAAAATAAACTACTGAAATATCAATAAAAGAAAAAATTAAACAGAAATGTATGGCCTTTATATTCAAGACATTTGAAAGAAACCAAATCCAAGAATACTTGGAAAGAAGGAGCTAAGACAAAAAAAAAAATGAAGTCAAGAATCTATTCGATTTAATATAACAGATAATTTTACAATTATCACAGTTTAATTCAATTTAAAGGGGATAATATGAATGCAAAGTCTTAGTGTATGGAAGCAAAAATAGAGCATGAAGAGAAACCTTGCAAACTATGAGTAAAACTTTACTAGCCATACATCAAATTGTAAAGGACCTCAAGGATTCAGACAGCACAAAGTTGCATCTCTCCTTGTTCCACTCCTTAGTGGAAATACTGTGAACCTAGTGATGCGTTTCCTCAATTTTGCCTCCATATTGGACTCATGGCTGTGTGGTTAGAATGACAATATAAAAATAATGTGTACAATTATTATTTCCCTGAATCATCCTCCATACTTTACCAGCTATAATGTATTTGTCATCATTTTATGTATACGAAAAATGTCATACAACATATTTTACATTTGATATCTTCCAAGGTATATGAATAATGAGATTTGAAATTTTCTATGACCAAATAAGGCTAATATGATACATGAGATTTAGAAGACTTTATTGTCCAATATAAAAAAATCATACGCTCTACTTTGGGAATAAATTATGTACACACCCCCCCCCCACACACACACACACACACACAAAACCATTTTATTTTGCAAATATTATAATGAAATCCTCCAAACTGAGCTATACTGTTACAGATACTAAATGAATATAAATTCAAATTCTCACTTTGTTTCACACATTAATTTATATTTCTTCAGTTTATTTGCCAATATTGATATGCTCATAATTTCCTAGATATTACTCCTCAACCTTCACAAAATATTCTCAAAATTTCTTTTACAGACTTTCAGGAATAAGTTTGCATCTGTAAGTTGAAGAAACACAAGTTTAGATTACAGTTTTTTTACTATCTGTAAAGCACCATGTTTAAAATTTTTCCATCTTCCTTTTTTTTTTTACATCTTCATTTAACAATTAATGTGATCAATATTTGTATACAACTTTTTAAATGTTTATTGTATTTGTATGTGAGTCCTGAGTGTACATATGTGTGTCATTTGAGTGCAATGTCTGAGGAGCCTAGAAGAAGATTTCAGATCCTCTGAAGCTGGAGTTAAACATGAGCCAACTGACAGGGATGCTGGGACCTTTCATGTTTTTAAACAGGATTACGTTTAGAAGCTCCATTTCAATCACAGACATGGCAGAAAATACTTTGCTTTAACTTCAGTGTTCAGTGACCTGATTTGAAGTAAATGAAGCTGGATCTCTTTTAAGATATGGTGCTGATACTGACACTCCAAAAAATATTTATCCCAAAAATCAATTGTTTAAAAAATAGTATTTACTCTAAGTACTTTTAAATTTGAGAAGATTAAGGTATTTTATAAACTTTAAGTCTTTAGAATATTTCTTACATTAGTGCATTTTAGTGTATCAGAAATTGTAATTATCTCATGTAACATAATTAAATATTTTTACTTGCAAATTTTCTTCAGAATAAAACTAAGATTTGAATATCTTATTTGTAAAAGGAAGTGTGTGCTTAGAAATAAATGAACAGTTTTCTAAGTATATCTCCAATCTACCATAACAGGCATTTATACTAATAGTACATTGTCAATGATATTAGCAAAACAAGTTGTTCTTTTGTTTTTTTTTTTTTTTTAACATGAAGAGACTTTATTGTTTCTATCACAGTATTACAAACATTCACAAAATATAACCATATGAGAGTAGTTGGTTTGGGTTATTCCTGCTAATCCATGTAATATTTTTTCTTCTTTTTCATTTATTTTTTATTGGATATTTTACTTACATTTCAGATACCATCTCCTTTCCCCATTTCCCCTCCCTAAAAAACCTCTATTCCATCCCCCTTCTCATTTTTGCTCTTATACATTTTTTAATGTTAATCAAAGGCTTTATAAGTTTGATAATGCTCAGTAACAAGATGCCAATACAATCAGAAGTGTAACCCAATACCCAACCTGGATATATTAACTACCTTTGACTGGCGGAGAAACATGAACATCTGCCTCCGTGTTCCCTCCCTCCTCTTTTTATCATCACCTAGCTCCTCCTCTTCTTCTCCTCCTCCTCTTCTTACTCCTCCTTTTCCTCTCCTTACTCCTCCCACCTTAGCTCCTCCTACATATCACCCTTCCTGTTAAAATAAAATGTAAAACAAGTTTCTATTAAAGGTTGTAAATATAAAATAATAACTGGATGTCATTGATTTATTTTGACTTCTAAACTCATTTTCTTTTTTTCTCCTTTTCTTTAGACAAAGTTTAATGATTCATCACAAACTTTCCTCACTTATCAAAAAACGGTTTACCTGTGTTCAACCAGAACTGTTTGTAGCTAATCCATCTTTTTGGTATTTTTCTTGTGTCTGTAGTTTACTGAACTGATTCAAATTATACATTACAAATGGAAGTAAAGAAATGTTTGTTTTGAGAAAATATTCTACATTTAAATAGTTTTGACTAAGTACTTGATAATTTCATGCATTGTATTCTGATTACATTTATCTCCCTCCAACTCTTCCCAATACACCCCTACTTCTCAGCTCACTCAACTTTGCTCTCTAAAGAAACTAACTCTCTTCTTCCTCAGCTCTCTATGTCTGCTCAATTGTTTAAGAATGGTCCCCTGGAGGTTAGCCATTCTCCAGGGAATATCCACACACCCAAGAAAACATATTCCATAAGCTTTAAATGTGTCTACTTAAATGTAGAATATACATTAAAATATAAATGGTTATATTTTGTGTATTTTAAAAGATTGCTTAATATTTCAACTGTAAAAATGAATCTAAAATGATAATAAAGTAAAGATAATATGTAGTGTAATAATTTAACATGTACACATATCCAGAATAATACAAATTATGATCAAGGTGGCTTAGAGAGCTTATTTTTATTATTAAATAATTAAATCACATTCATATTTATTTCTATCTGGAGACAAGGTATGTTGCGATAAATCATAAACACACAATATCTTACTTCATCTATTAAGAATATAATATGCTCAATTTTCTGAAAGAGATCTGTAGCAATGGAGGATGAGGTTAGCCAACAGAAAGTCCCTGACGCCAAGAAAGCAAGAGGATCCCAGCAACCAACAGAATGACATTACCTAACCAAGGGAAGAGAAAATCTGTAAAGACCATATCCAGAGGTTAGTCATGACTCCCACTTCCCAGGTGAGAGATGGGGCCACCCATCCTTCTCAAAATTTTAACCCAGAATTGCTCCTGTCTAAAGGAAATACAGGGACAAAGACTGGAGCAGAGACTGAAGAAAAGGCCATCCAGAGACTGTGTTGCCTGGTGATCCATCCCATATGCAGTCACCAAATCTAGACACTATTGCTGATTCCAAGAAGTGCATGCTGACAAGAGCCTGATATAGCTGTCTCCTGAGAGGCTCTGCCAGAGACTTACAGATGCTAATGTGGATGCTTGTGACCAACCATTGGACTGAGCAAGGGGACTCCAAGGGAGGAGTTAGGGGAAGGACTAAAAGAACTAAAGGAGTTTGCAACTTCATATGAAGAACAACAATATCAACAAACCAGAACCCCCTAACCCTCATAGATCCCAGGGACTAAACCACCAACCAAAGAATACAAATGGAGGGACTCATGGCTCCAGCTGCATATGTAGCAGAGGATAACCTTGTCTGACATCAAAGGGAGGGGAGCCCCTTGGTCCTGTGAAGGCTGGATGCCCCAGTATAGAGGAATGCTATGGCTGTCTGAAGGGAGTAAGCATGTGGATGAGAGAGCACCCTCTTGGAGGCAAGTGACAGGGGGGTTGAGTGGGGAGGTAGAGAGGAAACTGGGAAAAGGAATTACATTAGAAATGTAAATAAACAAAATAACTAATAATTTTTTTTAAAAAAATATAATATGCTAACATTTTCATAATAGGATGCTAAGAAGTGGGACTGTTGTAATGATTGATTAAATCATCTAACTTGTAGTCCTGCAGTACTGGATTCCATAGCAGGACTGTTGAAGAGTATAAAGTTGAAGGCCAGAAAAATTTTAGAATGCCATAAACAGAGATTAATAGATCATTATATTGGCAGATTGGATGGTCAGATTACAGAGAGAACTACAGATAGTGAATCATGAGGTTTCAGAAGGAAGTAAGTTTTTACAGGAAGTGTGAAAGGGGCCGTTTTTATCTCTTCCTCACTTCTTCATACTTATATTTAAGTAATGCAGAAATCAAAATTAAAGACTAATTATTTTTTAAAAAGCAGATGTGTAGACAAGATATATTCATTTTTTTTTTCTGCTCCTGACCACAGTGTGTCCTACAATACTGCTGACATAGATTTAACTACTGCTTAGCCCATGTTTTCCTCACTGAGAGAGAAAACCTGCTCAAAGAATAAACCCAACTCTTCAATTTCTTCCAACAGGTATTTACTTATAGCAGGATAATTGTGATACAGATGCTTAAATTAATAACCTATTCTTCACCAAAAGTACAAGCATTTGTCTCTCACTTGAGTCTACTTCTCTGAAAGGAAATTTTGACTATGGATTTCTAAAAAAATTTTTTTATTTGAATGCTCAACTACTCTTTTTGGTTTTTTCATTTCTGAAAAAGAAATGTAACTAAGACCTCACACATACTAGATTTTGTTTATAAAGTTTGCTTGCTTGCTTGAATTCATGCTTGGTTTTGGATATAGCCCAGGCTAAATTTAAATGGGGATATTGGGGATTCAGCCCTCTGGTCTTTAAGATTTCAGCCCAATAACACTCCTCTAAACTTTCTTTACTTTTCCAGTAGGCAATATACTCTTCACTTTAAACATTCCTGTGTTAAGTTTTCTACTATAGCCACAGTTTTATAGGAAAGTACTTGATGGCACTCATGAGGTGGTTTACTCAGTGGAAATTGTGGGGACCAATAATGTCTGTCTTAGTGCTAGAGAAACTGAAAACCCATTATCCTCTCAATCTTCAAAGCTAGATGGTTCAGCAGCCTCAGTTTCAGATTGAAAGCCTGTGAGATTCCAGGAGAATTTCTCATCCTTGGTCCATATCCTAAGCCTGAAGAGGCTGGATTGTGATGTCACTGGAGGATAGGAGTTGCATCAGCAAAGGGAAGTGTAGTAGGCAGCATTGCTTTTCTTTGTCTTGAAGTACCATAGACTCTAGCTATCTAATCCATGGTCCTATGCACCCCTCCAAGTCTTCTGAAGGCTGCAGGGCAAAATTCCATAAGAGTGGTAGGAGGAAAAAAATAAAAATGCTAGGAAATTCCATGGGCTTTTATGCAAACCTAAAGGGGGTGTTCTTCATTTCCTGTTCCTTCAGGAGAAAACAACTTGAAAGATTGAGAAGTCCTCAGATAAGAATTCAGGCAATAAAAACAGTGGGAATTTGCAATTCAAAGCCTACTCAATAGGTGTTCCAATCACTGCAGCTCATAGCTACAAAAGACATAAATGAAAGGCAAAAGCAACTATTGACTCTGAAGAATGAAAAGCTAAAATAAATAATCCAGATGACAGTCTTTTGTGATTTATTGTCAATTAAATACATATCTATGCTATCTGAAAACTAAGAAAATGAGTATCATTTTATATTAAAAAGGCGAGATGTACCAAAATGCCAGAAGCAAATCCTGAATATAGCCTCCAGTTTTCAGAGGAAGGAAAGGATTAGACCAGGGAAACTCAAATCTATGATTGTTGACATAAGGAAGTATTCAAATCTATATTAGAAACATATAAATTTGCCTGGTTTATTTTCAGGGACTCGGGAGAATGAAGGTTAGTGAGAGAAATTGCTTCCTGGGATGTTAACCTTCAATATAATTTTTTGTAATGAAAACTCTGATTATGTTGCACTTTGGCTCATAAAGAATTTTTTAGTAATGCCATATGAAATACAAACTCTTTGGCACTCAAGACTACATCATGGCTTTTAAATTTTATCCCTTTCTAATTTTTTCCACATACCATATGCTTCAGCACAACTGAAAAACAAGCTATTCCATGAATAGCCATTTAATCCCCTTCCTTTTGATTTAGAATGCAGAATCCATAAATTCATCCCCCCAAATCTGCCTAGAACAGGATGTGTTTCCTGTAACTTCTTTAATAATTTCCAGTTACAGCCATACCTCAGAAGCCATATGTTAGGGTTTGGTATGTATATTTTCAACTGTTATTTATATGAAATAAAATACATGGTATGATTATGCTGTGCATTTATTTTGCTTATTTACTATTAGTTTGAAATGCCTTTTAAGTGACCTTATAATTTTCTTATTTTACCTTTCTCCTTCACGTAGTGTTCACAGAAGAACTTGGAAAATATTTGAAACAGTAACATATTTATATTCATAAATATATTCATATTTCATATTCATATTCAATTTATATTCATAAATAATAAACATAAAAGTTAAGCTTAAATAAGAGTTCAGATTTAATATCGGAAAATTAAAAATCTATGCACATTAGCTTAATACCTGTTTTACAATTTAGATTATAAAAATGAATGGTTATATTTTGAAGATGTTCAATTATTTAATGAGTTTTAACTTTATTTGCACGCCACATATCAAATCATATAAAAAAATATGCATTAGTATGTTTTTACATGAATAATTGGAAACTATTACAATTGGAAAATATACAATACGTCCAAAGAAAGAGGGCAAGAAAGAAGTGACAGACAAGCTATGGAAAACTTGAAAAAATATTCTAAAGGTTCAGAGCTGATTGTGAGTATGGGATCAATGAACTCCCCAGATCTTATCATTCCAACCGTTCCTCTTCTTGTTTTATCTTGTAGCCTGTACAGTTTTCTAGACTGTATAAATAGATTGTATAAATCATTGATTTGAAAACTAACATATAATGAAATATAAGAGTTTTAAAGGAAAAAATTTACATATTTTAGAGTTGAGTTTTTAAGGCATTGAAATTTCAGAAAGGGCAGGCGTTCATTAGTTTTAAACTGTGGTTGATATACAAGAGTATAGTACAAAATAAATAATTTGATACCCCAGGGTATTGAAGCCAGTTGTAAAATATAAGAATGTTTGACTTTCCATTTCTTTTCCACTTCCAAGTTCTCCTAGAGTCCAAAAACAGCCAGACACCTAGTGCTACGTAACATAAGACATAAATTTAGCATATTTTATTATTGTTGAGCTTTTGTATTATTCTTTCTTTAATATTCCTTTTTTATTTAGTCAGGTTTTTTGTTTATTTGCTTACTTTTATTTATTTATTTATTTTTTTACATTTCAGATTTTATTCCCGTCCAGGTCCATCCTCTGAGTGTTCCACATGTTATACCTCCCCCCTCCCATCACTCTGTCTCCAAGAGGATGTCCTCACCTTCACCCCCATTTCCCACTCTACCAGACCTCTAAACTCCCTGGGGCCTCCAGTTTCTTGGAAGTTAGGTTCATTTTCTCTGACTGAGTCCAGACCCAGCAGTCCTCTGCTGTATATCAGCTGGTGAATGCTGCCTGGTTGGTGGTCCAATGTCTGAAATATCTCGGGGTCCAGATTAATTGAGATTGCTAGTCCTCGTTGACTACATTTCACTTCTTAAAAATTTTTTTTGAAGGGTGATCTCATGTACTCCATTTGCCCTTGAAGTCTCTATGAAACCAAGGATGACCTTGAACTTCTGATCTATCTCCATTTCATTTCCTCCACTTCCTACACACTAGAAATACGGGAGAAAGTAAGCCAGAAAATCAGTGAGCCGTGGTTATGGAGTGGTTCGAACTTAGGATTTGTGTATGTCAGGAAAGCTGAGGACCAATGAATTTACATCTCAGATTTTGTTTTATTATTTTTTTTAATTTTAAAAAAACGGACAATAGCAACAAGTATTTTTTTTACACATTTTTTTTTTTTTTTTGCTTGTTTGTCAGTCCGTTTGAGAAAGTAGGGCCATTCATGTTCTCTACTTTGTAACACACGTGGAAAATGACACCAGCATATGGCAAGGGGGAAAGAGATCACTTTTGGAAGCTGGAACACAGGGCACTGACTATAGACTTGTAAAATGCCCTAGTACACTTGTAAATTTCTAAAATAATTGTTTTTTTTAATTAATTTTTCTCTAATACATTATGCCCCAATTTCAGGTTGTTCTCCTTCGACTCCTCCTAGTTTCCTTCTCCTGTTCCCTCCAGATCCTCTGCTCCTCTCTTACCATTCAGAACAGAGCAAGCCTTAGCAAGCAAGCAAGACTTAGAGACAAGCCCTTCCCCTTGTAGGAGGCCACAAAAACGTGTAGCCATAAAACCATAATGTATATGCAGTGGACCTAGCTCAGATCCGTACGCGCTCCTTGAATGTTGTTTCAGTCTCTGTGTACCCCTATAAGCCCTGAGCTGTTGATTCTCTAGGCCATGTTCTAGTGGCATCCCTGGCCCGATGTTTCCTCCATCTCTTCTGCAGAATTCCTGAGCTCTGCCTAATGCTTGGATGTGGGTTGAGTTTGTGTTTAAAATTGTGAAATTTCAAGCTCTCTGGACATCCACATTAGGACACAAATACTTGGAATCAACCTGAGTAACTCTTTTAGTAACAAGGTCCATTTGCTTGCTTCCCCAAGCTCCATATCTGTGAAGAGGTTTTGAAAGTAAACGATTCTAAATCTTGCTCCAACAATTAGGTAAGAGTGCTCCTTTATAACAAATTACTTTGCTATTACTCCATGCCTCAGTAAATTTAGATTTCATCCCATTTTATATCCTTCCCACTAAATTCAGATCTTAAGGGGACATACTTGGGAAAGGGTATTATGAATATAGAGAGAAGTCTTCAAAGAAACTATTTATCTTATAAATCAAATAGAAAGCACAAGTGAGAAGTTAGCATGCTTCATGAGAGTCCACACGTAATCTCTGTTTTTCTTCTTGTTTTCTGGACAAGAGGGTTCAGGCATCTGCTTTACACCCAGACTCATCTACATTTCATGTTCCTACTTTTGGTGCAAAAGATCTCACTCCATGCTTCTGACAGCTCTCTCTCTGCATTTTGGCAAACAAATAATAGATCTCTCTCCTCTGGCAAAGGAACTAACCCAATTGATCTATCTTTGATACATTAATAATTTTGAACCTTAATAAAGCAGCATCATTTCCTGTCATGTGTTCTCTAATCATCTCCATACTCAGTGTATAATAAACACTGGCTACCAGTGCTTGAGAAGGTTTGCTATGAGGACTCTGTGATATTTCTGAAGTAAAAGCAAATTTGGAATAGAGAGAAAAGAGATGTTGTAACTAAATTCAGAGAAAAAACTCAATCTCTTTACTTGCAAGGTTTGCTATTTGCAGAGATGATAAAGGTTCTGAGTGACAGACAAGGTCTGAATCACAGATATTTTACTGTGTTGTAATGGGTTCTCTTCTAGTGTAGATTTGCTTTTCTGCTGGTATGAGTTCTTCCAAGGCCAACTGAGAAAATAATAATATTGTTGCCTTTATAGACTCTACTATCAGAATACTGCAAGCCTAAATTTCTCTGGGAGAGAAATTACTGGATTATGGTTTTATACATTTTTTTTTCTGGAAGCCTATATTTTAAAATTACAACGGAGACAAAACATGATATATTTTGTCTATAGTGCATCTGAATTGAACAGGGCAAGAAATTGAATATTCCATTAGTAAAATAAAAGGAAGACAAATGGTTCTCTCTGAGGAAAATATGCAAAGAAGTAAAAAAGACTCCATAGCTCTGCTCCACTATTACAAGATGACGCTGCCTTTGCATTTGTTTGCCTCTTACTAGGTGTAATATCCTGCATTGAGCTTGTCATGCGTTACTCTTTCACTAATCACAGAAATAAAGGAGCAGACTTTATTATTCATGTGATTTTAATAGATAATAAATGTATCCAAGGTAAGTGTTAAAGGGCACTCCCCTACTTGTGTTAATGTGGGATATTAAAATGTTGGCAGGTTGCTTTCTAAGTAACAACACAATGACCCATCCTATGCCTGTGGGTATCATACCACATATGTACATGTTCAATACAAACCTAGAGGAGAATCAATTTGGAATTTGGACTTGAGTCTTTTAAAAAATACGTTATTGAATGTCACTAAGTCTCTGTCCATAGTTCAGGTTGTGTTATTTTTGTTCTTACAGGGCTTCTAAAATTATAAATTCTCCATGTTGCGTTCTAACATATTGGTTTAGGGTGTCACATTGACTACTTGATCTCAACACTGATTCCTCAGGACCTGCCTTTGCTTCTGTATTTCTGTCTTAGCTGATCCTCCTCAAATGCTCAGAATGTGATAAAATGTTGTGTGGATATGTCACCTGTGTGGTGACTGGGATCTATCCCAAGGCTCATATCAGTCAGCAAAACTGTCAGATATCAGGGGGCATTTGGTAACAGTATTTCGTGCACTGAATTAAATTGTAACAAATCAGTTGACTTCTTATGTTGTTACTTGATCTCTAATGTGGAAAATAGGAAATAATCAACTAGATCCTTTTTGTATCTAAAATCTTACAGAGACAAACAAATAATTTTATAATATATATTACAATTATGTGTCATAGCACATCTTCTGCCACTTCCTTTTGTGTCTTCTTGAATTTTCTAAAGTAACAATTTGTCAGTCATCATCTATTAAAATGTTCAAAATCAGCACAAGTTTCAATGTAAATAAATTTTAATTAAAATTGTATTTCATTTCCTCTACATATTCATTTCCTCTCCCACTTCCTTTTTTCTCCACTGGAAGTTGTATTCTGTTTTCAACTTGGGAGTGACTGGGGGAGTTATAGAGCCCTTTGTACACCCCTGGGAACATGCATACTGCTAAGTCAGAGGATTCTTCCTACCATATAGGACAGCTGGTTATTACAAAAAGTTCTAAGTTTTCTGATTATGACAGCAAGGCATAGAGCATAGCAAATAAAGATGTCGTCTTCCTCAGCTGTCACTCTAGGGAAACAGTCATGACTTCAGCTTTGTTCTCGTTTCAAATTGCAAAAGTTATTATTTTATTTGTTAAACATCAACGAGAACGAGGTATTTGTGAGCTGGCATAAAACCAATAAAATTCCAAGCACACCAAGATCATAAATGACTGTGGAGATTAGTAGTTTACCAGTCCTGACAGTGGGTAACAAACACATTTTCTTTGCCAGGACATATCTATTCATATGACAAAGGAGATAGAGAACCAACTAAACAATAATGATAAAAAAAATATAACACACAGAGAGAACTCTTGTGAGGCAGAGGAGAACAAACTAAAAATAAAAATGGAAAATCAAGTGTAGTGTGAGTTTTGAAATTTAATTGGCACAGCCAATTAAACATTCCTTCCCAGACCTTACAAAAGGTATTTAACCGCAGGCCCTCTCTGAGAAAACTGGGATACAGTTTTCATCTACTTTTGCCATGACAATAAACATCGTAAAACCATGGATCATTTGTCTTTCATCAAAATCCCCTGTGGCTAACAGTGGAACAGGCCTTTATCCACAGACCCTAATCTACCACAGATCTCTCTGCATTTCTAGCCACACAACCCAAGCCAGGCAAGGGAGTCACTGAGAACTCTCATCCCTGCTGGATATAGCTGGAGTTCCTCTCCCAAGCCTGAGAACCAGACTACCAAGCTCCTGCTCCTCCTGCAGGACCTCAGACTGTGCTCCCTAACCCCTGAGCAGGGTCCACCAGCTTCATGTAGCCGATACCCACCCGCCCTGTGAAGGCGTGGGGAGAGCACATTCAAACTTCCAGCGCCTCTGTCTTCCCTGAGCACTTGCTCTATTCCCTTGGGGATCGGACCTGGGAACCACACAAAAACCCAAAAACCTTATACTGTAACTCAACAGAGAGTGTTGCCCCATTAGCTTGTTTCATCCTCCCTGCTAGAAAGTGGTATTCTATTCAATCATTACATCATCCATGCTAGAGAGTAGTACCCTATAGAGTTCTTACATCCTCCGTGCTAGAGATTGGTGCTCCATTCAGTCATTACATCCTCCATGATAGAGAGTGGTACCCCATTCAGTTCTTACATCCTCCATGTTAGAGATTAGTGCTCCATTCAGTTGTTGAAGGTTCGAACCTGTAAATAGACCCTGGCTCCTCTTTCTTTACCTTATAATCTCCTATATAAAGTTGCCAGTGTACAATGTCCTAGTTCTGTCATCCTTAGATGAGGCAGTAGTGAGTGGAACATGGAATGCATCAAAGAACCTCCAAATACTGTCTTGTTTGATGCTGCTTCTATGGCCTAGTTTGATATCAACTTTCCTTTACTGCAAGCCATATGCACCAACTACTTTTGAATTTGAATGTATTTGGAATTTATAATTGTATATATTACCTCTTGACATATGTTGGATAAATTTAATAATAGTATACTAGCCCTGTATAATACTAGTACTGTATTGTTTTAGTAGTGTTGATAAACCTTTACCACTTCACTGTCCAATCCTCAAAATTCATAGATTACTGTCTGGGACCACTAATTAAACATCAACAAAAAACGGAGATAACAAACACATCTATAATGCAATTATATGTTTGATTATAAATTAGTTAAGGTTAATAAAATGACAAGCTACTTTCATTAAGTTTATAGATAATATTTTTCACCACATTAGAAAACATTGACTATATTATATTTAGCAGACTCAGTTATTATTTCTAACAAAAGTTCTAAATTTTTGATATTTATCCTCAGGATTAAACACTGAAATACATGTAGGTAATATGAAAAATTGATATAACTAACTTTAAACCTGAAAATTTTAATTCAAAATAAATACATTTGTCCCAAAACAAACAGGACAATTGTTATGCTAGTAAGAACTGCATCCCTTGTAAGTATATGGAATGTCCCCTTTATAGATAAGTCTGTAATCAAGCATCCTAATTGCATCATGAGTATGTGTTTGTTTTGCAAGTATGATTGTGTTAGTCCTTCAATAATACATACAGATTTTCTACTTAGAATTATTTATAACAAAAGAAAATCAAAGTAATTTCATTACCAGTAAATATATTTGTCATTGTGAATCTAATTTATCACTGAGAAGAGCTACAAAATTCACAAGATTTTCTAAATAACACATGTGCATTTTCTTTAAGAATGGAAGAGAATAAGACAAGTTATATGAAAAATGGAGAGAGAAATGGCTCTTCTTCATTCTGAAACCATCATACCCACCCATTATACACTTGCTTTTTTTTTTTTTGCCAAAGAATAAACTTCTCTAATGACAAGAACTCATATATAAAATGATATGAAAGAAGAAGATTGGTACCTAAACTGTCATTCTGCTTACAGGCAGTGACAGGTGAGGATCTATACTGTCACATACAAATATACTCTCATGTACACTAAATAATGAATAAAAATACCTTGTTTGAATTAAAAAGTCATTTTATATAATCATATCCATTATTCTCGTTGCATAGTATTTTTCTCTAAAGTTGTTAGACTAAAAATTATTTTATTTTGCGGATGGCCTGTTAATGTGAACTGTTTTAACTTGACACATACCCTGCCTGCCATTTTCCTATGTGTTTTAATCCTCAAAGTCTCCTGTTATTTTCAGACAAAATAAAACTGCATGCTGACTGCTATATGGGGTTTCACACATGGATAAGCATCATTATTTCCAGTGGTTCTTGCATTATTTCTACTTATGGAATTACATTAGAGACTGATGGCAGAAAATATATAATACGTATTGTTTAAAAATAAAACACAGAAGTTACAAGATGGCGAATTCCACATGACTACATGTATCTAGAATTTCAGTGTCAATCAATTTAGCACTTTGATTCAGCAGGGTTGGTGATAGTTTCATTTGATCTTCTCAGGTAGTCAAATATAATTTAAAAATATTAGAAAGAAGAGGTTTCCTTGCAGGGTCTCAGGCAAGGAAATGTGGGATGAATTTTATCAAAACATATTATGTGTGTGGATGTAATTCTCAAACCATGAAAAATAAATAAAATTAGAAACCAAAAAGTTCTGAAACAAATATAAATAATATGACACAATATAATTAATGTAATATACATGAGAAAAGCAATCTGAGCCATTGTTGTCTTTCATGCCTTCCTCTAGGGATAAAGTAATCTTTATTCCAATTCCATTATTATGCTCTTTTGTTATGAAATGGGTAGTTGGCCCTTTGCTTTTAAGGAATTAAGGAAATATGGGGTTATCCAGTGTTGAAGTTCAGAACAGTGATACCTCCATTTGCTATTTTCATCATGCCTTACTATACATGAGCAATAGTCAAGTTACCTTAATAAGAGCCAGAAGAAATGCCTCTAATCCCATTGGTCACAGGGCAGTTATCACGAAAACCAATTTCTGTGTAATTAAAGGGTGCTCCCAGGCACTGTAAGAACTTGGATGTTGCCCATGGATTGTGTGGGGCAGGGGGCAGAGAGTAAGAGGACGTTTTTATTTCATAGACAGCAACCATATTGAAGCCATTTCTGAAACACACTGATAAGCTTTGCTTTTGAATTTACATTAAAGAACTCAATAGTTGCTACCTGTGAGAACAGCTCACGCTTCTAAACTGACTCATGTCCTGCAGAGATTAAGGACACAGGCCTCTAGAAGATTAGCACGTCACTTGGTTTAAGTGACACTCAATCCATTTTATTGACATAGACTCCATCCTGCAAAACAAGCACTTTTTGACTGAAACATAATGAAAATTTGGTGTGCCTTTCCTGACCAGCCTAGGTAGGTTTTACACATTAACGCTAGCTAATGCAGCCGGTGTTTGGAAATGAAACAGCAGTTCTCATTACAGAAAGGGAGTAGCCACAAGCCTGCGAATACTAATTCAGTACAGCATACTGAGGTACTTCACATTACTTTTTAATTTTACCCAAGTCTTGCTGTGGTCCAAAGTTATTAAGCCATATTCATTGAATTCGGCAGGCTATTACTTTGCATTGTTAAAATTCCTACTGCATCTCGCCCTTCAATTGTGAAGCCAAACAGGCTTTGATTTGATTTCTAATTGTTTGTTTTCAGCGCTTTGAACCCGGTGTCTTGCTTCTGTGAGGAGGAGAAAGAACATCAGGGAGCAGGTGAAGAGTTCTCTCATTTACCTTCAATGTGGTCTCACAGAGTGTGGTCCCGAGTGCAGTTCTGCCTAGATAGCTACATTACACAGACGCGAACCGTTACTGAATTTCAACTTGTGCAGACACCTCGGAGAGCTGACATTTTATAGTGTTCCCACCAGCTTCCTGGACTCCATTATTATGGGAAAATAAGCCTGTGCTAACACCTTGGCAAATAACACTACCACGCGTTTACTTTTGTTTTCAATCTGCAACATAGAAATGCACCATGTCCTGAGGTTCAAAGGGACTCTAAAGCAAGCCTCTCATGACAATGTAAGTTTTCATCAGAGAAAACATATTACCCAGCATGAAAACCATCATTTTCAAAGAATAGGCCCACAGTTCAAACATTTTTATAAATCTATTTATACAGAAGTTAAGAAAAAAATAATGCTATACTAGATTTTATTTCATTGTAACTTAACACTTAAGTTGAAATAACTTATTGGAACTGGAAATAGTTCACAACAATTAAATCTGGATGCCAAGAATATTTTCAAGTGTCGATCATTTTTGTAGCCTAATATTTACTTTCTATAGTTATTTCCCATGAGAATATATGACTTTGCTTGGTTGTTTTCATTATTTGGCACACTTCATTCATTTCAATAAACATACAGGTTTATTCTTAAAGTCATTAGTCATTTAAACACTGTATAATCAACTACTACTTATTGATTTTTGTTTTATTTTGTGTTAAAAGAGTAGCTGACCAGTAAGGGTTGTAAAAGGATTCAGAGAGTTAAAATAAACCAGTTCATTCTAACAAAACCCCCTTCATTACTTTTAATTACTGCTGTTAGTATCTGAAATTAATAAAATGAAATTATTTCCTCCTTCTCGTTCTTCCCTCTACACTCTTATATTCCCCTTCTTGACCTCTTTCAAACACATGGACTCTTCCTTCATTAACAGTTCGTATACACACATACACACACACACACACACACACACACACACGCATGCATGCACACACACATGGGCACACAGACACACACACGATTTTCAATCTGAAACAGAAACACATGTCCTGAGGTTGAAAATGTCTCTCAATCAAGCCTTCTATGACAACGTGAAGACTTCATCAGAGAAAACATATTATCTAGCACACAACCATCATTAACACAGAATAGACCCACTCTTGAAAATTTTTTATAAATCTATTTATATAAACTTACATATTTATATTTAGGTTGCATCTATGTGTTTCTAGAACCCTGAGTAATTAGACCCTGCTCAATCCATATAAGTTTAATTGTATGCCTGTTTTCAGGGTGGCCATTACATGTTGGATAATCTCATGATGAGAAGGGATTACAACAAGCTACTTTCCTCCATGGTCTTGGGCAACATGTTTTGGATGGTCAGGATACTTCTATATATTCTATTTCAATCACATCAGGACCAAACTCTTTGGTTACCTACTACATCTTTTGTACTTGAGCTATTTCAAAAATTAGCCTGTTTATCAACAATCAATGAGCATGTAGGATACAGCCATCCCTGGATCCTGGATGAAGATGAAAATTTCGTTATTTCCAAAAAATTGATAACTTACTACTTCTCAGCAAGCGTGCCTTGAGCAATGGTTGTTACCTAACCATGAGGAGGTTGACTGTAATTATTGAGAAGGCTGTTTAGGAAGTCAGTTTACATTAAAATATCAGCCTTTATGTGAAACAATGAATATCCTCTAAATAAGGAAAAATTACTCTCAAATATCACAGAAACTGGCTATTCAAGAAAATTTCTTCTCATTTCTAATTTTCATCTTACATATATTTTGAGTCTTGCAATTACATTAAAATGTTGCTCACATATATGAGCTCTACATTGTACAAAACTATAGTATGTTTGCATCTAAAATGTCATGGAAAGAACAATGGACTGCCTAAAACTGTGCTTCAGGCTCATTTAACTTAGTTTATATCATTAAAGAGTGAAAAATACTGAGAATTACAATATTGACTATCTATTGCCCATGTGCCTATGTGAAAGAATCAGAGACTCTGTCTTCTATTCAGGGAGACTATTTCTAATTTTACTAAATTGTTTGCAGCAAGTTCCCCTTCCACTATCTTTCTTTAAGAATTCCCAGATTTAATAACTTTTCCCCCTTCGATTAAAAACAGATTTTTTTCTCATATAATGTCGTGATTACAGTTTCTCCTCCCTTCTCCCACTTTCTTCCTTGCTTACTCTCCTATGCTGCTCCACCCCTTTCTGACTCTCATTAGAAAAAAAAACAGAATTATAAGAGATAAAATAAAATAAAATAAAAAATAATAAGATAAAACAGACATAACAGATTAGAATAGGACAAAACAAACAAAAGGAAAAATGCTAAGAAAAGTCAGAAAAGAAAAAAACACATAGACACAGAGATTTACTCATTCCCACGCATCAAAATCCCATAAAAACACTAAACTGGAAGCCATAATGTGTAAGAAAAGGATCAGAAGGGTAAAAAGAGAAAAATACATTTAAAAATAGATTAAATGAATTAAAATAAAAGTAAACATTACAAAATATTACCAAATAAGCATTATCAAAATTTCTCTGGCATGAGATTATGTGACAAGGAATCTTCAGAAGACACTGGGTTTGTTTTCTCTTGGCCATCTACTGCTGAACATGAAGCCTACCCCTAAGAATATGTTTCTCGCCGAGCAGTGGTGGTGCATGCCTTTAATCTCAGCACTTGGGAGGCAGAAGCAGGTGGATTTTTGGGTTCGAGGCCAGCCTGGTCTACAGAGTGAGTTCCAGGACAACCAAGGCTATACAGAGAAACCCTATCTCAAAAAAACAAAACAAAACAAACCAACAAACAAAAGAAGAATGTTTCTCCAGTGAGACATTATTAGAGAACACTATATTTTACTTGTAAGTGATTATCATTAGAAGAGTGATTCTGGTTATGAATGGGGGTTTGTCTCCACTTCTCCTTTCTGCTACTAATTTCAGGTACTCCATTTGCTACAAACTTACACAGGCCTTGAGCTAGCTGCCTCAGTCTCTGTGAATGCACACATGTATTGGCCCTGCTGTGTTTAGAGGTCCCAAGGCCCTGGTTTCCTTTGTTTCCTCCAACTCCTCTAGCTCTTAAACACTTTTTATAGTATTCCCTGAGCCTGTGGGAGGGATTATAACTTAAATTCACATCAGTCAATTGTGGGTATATGGTGGGTGCTGCTTTGTCATATTAATGTATATTTTTGTACTCATAAAATTTCCATTTTATACATTTTAAGCTACCATTTTTTCTTTTCTTTTAATATTTTGCTTTACTTTTCCTTTCTCATCTCTGTGTGTGAATGCTAATATGTTTTTAGTCTCTAGTTAATTTTATTTGTTTTCATTTTTTATGTTAGTAGCTAACAATAAATTTTAAGTTGATTGTAGATATGACATTAAGGGACATTATTTTTAGAATATTACTATCATTTAAATATATTTATGCTTTGGAGGTTTTTTTTATATTGTATAAGTACTTCACCTGTCCTGAATGAGTTACTCAGAAGACCAGAGTCTCTTAAGATATTGCTAAAACAAAAATCAGATAAGATGATTACTCATGAAATTTTAAAATATAACAAGGAGATATTTATATAATCTTTCTGTATGTTATTCTGACATTATACAATTCCCTGACATCCTTTAATTTTCCCTTAGTGTTACAAGGTACCATTTATTTAATCTTGTGAATTACTTTGTATGTAGTTTTAAAGCACATGTAGCTTTTCTTCTCTATTTTATTTTATTTTTTACATTTCAAATGTTGTCACACTTCCAGGTCCCCAATCCATGAGCCCTCTACCCCTTCCCACCTACTTTTTACCTTTAAGAGGCTGTTCCCCTACCAACCCACCCACTCCCACCTACCCTTTACCTTTAAGAGGTTGTTACCCTACCAACTCACCCACTCCAATCTACACTTTACCATTAAGAGGGTATTCCCCTACCAACCCACCCACTCTCACCTACCCTTTGCCTTTAAGATGGTGTTCCCCTAACAACCCACACACTCCCACCTCACACCTCTAGCATCTCCCTTCACTTGGGGCATCAAGCTTCTATAGTACCAAGCACATCCCATCCCACTAGACCAGACAAGAAGGTCCTCTGCTGCATATATCATGGGGGAGAGTCATGGACCAGCTCATGTTTGCTCTTAGGTTGGGGGCTTAGACCTTAAGAGCTTGGAGGGGTTAGCTGTTACTTTTATTCTTCCTACAGGGTGTCAATCCTCTTCAATCCTTTAGTCCTTCCCCTAACTCTTCCAGAGAGGTACCAGGCTCAATTGTAAACAAGTAGCCATGAGCTCCATTACTTTTATGTTTAGTTTTTAAGAAATGTCAACTAACATTCATAATGCTTTTACCATTTTGTGGCCTCACTAAGTGTAAAAGTCAGTTTCTATCTATGAATCTTTTGTTCCTTTAATGGTATATCCCAAGGAAGTTGTCAAAAAATAATCATCTTGAAGTTTCCATGCTGCAAAAGAACATGTAAATTAATGTAGAAGTTTTTAAAAATATAAAGACCCTGGAAAAGATGCAGGAAAACGTGCCCAATGTAGCAGACTCTGTGCAAACAAAAGATGCCTGAAGCGGGTTCCCCAGTTCTGAGTACTGGATGCACTTCGATGCCCATATCAAGTGCTTAGGGATCTCCACTGTTCAGAGAATTCTTAGTGTCCAAGGAGTACATTAAGACTAGACACTTGAGACAGAACATCTATAATTGTTACAACAAGTTTATATGATTCTTCTTCTCAAAGAGAATTTGACATGCAGAGCTAGATAGTGCCCCTCCATGAGTATCTAAAACTACTCGATAGTGTGATGACATCTTAATCCATAGTTTGTTCTTACAAACTTTATGCTCTTGCTAACAGGCAGAAGTTTTATATTTTGTTTAAAATCATGACATTTTCATACTTTGAAGAGAAATAAGGCATGCACATCAGTGGCCAATAGTTTATAACATATTCATAAGCAGAACTACTTCTGTGTTTTATATTTTAAGTTATTTTGATTCATTTAATTACAACATTCATAACTTTTGGCAAGAAAATTTCAGATGGGTGCCTCCTATATTCAAATCCTTAGATGTTACTTGATGCATCTGAGATGTGATCTTTCACTGACATTATGATAATTAAAAGGGAGAACCACACTTTCCAAAATAGATACATCAAAGTTGATAGCTTTACTTGTGAAAAGTATAATATCGAAAAATCAACTTTTTGTTCTACTTGTAGAATCATTACAAATAAGTCATTTTAAGAAAACATAGGTGTAGATCTCACTTAAAATTGATATTATCTAGGTGTAGGCTAATTTGGATAGTTTTTCAGGGTTACATTAGCATAAGTTATTCTAGCTTTATCATCAAATATTCTAATCCTACTTCCTAGAGAATTATCTAAATCTTAGAGAAAGCATGTAACTATTCAATTTAACACCAACCAGTTGTTTGGAAGATCTGGGGTTTCTCCAGCAAAGTCTAGCAGTAATATCTGAATATTTAATAATTGATACAGTATGATTGTTTAACAAACCAAAAATGACATTAGATAGAAAGAATATATATATATATTATTTCAGCAATGAAACTGGTAGTGGAAACAACATACTCTGTTATATTCATATATATATATATATATATATATATATATATATATATATGTATGTATATTGCTACATTTGAAGAGCAAACATAACTTTAAAAGTGCATCTGAAAACTGGCATTAGATATTCATGCATGGCGATATCTGAATTAATGAAAAACACAAATTTAGCAGCTAAAGAATTAGTTGAATTTTCATTTGGCCAGTAAATGTTTCTTACAAAATTATAAATGAAGAAAATTCCATAACATTCATTAAGCATGTACTTTACATGTGAATGAATTTTATTTCAGCAATGAAACTGGTAGTGGAAACAACATACTCTGTTAAAAATAATAATTAAAAAGCAATCAACATAGCAAACCTAAACTGTTATTGGGTTTTGAACATTTTTAATTCTGCATGATTAATTATTTAATAAATTATTATCACTATCTGGTTACTAATTTTTCTCTGGCAAGGTATTTTATGAGAAAAATATCCAATCTAAAAATTATATAGAATGTCCCCATATTGAAAAAGAAATATTAAGTAAAATTACATGTTTAAAAAACAAAGCAAAAAATGGATGAGATAGTCATTAATTCCTTACAGTAATTATTTCTAAATAAAAAAAAAATGAGAAAATAAAATTGCTCTGGATTCTGTTGTTGGTAAGAAAACAATTAATATGATCAAATTTATTCATCAATATATTTTTGTAAAAATAATTATTTACAAATAAAATAAAAGATGGATACTTATAATGGGAAACTTTCTCTAGTTCTTTTTAGAATAAGAAACGTAAAAGTTCCATCAACTTGGGAGTCTGTGGACACCATTACTCCAGAGAGTTGCATTGTTGAAGCTGCAATCCTAACAAAATGCAACCCTTGGAAAAGGCAGAAGTTTCTCAGTTAGGGAGGAGGATATAATTTGTTCTGACATCTGAATTGGGTTTTCTATAGGCAGAGTTCAAGCTCAAGAAACAGAGATGAAGACACAGGGTGTGGAGATTCCTAACTCACAATACAGACCAAGTTAGCAATGGGTAGAATCTTGTAATGGAGGATCTGCAGGGCACCTCTCAAAAAACAGCTCTTCTCTAAGTCATCATTTACATACCTCAAGTTCCAAACAATTTTTTTCAGGTCAAAATTGCTATTTGATAGTTATACCATAGATGCATGGTGAAATTGGCTTTCTTTTGATTGACCCTATGTATTTACGCTGTCATAGGGAGGTTGTTTTCATTCACAATTTTAACTTTAAACTGTTCTTAAGACTGAGATGTGAGTTAGTATATTTTGCAGTAAGTAAGCAATAAGAACAGTGTAGTGATACTGCAACAAATTGTTCACGTATTTTACTTTAAAAGTTTCATGTCAGGGTGACATTCCAGTGCTAATCCCATCAGAAATGTAACTTGAATCAATACATGGTCAAACATTAAATAAACCCAAATTTAAAGCTATTCTGCTTAATAACTTGCTGTATTCTTTAAACACACAAGGATCAAGAAGGTGAAGAATCGGTGGCACATTATTACTAGCTAATGTGTTCTAAATTTACACCCTTCAGTGGCAGGTTTGCTTTGTGTAAACATGATGCTAAGTTCTTACCCAGGGAGCAATATACTGTCAATGCCTCTATATCTCAGTTTTGTGTCACTGTTAATTTCAATGGTTCCTTCATAAAATTACATCTTACTTTTCATATACCAAAGAAAGAAGTGACATTTAAATCAAAAAAAGGTATTTACATTTTAGTTATGTTGTTTTTTGAAATTGAAATATAAGACTTATGCTTTATTTTATACCTTTACTTATATTAATCAGGAATTTTTTCTATAACACTTAAATAAATTAAAATTGATTAACAGCATTAATCATATTATAATTATATAAATAGAACTTATTTGTTAAACTTATTAACTTAATTGAATCTTCTACCATCTGCTTTCTTCTGGGAATTACTCCAAACTTTTAATATCATCTTATTTTTCTGTTTCCTAACTTTTAAAATTTATTTATTGGTTTCTTATTATATATTTTCTATGATTTTTATGGAGACTTTTTAAAATTAAATAGTTACATGTAACAATTCTGCCAATAGACATATATATACATTATATATATGTATGTATTACACATATATAATTTGCTTAAAATATTAATATATACAAAACTACAATTTGAACTGTAGTATTACTTATGTTTATCTTAATAGTTTTTGTAGTAAATCTATCTTTTAAAAGGCATAAAATATTGTTTCAACTGTAATGGTTCAATAGCACCTCAGAACCTTTGTTCTTGTCAAAACTACTCAAATACTATATATAGCAACATTAGACAAACTCAAAGCAGATACTTAAACTATTTGAACTCACTGGTGGTTGAATACCTAATTAATAAATAATAATTAATAACTAATCATAAGTAATTCTCATAGCACTTTGGTACTCACTAAATTACTTCTTCTCAACTGGGAGTACTGGTGAGTAAAATCTGTGTTAAGCATCAATTTTTCTCTTAAATTTAACATAATGTTCAATAAAACCTAAGTACTTGTATATTAAAATATGTGACTGGTACAAATTCATGTATGTATTAAAAAATCACAAAAATATCATGTATTTCAATAAAGAATTACATGTTATTAAGATAGAATTATACAGTTCTTCGTTTTTACCCTAAGCTTTAAAGAAAATTGTATAATGACTCATGGCTATATAAAAATACAAATATAATAAAAATCTGTACATAATGTTTGTTAAAAGATTGAATCCTCAAAATTTAGGGCCTATACTTTGGAGAACAAGTACACTAATTACTTTTGAAAACTAACAATATGTACTGAGGGTAGTTTGATGAATGTTCTTAAAATTATAGATGTGGGCATTCTGCCCTGTAATATATAAAAAATATAGTGGAAATAACATTTTGCTCCAATATTTGAAATGTAATTATCATAACAAATACAGTGGATGTTCTCAATATTTTAAAGAAATCATGTTGAGAATATGCATATTAAATACTTTTTTATGGAAAATAATATAGTGAAGAAAACATGTAATTAGCAAATGATAATGGATAATGAGCATACATTCAACATTTCTTTTATAGTTATTCTAAAGTATCTAGCAAAAGTAAAATTTCCCTGCAGATACCTTAATTAAAATTTCATTAATTTTGCAACCTAAACTTTTTTATAAATTTTGTTTTTATTTTTTAATATACCTTATTACAATATTTAAGTTTTGAAATTACCAAAGTATAGTTTTTAAAAATAAAGTTGCTTTATTCAGGCCTTTCATCTAGTTTCTCAGATTTATAACTAGGTATCTAACCATTTATTATTATATAGTTTGTTATTTTTCTCTGCTTTTTTTGTTTTTGGCTGCTATATAGCAAAAACACAATTTTTGTATACTGCATATTTTTATCCAACCAATATTTTTATTGATTATTTGGGAATTTCACATGATTCATCTGATCATATTCACTTCCCAGGCCTCCCGGTTCTACCCTGAACCCTTGTGACCTCCTCCAAAATAAAAAGATGAAGGAAGGAAAAAAAGAGAAAATACCAAGCAGATTTTATGTTGCCATATACTCACTGGAACATGGTCAAACTTCCACTGTCCAGTCCCTTAAAAAGAACTGAGTCCTACCCCATCCCAAACCCCTCTAGAAGCCACCAACTGTGAAAGGGTACACATCAGCACCCTGTCACATGTTTTAAACATTCTCTTCAATGACTTCCTGTGTAGATTGTTATTTGGAGGGTGGGGGACACAGGAAGAGGTTGTCACAGAGACCTTCTATGCCTGTCTCTCATTCTTAACTGTGAGAGTACAGTCATTGATAACACTGCAAATGAAGCTTCCTTGCCTACAGTTAGCAGCAGAATGGATCATGAACTTCCACATGGGTTCTGGTGACACCACAGACCCTAGATATCCACATGGCTCCAGGTGGCAGCATAGACCATGAAGATCTGTATGGCCTCAAGTCTTAACATGAACCATGAGCACTATCATAGTCTCTAACTGCAGTACAGACCAAGGCTATCAGTATAGACTCAGCCTTAGCATGGACCAGGGACACTATCATGGCCCTCAGGGGCAGCACAGAGCATGGATATCAGTTTGGCTTCAGGTAGCAACATGGCCATGAACAGGAACATGGCACCTGGTGGCAGCACAGACTACTAATCTCAACATGATAACTAATTTTCACTGTTTATGTAATGTTCATATACAATTATAAAACAAACCAAAAATAAAGGAGCAGTTTCCAATGAGAGAGTGTGTATTGTAGGCTTGCTTAAGAGAATTCCCTATACAATACTTCAACTGTGTTTTTGTTTTTCTATTGCCTAATGGTGACTCTTGTTTCTAGAAAAATAATCTACTCCTCAATTTTAAACTTCTCTAATTTTCAGCTATTCTCTAAGAAGCCTGAAATGTCGTTAAATCATTTCTACTTGCAGTATGTAACACAGATTAATAAAAATCTCTCCCTAAGTAATAATATGATTCTCTGTAAATCTAGTTCTTTTTCCAAGTTAAAATCTCTTGTTTTCTCAAATATGTGTAATATAATAAGCCCTATTTTTGCTAGCTCTCCACACTCACAAACAGGTCCTAACAATTGCTTAATATTTCTAAGAAGAAAAGTAGAAAAATCAGCATTCAGTGTTAAAGAAAAGAACAAATGCTAACATTACTTTATTGTGCTGCTGTTATTATAGGTATGCAGTTTTGTGGCACATTCGTTTTTCAAAACATTTAAGTGAATTGCTTTCTTAAAAGTTGCAACACCTGCACATAAAGCTCTGGGGTCATTGAGAATGAGAGGGTGAGAAGATTGAAAGATCCAGAGGAACAAGGGTTTGTTGTGAGACTGTATCTTTTAGAAACCTCATAGAGGTTTACACCGATGAAGTCTCATCAGCATGCCTGCCTAGACAGCATCGGAAGAACAATAGTACTAAAAAACTTGCTAACATGGAGGGATGAAAGCCCAAGCTGTCTCTGCAAAGAACTATGAACAAAGAAGTAATGCTGAGAATTGGAGAAATGGTCTTTCCCTGGGTAACATTGTATGGACTGAGCAGTTTGTAGTGATGTATTTGGAAGTATAATTTCAAGCTGTGGCAATTTGAATATGCTTCGCCCATAGGGGTTGGTACTGTTAGGAGGTGTAGTCTTGCTGGAAGAATTGTCACTGTGGGGGTGGGCTTTGAAGTTCTGTCCAGTGAGGAAGAGTCAGTTTTTTCATGTCTTCAGTCAGTTCAAGAAGGAGAACTCTCAGCTCCTCCAGCACCATGCCTGACTGGATGCTGTCATGGTTCCTTCCTTGATGATAATAGACTGAACATCTGAAACTGTAAGGCAGCCACAATGAAAGGTTTTCCTTTGTAAGAGTTGCCGTGGTAATGGTGTCTCGTCCCAACAATGGAAACCCTAAGATACAAGTATATAGTTTAAAAATTTGCAAAATATGCAAGCTATATATCAGACATAGAGTGAAAAGCTAATATCTATTGCTAAGTGCATAAGCAGAAAATAAAAATAAAAATAAAAATAAAAACCATAGAGAATACCTGACAGGGTGTAAAAACACAGGAAGAATCCTACAGGGTTCCCAAAATGAGAAGGAACCATAAGAGATGGGGAATCAAGGATCGAACAGAACAGTTTTTGTGTTTGATTGGCTAATTCATTTGCAAGCTAACCAACAATAACCAGTTGAATGGAATGTTCTAATGACCATAAAGAATTGAAATATCAATAAGTATAAAACTTGAAGCTAATAATCAATAATAGGAGAGGAAATAAATGTCGCTTTCTCGAGATGAGAAAGAAATTGAAATGTTTTAAAGACAAAATATGTCAGTGAGAAACTCGATGACAAGTTGTTGTCATTTCCATATTCACATGACATAAAAATCAATAAAACAAGGTTAATACAAAAGAGAGTTGTCATAGCTCGAGGTATCTGATAATAGAAACTGTAACAGGCTGGTAGCTACCGATTCTTCCCCCATGAACAACCTAATTTGAGGTATTTCAAACTTTTGTATTAAAAAAATATAATACAGACATAAACCACTGTTATGTATCAATATAGTACATTTTCAGCAATCAGTGCCAACACGCAACATTTGTCTTTCTCATACTGGCTTACTATATGTATTTTGATGATCTCTAGTGACATTCGTATTTTTGGAAATGATAGAAATTTGTTCTTTTTTACAGCTGAGAAAATATTTATTTTTTAAAAAAATTAGTGGGGAGGATTAAGAAGAAAGTGGATATTTATAACATGAAAACACAAGATTTAAAGAGAATAAAATACTGGACTGGGTCTGTAGGGCAAAGGGCAGAGTAAAAAGTGAGGGTCATTGTCTTTGTCTGGCATGCTGTGTGTATGTGTTTCCTCCAATGAAATGTTTCCATCCTGGGAATAGGCAGGAAGCATGTAAACCTCGAGAAGCTGAGAAAGTTACAATCTCCTCCACTGGATTCTCTAAGTAGTAAGAGAAACTCCAGTAAAGAAGGGTATAATTGGCAGATGTGCAAGCACAAGCACACTGTGCATGTACGTCCAATGCAGTTTTGTCAGTCACTGACCAGACTGACTTTTTTTTTTTTTTTTTTTTTTGTGAAGAAGCCACTTCCAAGTGTCTCATTCTTCTGTAAATAACTCCTCACACACAATTAAGCTAGACTTAGGTAGAATGATTTTTTTTTTTTTAGGCTAGGTAATAAAGGTATTTTTTCACATCTCCCCCTGTAAAGGTCCTGCAATGAAAAAAACAAAAAACAAAACAAACAAAAAAATCAAGGCTCTCCCCTGGAGAAGAAAAAGGCAAGTCTATGAAGGAGTATTGGGGGATTAAAGAGTTTCAAGGAGCTTGTGAAATGATTTAGTAGCTAAAGGTTTTTGACCAAATTAAAGACAAAATGTCAATTGTTAGAACACACTGAGTGGAGAAAGAAAATGACACCCACAACTTACTCTCTGACCTCTATATGCTTACCTACTGAAATCAAGCTTATATACACATGTGCCTAGGAACAGAATAAGTAAGTGAAAAAAATTAAAAATTAGATGTAATAGTGAAATTTGTGGTAACCTAAGTGTATATTCAGCTCAGCATTATGGACACTGGATGAATATAATGTGGTTTAAGAAACAATGGTCATGATTCCAGCACTTTCCTCAGGATCATCCTTTCAGTGTCCAGTCAATAGCTTACTAACTGGGATGCAGACATACTAACAGTTCTTATGAACACCCTAGCTAAAGTCTGAGCATGGAATCAGAGAATGTAATCTTCTTTCAATTTAACTGAGTTTCTGGAGCAGGGCCCCTTATGCTTTTTCATTCATCCCTATGCCCCCTTTTTATCTTTCTGGATGATGAGTTCTGAAATTATCCCAAGTAGAGGGCTATCTGTGGATCATTTAAAATTAGCCTCTATCTCTCATGAGAAAAGGACAGCTGGAGAGTAGTTCAGCTGTATCTGCCTGTAAATTCCAAAGGGTAGGCAAGGGCCTTGGGGAATTTATTAGCTCTAAGTCCCTGTCCATCAATGCAGCCTGTCTTCCAAGAACCTCATCCCTAGCCTGCTGATGCACTTGTCTCCATGTCACCTTGACACATTGTCCACTGGGAACTGACACTTTGCAGTGTTGTAGATTTCCTAATTAGCTAGAATAGGGGAGGGAGAAATGTGTTGTCAAGATGTAAGACAAAGATAAATTAGGGAAATAGAGATAAAGATACGAAACTAAAGCAGGACAATGGGAATGACTTTATTGAATCAACAAGTAGAAATACAGAGCAGAATGAATTAGGAAAGTACAGAAATTTCTTGAAATTTTGGTTATGGCTTTTATTCTTAAAACACCAAACTAAGGGAGTTTGTTATTTTAAAAATTTACAGAAATACATGCTTATCCACAGTGCTTTAAAAGTATATTTAAATAAAAAGAATTCTAAATTTATGTTTTATATTAGAATTTTTTAAAGAAATAGCCTATCAAATGCATATATATATATATATATATATATATATATATATATATATAATCAGAGTTGATATCTATCTATATATCAGATATCTATGTATATAGGTATAGATAGATATAGATATAGATATAGATATAGATATAGATATAGATATAGA
>JANHMN010000001.1:100055533-100079661 GCA_030674055.1 Rhabdomys pumilio
AAGAAAGAAAGAAAGAAAGAAAGAAAGAAAGAAAGAAAGAAAGAAAGCAATATAATGAAATGATAGAACAAAGAGTTGTTTCTTTAAAAATATCAATGAAATATATAAACTTTTTTGCAAACTAGCAAAAAACCAGAGAGAAGATATCCAAGTTAACAAATTAGAAACAAAGAGGGAGACATAACCGCAAACACAGAGGATATCCAGAGAATCATTATAACATACTTTAAAATCTGTACTCTACCAAATTCGAAAATCTAATAGAAATGTGTGATTTCTTTTACAGGTACCAATTACCAAATTTAAATCAAGATAAAATGAGCAGCTTAAACAGACCTTGTAAAATGGAAGCTGTCTTTAAAAATCTCCCAAGCAGAAAAAAAAGTTCAGTTCTAGATGGTTTTATCTCAGAGGAATACCAGAAATTCTAAGAGGAATAAATCCTAATACACATCAATTTATTCCACAAAATAGAAACAGAAAGAAGCCACAGTTACAATTATACAAAAATGATATTAAGACTCAACAAAGGAAGATAATTATTAACTAATTAACCTTATAAACACAGATGTAAAAATACACAACAAAATACATTCAAACTGAATCCAAAAAGACATTAAAAAAAAGATCTTCCACAATGATCAAGTAGACTTCATTCCATTAATGCAAGGATGACTTAATATACTCAAATTGATAAATGTGATCCACCATCTATACAAACTGAAAAACATATACCACATGATGAACTTATGTAGAAGAGATCTTTGAGAAAATAAAACACCAATTCTTCATAAAAAGTCCTGGAGAGATTAGGGACACATGGGACATACCAACAAAGTTAATCTACAGCAAGTGCATAGCCAGCATCTATAAATGGAGAGAATCTCAAAACAATTCTACTAAAATAATGAGTAAGAAAAGGTTGTCCAGTCTGTTCATATCTACTAAATATAAGTAATTAAAGGCTTAGCTAGAGCAGTAAGACAACTGAAAGAGATCAAGGAGATAAAAATTGGAAAGAAAGAAATCAAATTTTCCTTTTTGTAGATGATATAATACTACACATAAACAACCCCAAAAATTCTACAATACAAACACACACACACACACACACACACACACACAAACTTAACAACAATACCAAAAATATATCATTTCTTTTTTAGATAAAGCTGTCCAAATATACTAAAGATAACATCTCAGATTAAAATTACATGGAATTCTATGTTCCACACTTTTAATATGTAAGTAGATACAATAGACACTCTGTGTTCAGTCTGTACAACAGAATTCAGGAATCATGGAGGAGAAATGTGGCTAATGCTTACCTGTCTCCATATCCCAGCAGGTCAGCAGCAAATTATAAGGTTACAGAATTGCATGAGAAACTCGGTCCTTTCCACAGCCAATCACCATCTCCACTCTGATGCCAAATAATACAATTTTTAAAAATGTTTTACAGATCTAAACAGAAAATTCTCACTCAGTATTGGAATCACTAATGGCTGTGTGACACTTAGAGAAGTCTTCAACCTCCTTAGTCATCAGGGAAATGCAAATCAAATCTTCTTTGACATTCCATCTTACGCCTGTCACCATGGCTAAGATCAATAACACAAGTGACAGTTTATGCTTGAGGATGTGGAATAAGGGGAATAGTCCACAATTTCTGGTGAAGTGCAAACTTTTATAGCCACTATGAAAATCAATGTGGTGGTTGTTCACAAAATTATACATCGAACTGCCTCAAGACCCAGCTATACCTATCTTGAGCATATACCCAAAGGACCCATCCTACCACAGGAGACTTGTTCAACCATGTTCACTGCTACACTACTAACAATAGGTAGAAACTGAAAAAAACAATACAAGACAAAACCATAAACAAAACAAAAGGTATCTTTTAACAGAAGAATGGATAAAGAAAATGTGGTACCTTTACACAGTGGAGTATTAGCTAATGGCATCATGAAATGTGCAGGCAAATGCATAGAATTAGTAAAAATTATCCTGTGTGTGGTAGCCCAGATTCAGAAAGTTTTATGGCATGTATTCACATATATCTATATATTAGCATTTAAATAAGTGATAATCAATCTGCTATTCTTAGACCCATAGAGGTTATGTATAGAGGAAGAGACTGGGAGGAACAAATGTATTTTTTTAGGAGGCAGAAATAGAATTGATTTTATGTAAGAACTGGATGTGGGAGGGACAAGAATAGAAAGAACAGGTTTGGAGAGAAGGAAAGATACTGTTGAGAGAAGGAAGAAAGGAGAGATTTGAGGGATATTATAAATTAGTGCAATGTAAACTTCCAGATATATGTTATAGCAATTCTATTAATTTGTCTTTACTATTTTCCACAATTTACTCTTTAAATCCACATTGTCTCCCAACTGCCAACCCTTTCATCCTCTCCTCACCCTACTGCCCTAGAAAATCCTTCCCAACATGACACACTCTCTTCTCATTAGAGAAGGAGAAACACTCATTGGGTACCATCCCATTCTGGGACATCTAATTCCAGAAGGACTAAGCACCTCCTCTCCAGTTGAGGCCCAACTAGGAAGTCTATGGAGAGACAATGCAACAGATTCAGAGACAGCCATGCACGTATTGTTAGAAGATTCATATGAAGATCAAACTGCAAAACTGCTACCTATGTATGTGGTGGTGTATGGGCAGGCCTACATTCTTCCTATGGTTTCAGTAGGCCTTCTTTTGGTAACCTTGATCTTTAAGTTGCTCTCTGTTGACATGTAGTCTAGGCACCAACCCACACTTACCTGGCAAGAGCCAGGTGTGCCTAACTCATTATAAAGGGGGCTATTTGCCCCCTCCTCTCCCTCTTGTACTATTATTTTTCTCTCTTATCCTCTTCCCCACTCTGTTCCCATTCCCCTCCTCCATCTTTCTCCATGTGCTCCTGACTGGTCTCTCCCTTCCCTTCCCTTCCCTTCCCTTCCCTTCCCTTCCCTTCCCTTCCCTTCCCTTCCCTTCCCTTCCCTTCCCTTCCCTTCCCTTCCCTTCCCTCTTCCATTCCCCTCCCTCTTCCATTCCCTTCCCTTCCATCTTCCCTTCCCCCATTCTGTCTCTCTCTGTCTGTCTCTGTCTCTGTCTCTGTCTCTCTCTCTCTCTCTCTCTCTCTCTCTCTCTCTCTCTCTCTCTCTCTCTCTCTCTCTCTCTCTCTCTCTGCCTTTCTCTCAACTATCCTACCCATGACTTGAATAAACAGTATTCTATAATATACTGTTCTGTTGCTGTTACCTCAGAAGGAGAAAGGATGATTCAGCATAGGCCCACAGAGTCTCCCTTTTTTTCCCATCAGAAGACAGGTTATACTAGGCTTCAGTCAGCCTGAACTTCCTGGCATCCACAACATTGCCTGCAGTTAGAGACTGCACATGGGATGGATCTTCAGGTAGGGCAATCTTCAGCCAACCCCTCCTCCAGGTTTCGCTCCCCACTTTGTCTCCATACTTGCTCTCTTGAGTATTTTTTTACACCTTCTAAGAAGGACCGAAGTATGCACACTTTGATCTTCCTTCATCTTGAGTTTCATGTGGTCTGTTAGTTTTATCTTAGGTATTGTGAGCTTTTGGGCTACTGTCCACTTATCAGTGAGTCCATACCATGTGTCTTCTTTTGTGATTGAGTTACCTCACTCAGGATATTTTCTAGTTCCATCCATTTGAATAAGAATTTCATTACGTTGTTGTTTTTAATAGCTGAGTAGTATTTCATTGTGTAAATGTACCACATTTTTTGTATCCATTCCTCTGTTGAGGGACATTTGGGTTCTTTCCAGTTTCTGGCTATTATAAATAAGGCTGCTATGAACATAGTGGAGCATATGTCCTTGTTATATGTTTGAGCAACTTCTGGGTATATGCCCAGGAGTTGTATAGATGGATCCTTAGGTAATGCTATGTCCAATTTTCTGAGGAAATGCCAAACTTATTTCCAAAGTGGTTGTACCAGCTTTCAATCCCATCAACAATGGAGAAGTGTTCCTCGTTTTCCACATCCTTACCACCATCTGCTATCACCTGGGTTTTTGATCTTAGTCATTCTGACTGTTGTGAGGTGGAATCTCAGGGTTGTTTTGATTTGCATTTCCCTGATGAGTAAGGTTGTTAAACATTTCTTTAGGTGCTTTTAGACCATTCTTGTTTCCTCAGTTGAGAATTTTTTGCTTAGCTCTGTACCCCGTTTTAAATAGAGTTATTTGGTCTAGTTACTTGAATTCTTTATATACTTTTGATATTAGCCCTCTATTGGATGTAGGATTGGTAAAGATCTTTTCCCAATTTGTTGGTTGCCTTTTGTCCTATTGACGGTATCCTTTGCAATTTTATGAGGTCCCACTTGTCAATTCTTGACCTTAAAGCATAAGCCATTGGTGCTCTGTTCAGAAACTTTTTTCCTGTGTCCATGTGTTCAAGGCTTTTCCCCATTTCTCTTTTATTAGTGTCAGTGTATCTGGTTTTATGTGGAGATCCTGGATTCACTTGGACTTGAGCTTTGTACAAAGAAAAAAGAATGGATAAATTTGCATTCTTCTACATGGTGATCTCCAGTTGAACCAGTACCATTTGTTGAAAATGGTGTCATTTTCCACTGGATGGTTTTAGATACTTTGTTAAAGAAAAAGTGAGCATAGGTGTGTGGGTTCATTTCTGGATCTTCAGTTCTATTCCATTGATATTCTTGCCTATCTCTGTACCAATACCATGCAGTTTTTATCAGTATTGCTGTGTAATACAGCTTGAGGTCAGGGATGGTAATTCCCCCAGAAGATCTTTTATTGTTCAGACAGTTTTTACTATCCTGGTTTTTTTGTTATTCCAAATAAATTTGAGAATCGGTCTTTCTAACTCTGTGAAGAATTGAGTTGGAATTTTGATGGGAATTGCATTGAATCTGTAGATTGAATTGACAAGATAGCCATTTTCACTACATTAATTCTGCCAATCCATAAGCACGGGAGTTCTTTATATCTTCTGAGATCTTCAATTTTTTTCTTCAGATACTTGAAATTTTTGTCATACAGATCTGAAACTTGCTTGGTTAGATTCTCACCAAAGTATTTTATATTATTTGTGACTGTTGTGAAGGGTGTCATTTCCCTAATTTCTTTCTTATCTTGTTTATTCTTCAAGTAGAAGAAGGCTACTGATTTGTTTGAATTAATATTATTATATCCTGCCACTTTACTGACATTTATCAAGTTTAGGAGTTCTTTGGTGGAAATTTTGGGGTTGTTTAAGTATACTATCATATCATCTGCAAATAGTGATATTTTGACTACTTTTTTTTTTCAGTTTATATCTTTTTGACCTCCTTTTGCTGTCTAATTGCTTTGGGTAAGACTTTGAGTACTATATTGAATAGGTAGGGAGAGAGTGGGCAGCCTTGTCTAGTCCCTGATTTTAGTGGGATTCCTTCAAGTTTTTCTCCATTTAGGTTGATATTGGCCACTGGTTTGCTGTATATTGCATTTACTGTGTTTAGGTATGGGCCTTGAATTCCTGATCTTTCCAAGACTTTTACCATGAAGGGGTGCTAAATTTTGTCAAATGCTTTCTCAGAATCTACTGAGATGATCATTTGCATTTTTCTTTGAGTTTGTTTATATAGTGGGTTACATTGATGGATTTCTGTGTGTTGAATCATCCTGCATTCCTGGGATAAAGTCTAGTTGATTATGATGGATGATTGTTTTGAAGTGTTCTTGAATTTGGTTCATGAGCATTTTATTGAGTATTTTTCATCGATAATCATAAGGGCAATTGGTCTGAAGTTCTTTTTCTTTGTTGTGTCTTTGTGTAGTTTAGGTATGAGCGTAATTGTGGCTTCATAGAATGAATTGGGTAGTGTTCCTTCTGTTTCTGTTTTTTGGAATAGTTTAAGAAGAATTGGTATTAGGTCTTCTTGAAAGGTCTAATAGAATTCTGCACTAAAACCATCTGGTCTTGGGTTTTGTTTTTTTGTTTTCTTTTTTGTAGGGAGAGTTTTAATGACTGCTGCTATATTTATGGGGTTATGAAATTGTTTATGTGGTTTATCTGATCTTGATTTAACTTTGGTACCTGGTATCTGTCTAGAAAATTGTCAATTTCATCCAGATTTTCCAGTTTTATTGAGTATAACCAAACTGTTTTCTAAAGTAATTGTAAACGTTTACACTGTCACCAGCAAAGGAGAAGTGTTCTCTTTGCTCTACATCCTGGCCAGCATGTTCTTTCTATTGAGTTGTTGATCTTAGGCATTCAGATGTGTGTAAGATGGAACCTCAGAGTTGTCTTGATTTGCATTTCTTTGATGATTAAGGTCTTTGACCATTTATTTAAGTGCTTCTCAGCCACTCAAGATTCCTCTATTGAGAATTCTCTGTTTAGTTCTGTATCCTAATTTTGAATTGTGTTACTGGTTTTGTTGATGTTCATTATTTTGAGTTCTTTATATTTTATGGATATTAATCCTTTGTCAGATTCAGGAATGATGAGATCTTTTTCATCCTGTAGCCTCATGTTTTGTCCTATTGATGGTGTCCTTAACATGAAGGTTGCTAGATTTTTCAAAGCATTTTTCAGCATATAGTGAGATAATTATGTGATTTTTTTTCTCAGTTCTTTTAAACAGTAGATTACATTGATGGAGTTTTGAACCATCTTTGCAATCCTGGACTGAAGTCTACTTGATCATGGTAGATAATGTTTTTGTTCTGTTCTTGAAATAACTTTGTGAGTATTTTATTGAATATTTTTGCATCAATGTTCATGAGGGAAATTGGTCTGTTTCTCTTTCTTTTTTGATTCTTTGTGTGGTTTAGTTATCAGGGTGACTGTAGTCTCACAGAATGAGTTTGGCAAAGTTCCATCTGTTTCTATTTTGTGGAATAGTTTGAAAAGTATTGGTCTTGGCTCTTCTTTGAATGTCTCATAGGATACTGCAATAAAATCATCTGGCCCAGGGCTCATTTTGGTTGAGAAACTTTTAATGACCTCTCCCATTCCTTTAGGTGTTATATGATCGTTCAGTTTACATGATCTTGATTTATCATTGAATAGTGTTATCTATCAGCAAATCATCCATTTAGATTTTCCAAGTTTGTGGAGTAGAGGGTTTTGCAGTAACACATAGTAATTCTTTGCATATCCTCAGTGTATGTTGCTATGTATCCCTTTTCATTTATGATTTTTTTAAATTTAGATTCTTTCTTACTCTTTCTCTCTCTCTCTCTCTCTCTCTCTCTCTCTGCATTTGTATTACTATGATTAACAATTTGCTTATCTTATTTATTTTGACAAAGAACCAGCTCCTGATTTGTTGATTCTTTGTATTGTTCTTCTAATTGACTGATACAATCCTCAGCTTGAATATTTCTGTCATCTACTCCCCTTGCATGTGTTTGCTTCTCTTTGCTCTAGAACTTTCAGACATACTTATAAATCAGTAATTTAAAATTTCTCTAATTTCTTTATGAAGGCACTTAGTACTATGAACTTTCCTTTTAATGCGGCTTTCATTGTGTCCCATAAAATTTAGTATGTTGTGCCTTCATTTACATTGAATTCTAAAAAGTTTATAAAGTCTTTATTTCTTCAGTGACCCTCAATGATCAGTGATCATTGAGTAGAGAGTCATTTAGATTCCATGAATTTGTAGGTTTTCTGTTGTTTCAGTTGTTGAAATACAGCCTTAATCCAAGGTTGTCTGATAAGATACAAGGCATCATTTCAATTTTCTTGTATCTGTTGATACTTGCTTGTGATCAACTAACTACACAATTTTGAAGAAGGTTCCTTGAGGTACTGAGAAGTATTTATTTTTTACTTAAATTAAAGTTTCTCTAGCTATCTGTTAGGTCACTTTGATTAAACTCTGTTAGTTTCATTCATGCTATATTTAGTTTCTGATTAAATGACCTGTCTATTAATGGGAGTAGGGTGTTGAAGTCTTCCAGTATTAATGTGTAGAGATTCATATTCCATGTAAACTTTAGTTTTAGGACATGTCTGTTCAGAATTGAGATGTAAACTCTATGGATTTTTGTTATATAAGTATATAATGTTCTTTCCCCATCTTTTGATGAATTTTGGTTGAAAGTCTATTTTACTAGATATTATAATGACTACTCCAGCTTGCTTTTGGGGTCTATTTGCTTAAAAAACTTCGTCCAGCTCGTTACCCTGAGGTAATGTCTATCTTTGTTTCTTACGTGTGTTTCTTGTATGAAACAAAAAGAGAGGTCTTGTTATTGCATCTATTCTGTTAGCTTGTGTCTTTTTACTGAGGAATTAAGTCCACTAATGTTGACAGATTTACAGATATTAATGACCAGTGCTTGTTACTTTCTGTTATTTTGGTGTTGGGTGGTATCAGTTTTATGTGTGTGTGTGTGTGTGTGTGTGTGTGTGTGTGTGTGTGTGTGTATGTCCCTAATTTTATTTTCACTTTTGTGGAATTACTAATTTCCTGTGTTTTCTTGTTTGTAGTTAACCTCCATGGTTTTCTTTCAAATATTTTCTATAGAGCTGGAATTGTAAATAGATATGCTTAAATTTGGTTTTGTCTTAGATTATCTTGTTTTCTCTATCTATGGTGAATGAAATTTTGCTGGGTATTATAATCTAGGTTTCTTAGATGCTGTAAGACATCTTGGTCCTTCTAGCTTTTAGAAACTAACTCTTTTGAAAAGTCAGGTTGCAATTGTGATAGGTCTGCTTTTGTATGTTACTTGGTCTTTTACCTTTACAGCTTTTAATATTCCTTTTTTGTTATGTAGATTTTGTGTTTAGATCATTATATTGGGGGAGGATTTTCTTTTTTCATTCAATCTACTTGGTGTTCTTATGAAGGCAATTCTTATGAAGAATCCATGTAATCAAGATGACAGAAATATAACTGGTCATCTCTTATCACAAAGTGAAGCTTCTAATACTGGGCCTGGGTTATATCCAATTGATTTATTATTCATATGGATCCCATGGATATTTCCAAATAACTCTGGCCATTCCAAAGACAATAGGTCGCTGCCTTCAATCAGACAGCAAGTCCTCATTGCCAGAGGCAATAAGGACAAGCTCATTGAACATGAAGTGGTTGAACTGGTACCTCCATGGAATCTTCAGCTTTATGCCCCAGAGATTTTTGATCAGTAAATTAATCTGATGTCTACCAAAAGTAAAACATAATCACTAACCAAGACATGGAGACAAGGAAGGATGAATGAAATGAGGAATTGTTGGAAGACAGAATGGAAAGGGAATGATGACTGAACTGAAAAGAAAGAAAGAAAGAAAGAAAGAAAAAAAATTAAAGGTAATAAAAAACTTTAAAAAATGACACAAAACCTTTGTTATACAATTGTTCCACCCAGAAAAATGTGCTAAAGCAGTGGTAGCACAAAACTTTTGTCCATGTTTGAGAGACATTATAAATAATAACTTTGTGTCAATATAAAACATATTAAGACATGGATACTTTGTACTGAAAACAAATTGATGTTTGTATGGTACAATTTCAAATATAAGGAAAAAGACATGATATTCCATAGTATCCTCAACACTTAGAACAGCAGCAGTAGTCAACTTACAAACATTGTATTGTATCAGTTCTGGCAAATAAAATTTGATCAATCATCTGAAGGAATCCAAGAACCCACATATTTATTACATTACTATAAGAAAAATAAATTATAGCTTTGGAATGGGTATCTTTAATAAAAAATATTATTTATATTTGTGTTTCCTTTCTGATTAGACACCTGGTTTTTCCAATGATTTCCTGCCACATAACTACCCAAGTCAAGAGTTTCGGGAAAAAATATCAGTTAATTTAATTTATTGCAATTTTTGAAGAAAAAAAACCCCACATAAATAAATAAAACAACCTTTGTGAATTATAACCTGACAGTAAATTCCCCTTATTTTTCCCACAAATGTCATCTAACAAATTCTGATATGTTTTATTGAGGAAATAAGTCTACTCAATTTGTTCAGTATTTATTGTTCAAAGTACACTTGCAAAATAGAGTTGTAAAATCTAGCAATATTTTAGAACTCTTCTAGGTCCACCAAATTATTCAATCCTGTCAGCAGTCTATTTCTATTGGAACAAAAGAAATTTCCTTCCCACTTCTGAATAATGTCAGCTACTTGTCTGGCAAAATCATCAAAGTTTTGTCTCATATTATAGAAATTGCGAATGTTATTAAAGAACTACATCATGATGGACATTGCCTTACATACTTTTTTTAAGGCATTAGTTATCACAAATGAATGTAGAGTAAAACAACCCCATAAATTCATGCAGTTTATTTAGATAGAATTAGGAATTATATCATTAAAATATTTGTACTCCATGGGACAGTACAGCATGCGTTAGTTTCTACATAACTGGTACATTTTAAAATTTCAAGTTCACTTCAAAGTGAGTGTTGTTTATTAAAAATAGCCTGTCATCAGTCGGTTCGACCAATGATCTTATGGTGGCCTATACCTGTGTCCCATTTGTCTGCTACATTATATAGTTGAACTCTATGTAAGATGGGCAACATCTGTAATATACACTTTTGTTTTGTGTTGTAAGTGCGGGAACAGATGTTTCCTGCTATCACCTTCATAGACTGCACGGTGAGTATAATGGAATATCATCCAAGTCTTGGTCAGGTTTTTAAGTAGCAGACAATTCAAGATGAAGCAGATATTTACATAAGGACTTTTCACAGTTCTTTTTCCTGTTTTGACAATTCGCTTTTCCTTGTGAATAACTTTGCAGAGTATTTTGAAGAGAAAAAGACCATTAATCTTTCTCTTTTCACAAGATCTCTCCCAAATTTCATGTTTTCTGGGTAGGTAAGATGTTACTATCATGAACACAGAATTATTGTCCACTTTAGGAACTGTAATGCCACATTTTACAAACATCCCTTACTGGCATCCAAACATTTTCTCCATGAGGGGAAGTTATGTGAGAAATAAGGACATTTTATGAAACATACAATGTCCATATGGCTACTATTATATTCAGAATGGATGAGAATTGAAAGATTTGGTGCTGTACAGAAAATAAATGACCATTATCAATATGGCATAAAAACTTGCCAATCAAACAAGAGTATCCAATTAGCTGCAATGGAGTAAAATTTGACCCTACAACTTGGACAGGCTGATTCTAGGAGCAGTTGTCAATCAGCCTATTATGGTGATGACATTAAAAGAGAGAAAAGGCAAAATTACATGTAGAATAAAAATGATAATCTTGAGAATGTACAGATACATGCCAAGTATATGAGAATACAAGGGTGTTCTGTGAGAGCCTAAGATATCCTGTAAGATACACCAGTCTATATAGTGTCTAAGGCTTAAATCTGAGCATTATCTTTGATGTAGTCAAAGGAAATTTTTCACAGACTGACAACTGCCACATTTAAGGTCCAAAATTCCTTCTACGGTTGTAGCCAGAAATAATTGAGAAAGAAAATCTGAGAATATGTCAAATTTAAATGATACTGGATATCTTCAGAGAGGATGGGATAGGAAATACCATTGAATATCTTAAATGTCAGGTCTTGTTGAATAAGCTCTTGATAAGAGGTTTCCTTCACCAAATTACAAAGCTATCTGGGTCAGAAGGTCAACAAAAAAGTATAATGTTCTGGTTAACAAAGCTATGATGTGGTCCCAGTAGACAATAAACAAAACAGTAATACTATCTCCTGAAAGTGGTTCAGAGACAATTGAGAAGTAGAGAACAATCTTATAGGAGTCACTTCTACAGAATTACCAGGAATAGACACAATATAACATAGCCTTTGAAATACTAGGCTATGAAATATAAAATACATCTACATATCTATTGAAACATTGATGGCAATCTCACTGGTGAAATGCAGTCATGGGCTTGATGTTCAACGTCTTGAGTGATTGATATGTAATACGGGTATTCTCCAGGAGCCTAAGTTATTCTCTAAGTTGCAACTGTCTACGATCAGAGGACAATTTTTCATTGAAGGTTAATTTTAATATGCTTTTGTATATGAACATTTAAGTAGTTAACGTAATTTAATAACATAAATTTGGTTAAGTACTAGTCAGTTCAGGTCAAAAATAAACAGTCTAAGATATGAATTATTCAATATCTACCAATAAACCATTATAAACTATTATTTCATTTACCTTAGCTTCTTATAACTTCCAGTGTTTTTTTCCCTCATTTCTATCAAAGAAGAACAAAAAAAAAAAAAACAAAAAACAAAAAAAAAAAACCAAAAACCTGTGAGTTGAGCAGGTTAATTTATGCAGCTACAAAACATGTCTCTCTATGAGCTGATACTAACATATTTGAATAGCACTGTAGAATACAGTTTACTTTTGAGAAAAAGCACAATCTATTTGTACTTTAACTGATTATTCTGTTTGCTCAAAAATTTTACTGTCAAGTCTAAATTCTCCTGTTTTCTACCCATATATCTCTTCTTGATTATCTTCAGTCTGTATTTTCTAGAAAGCTCTGGCTTTGTCAGGATTCTGTCTTCATTGCCAATAATGTAAAGAATAAGGAAGGACCTTGGATTTTGCTCTACTTAAAAAAAAAACAACATTACAGTCCATTGCTTCTTGGATACTGATAAGAGAAAACAGTTCTACTAAGTCCAATTCAATACTATTTTTAATGGCAAGTTCAGTCAGTAGCCAGTATGATAGCACTTGCCTATGAGACGTTCCTAAGCTCACACTGAAACTGAATGATGTACACAGTACCATGATACACAAATAAAAGAGGAGAGTAATTTGGAGCTTCAAAACACTGACTCGTTTAGAATGGACATAAAGTGTGCCTTCTAAGTGCTCCAAATAGAAAATAACTTTCTAGTTTGCACAGCTGTAAACACACTGGCTCTTTACTTCAAAGACAATTGTTATCCCTATTTTGAAAGCTATTACTTATATACTAATGCTATAAGCCATATCAACAACAAATAATTCTGTATCTTAAATTATAACTTAATGAAAAACATTGTGAGATTTGTGCAGAATTGTCTGCCAATTCCTGAGCTCAAGATCCAAAGCAAATGGTGTGTCAACGTTTGTTCGTAGCTTTGAAAATTTAGCAATTACTGAGTATGACACAATCTCCCCACTGTTTTTGAACGTGTCTTAACATTGGTAGAAAGAACATGAATATTAATAAGCTGATCAAATAAAAGATCCCTCAATTACTTATTTTTTGATTTTTTGGACATTTGGAAATAGTTGTAAGTATCAGAAAACCATGGTGCCTACCAAATTGACATTCCAAAAATTGATTCCCGAAAAAAGCATTTTGGTTGGAGGATAGAAGTAAAAAGTGCATGCAAATGATATCTTAAGAACAATATTAGCAATTAGGAAAACACTAGATCTTTCTGTGAGCTACACCAAAGTAAAATGTTGGTACATCCTAAGTGATTCTTACCCATTATAGTTGGGCATAGTGATGGAATGGTTATCACACACTCTAAATTGGTTATAGCCTTAGCTAGTAGTAAATGCTGCTTTACTTTTCTTAGATGAAGTTATGAGATAAAAGCCATACCCAAGAATTATAACACAGGGATTGGGCTATTCCTAGGCCTAGGCCTAGAAGCTTCTAGCATCTGTACAATATAATTGCTAAGCACAAATCTTGAAGGCTTTAGTGTCCTGGTTCCATTTGCTAACCTAAGTCTATATTGTTTCAGTTTTCAAAACTTACTGCTCAATAATCTCATCCTTTCTACTCTTTGTGAACTTTGGAGGGTTGGTTTAACTCAGCTGTTATGGCCAAAACTCATCTCCAGAATGATTCATTCATCTTGTCTCAGCTTCTGACTAAATTGCTCCCTTGGAAAGACTGTTTCTAAACACTACAAGCCAAACTGAGCTGAAATGAACTGTCCCAACTAAATTCTTTGAACTGGCTGATTTTCTTTCCCTCAGTTCTCTTAAATAGCCTCTCTTTTCTGTATGCTTGGTGAGATTAGATGTATACATCTGAATTGTTCTGCAAAATCTTTCTCTGGTCAACTTTCTCTTATTTGGTAACTACTCCTAAATTAGCTGACAATATTTGAGATTAAATGTGTATACTAAAGGCTTATTTGTATTCTAGACAGATCATAACATTGGATATGATTCCTTGCTGGAAAAGCTATATTGCTGGATTAAAATTCCTTTACAGCTAGTTTAGGGAGAGAAATGAGATTTATAAAGGAGTTATTGCAGAAATCAGTAATAAATGTGTGTTTAAGCATAAACTTCTAATTTCATAGGACATAACCTTAACTTGTTCTAAGTAAAGACTGTGCTTCTGTCTGGGAATATCATTAGAGGTGCTCAGTCAATCAGGAACGTAAGTTTTGTACAGAAACAAACTGATGATCTGAAAACATAAAATGAATGTTTTCTCTGAGTTTTTAAAAATAGGTCCCAAAGCAGGCAAAGGTGTCACAGATAGCCCTTACCCCACTGTTAGGGGTCCCACAAGAAGACAAAGCTATACAAATATAACATATATGTAGAAAGCTTAGGTCAGTTTAAAGCAGGGAAATTTCCTGGTTGTCAGTTCAGTCTCTATGATTCCTTAAGAGGCCAGTTTAGTTGATTCTTGTAGTATCTTTAACCCATCTGGCTCCAACAATTTTTCCTCCCCTTCTTCCACAGGATTCCCTGACTTCTGCCTAATGTTGGTCTATGATGGGTCTTCCATCTGATTTTATCAGTAGTTAAATGACGCCTCTCTGAAGAAGATTATGGTAGGCTCTACTCTATGACAGTAGAATATCATAAGAAATCATTTTCATTTGACTTTGTTTTTACCAGTCATGTTTAGTTCTATCCAGGTTACTGGGCTAATCCAGTTTCTGTGTCCGGGCCCTCTAGGTAGTTTCAGGGGGAAGGGGAGGCTCCAGTTCAAGGCATGAGTGTTAAGCTTAACCAGTCATTGTTTAGCCACAATTTCCATGCCACTTTTACCCCAGCAAATCTTGCAGGCAGAACAATTTGTATGAAGGTTTTATGTCTGGGTTGGTGTCAAAATCCCTCTATTGGATATCTTACCTGCTTTGACAAAATGGCTTCATAACTTCCATTACTAAGAAGTTCAGAGTTCTTTATATATTTTGGATATTAGCCCTCTGTTGCATGTAAGGTTGGTGAAGATCTTTTCCCAATCTGTAGGTTTTCATTTTGTACTACTGATGGTGTCCTTTGACTTGCAGAAGCTTTTCAGTTTCATGTTGATATTAGTGCCTGCACTATTGATTTTCTGTTCAAGAAGCTGTATCCTGTGTCAATGAATCTAAGGCTATTCCCAATTTAATATTTTATCATATTCACTGTATCCAGTTTTATGTTGAAGTCTCTCATCCAGATAGATATGTGTCTGATGCATTCTTCATGCTGACAACCATTGAGATCAATGGCATTAACTGAATATGCTTTCTCTTCTCCATTGTATATTTCTGGCTTTGTTAAAAAGAATAAAGTCTCCACAAGTTGTGAATTTATATCTGGTTCTATAATTTGATTCCATTGACCAACTTCTCTATATTTTTGTCAATATCATGTGGATTTTCTTACTATGGCAGTGTGGTAGTGCATGAAATCAGTAATAGTGATAACTCCAAAATTTCTTTTCTAATTCATGATTGCTTTAGCAATCCTGGGTATTTTGTTTTTTTGTTTTTTGGTTTTTTTGTTTGTTTGTTTTTTTTTCATATGAAGTAGAGCACTGTTCTTTCAGAGTGTTTAAATATTGTGTTGAAGTTTTGATGGGAATTGTGTTTTATCTGTAGATTGCTTTTGTTGAGATGTATATTTTTACAATGTTATTCTTACCATTCCCTGAGGATGACAGATCTTTTTCTGATTCATCTTCTGATGTCTTCTTTTAACTCTTTTTTTAAAGACTTGAAATTCTTGTTATACAGGTCTCTCATTTGTTTGGTTAGAGTTGGCCCAATATATTTTACAATATTTCTAACTATTGTGAAAGTTGTTTCCCCCATATCATTCTAAGTTCATTTACTGTTTGCTTTTGTATATAGGAAGATTTGTTTGTTTCTTCGTTTGTTTCTTTGTTTTGAGTTAATCTTGAATCCAGCCATTTGGCTGTAGGTACCTTTCAGCTGTAGGAGTTTCCTGGTAAAATTTTTATGGTCATTTTTTATACTATCATATCATCTACAAATGATGATACTTTGACTTCTTCCTTTTCATTTTGTAGCCCCTTGATATTTTTTAGTTTTCTTATTGCTCTTATAGAGTAGAAAGCCTTGTCTTGTTCCAAATTCTAGTGGGATTGCTTTGCATTTCGCTTCATTTAATTTGATTTTGACTAATGGTTTGTTTGTAAATTTTCTTTACTATGCTTATGTCCTATGTATCCCTGATCTCTCTAACCCTCTTTATCATAAAAGGGTGTTGTATTTTCTGCAATGCTTTCCTAGCATTTAAGTGTTTCTCAGCCATTTGAGAAACACATATGAAAGGGAAAACAAAAACAACAACAACAAAAATGACATCTCAATTCTTAACATTTATTTCTCCAGAGCAAGGACACTTGGATTTGGAAAAGGAGTATTTGAAAGCTTAAATTATATGTTGAGCCACACATATTAAAGTAGGAGATTTTAATACACTACTGTCACCAATGGACTGGTCATCCAGTCAAGAACTAAGGAGAAAAATAATGGAACTAAAAGATATTATAAATCAAATGAAACTAGCAGATATGTACAGAAAATTTCACCATAAGACAAAATAATATACCTTCTTCTCAGCACCTCCAGACATTTTCTTCAAAATTGGCCACATACTTGGTCACGAAGTAAGACACAACAACTGAAGTAACTCTTTATAGCATATCAGACCAATATGGATTAAAGTTCAACTTCAACAACAAAAACGAGCCTACACACTCGTGAAAAGTGAACAACTCTCTACTGAATGACTACTGGATCAAGGCAGAAAGAATGAAAGAACCCAGGGACTTTTTTCTTGAAGTCAATGAAAGTGTATGCACAACTCAATATACTCAACCTCATAGAACATAATGAAAGCAGTGTCATTAGAAAAGTTAATAGTACTAAGCGAGGTCATAAAGAAATCAGAGTGATCGCATTAGCAACTTAACAGTACACCTTACAGCTCTACAACAACAAGAAAAAAAACACAGGAAGAGAAAGAGACAGCAGAAAATAATCAAACTCTGGCCTGAAATAAATAAAATAGCAACAAAGAAACAACATATAAATGGAAGAAGCAAATATTGGTTCTTTAGGAAAATCTACAAGATAGACAAACCCTTATACAAAGTAACTAAAAGGCAGAAGGAGAATATCCAAATTAACAAAAACATAAACAATAGGAGAACACAACAACAGACACTGAGCAACTCTAAGGAATCATTAGGGCATACTTCAAAAACCTGTACTCCACAAAAATCAAAACTCTAAAAGAAGTGGAAAACTTTTTTATGCATACCAATTACCAAATTTAAATTAAGATCAACTAAACAATTTAACAAGCCTAGGGAGAAAAATCTTTAGTGCAGAATTCTGCCAGACTTTGAAAGAAGAATTAATACTACTATTTGTCAAATTATTACACAAAATAGAAAATAAAAGGGTTTATAAATTATTTATTGCAGTGGCACTGTCTCAAATTTAAAATTCATGCTGGCATATTGCACAAATCTCTAATAGTATCTAATATGCTATTGTGCTGTCTACCTCTTGAAAGTTACAGTTTAGAACACTATCACCTGTTTTTACAAACAATTCTTTAAGAAGAAACAGCACATAAATGATCTGAAGACAAATATGGTCAACCAAGATTGGTTTGTAAGTTATCATAAATTCATTATTATATTAGAATAACATTTCCCAGCACTTTATAGACCCTTGGTTAGAACAAATCCATTAACAAAAATAGATTTACAGAAGAAAACAAATGCACACTTATTATTGATCCATTTTATAGTGGAAGATACAACTAATGAGTAAATTTCACAGGAATGGTTTTGAGTTCCAGTTTAGAACAGTGTATTTTCACAGAACTGGGAAAGGAAATGGAGAAAGGTATCAGAGTCTGTAGATACAAAATATTTGCAAAGCAAGATACTGGGCAAATAGTCTCCTTAATAATTGAGATGCCTCTGGTATCATTCCCAGCCTCCTAAGGTTCTCAAGTTGTTTTCAGTGGTTGACTTTGGGTCCCTTCTTAAAGTGGAGACCAGTGAATTTTTATGTAGAAAATTTATGTTCTCCTTTCAGATAAATTATTAGAGAGGAGACAGTTTCATACTATTGTTTATTTATAATTGTTCTTCAACAGTCTGTCACATATTGGAGGAGACATTCTTGTCTCGTATATAATTAATTTTAAGTAGGCTAACATACATTTCTATTTTATAGTGAAAACTGGAGTATTTTTTTAATATGCATTGACAATGGCTTTTGAGACAATGCCATTTTCTTCCTTAGGAGAAATACATATTATTTTTTCTGGCTACATTAGAAAACACCCCATTAATTCTGGACTCATTAGACACAAAATCCTTCTACCCAACATGTAAAACAGAGTACCACAAACTGTCTCATTAGTTGGAACTGTTGAGTCTCCCATCCGTCTAAGTTATTGGGCCAGAATCTGCTTTAACTAAAGTTTTTAGGCAATGTCTGTTGATTAAACTTTGCAACGTATTAAATTTATTGTTGTTTTGTTTTCTGTCCAATTCAGTTCCTCAGGTAAATAATTTTAATTTTCTACGGGTATCATGTTTCAAATTGTATGATGTGCTAGGAATCATTTTTTAAAATTATTTAATGTAAGAGGAAGTGGAGCCACTGTTACAAGAAATCAATTACACTCTTGATACTTTGTCAACATTTCTAAATCTATTAATTTATTTAAAATCTGCTGCACACTGAGTTAAGCTCCACTATCTCCAGATAGCTTCAGTAACTCCCTCATCTGTTTTACAAGGTGAAGTATTCAATACATAGTGGACATCTTTTTAATAACTCACTCGTTTCCAGAAATCTCTGAATATAAAATACACATGACATATGTTTCTGGAATGGAGTCTGTTTTAATCAGGTATGAGATCATGAGATGGTGCAACTATGTGAAAAAGAGAAACCTAGGCTGCCGGAAGAGATGCTGGGAAAAGTTTTCTTCTCGGAGGGTTGAATCTGCTGTTTAAAAAGAAAACCTTTTAAAAGTTGACCTCACATGAAAAAACAAGTGAGGCTCGGAGTTTCCTGGGAAGGAGGGCATGCAGATTCTGCAAAAAGTTGCTGGACTAGCTGGGCTGTGCAGACCTGGTCAAAGCCATCACAGGGTGTTTCCAGGACTTGCAGGATTTTGATCTTTGCTTGGGACGACTGGTGTGGACAAAACAGACCCTGGAGGGAGCAACCCGGTGGTGGGTTGCCCGGCCACACCCCCAGCCCTTTTCTCCACCCATGACACCGCCTCCTTCCCTCAGCCCAGCGGCAGAGACTGGGGAGCAAGCCAGAGGGGCGGGGGAGGAACACGGTTCCCCCCAAAAGTGTGAAAGAGCAAACAGTGCTAGCCAGCGAACTCCGTGTTCCTGCCGCCTGCAGTCCTTAACCTGGTGAGCTTCAATTTTCAGCCAGGCTCGTCCCGGGTGCCTCTGGCCACCGGGGTGCGGGGTGGGTGGCCACGGACGCGGCCCAGGCGCGCTCTCAGCTGCGTGGTGGGCGGTGTGGATCCGACTCCCTGGGCCGGCGGAGCGAGGCCTCCAGCGACCGGCCTGGGCTGCACGCCCCCGCTGCCTTGCTAGCTCCAGGCTTGGCTAGAAGGCTAAGCCAGCGGAACACAGGGCCTGTTTGTGATCTCGGAAAAAAGCCACAAGCTGCTGGGATGGAGGCAGATGGAGGGCCTGTCTTGGCCAGCCACTTGTAAGTTGTTGCTGAGTTGGAAGTGAAGGAAAGTCTGAGACTGAGACCTGAAGGCAGATTGCTGACTAAGAGGGGAGGGCATTGGTTTCTGAGGTGTTGTCTGGCTCGGGGAAAGTGCAACTGACCCTGCAGCTGGACCCTGAGTGGTCATTGAAGGCCACTGTGCAGGTCCTGAGTTGTGACTGCGCTTCCCCTCTTTCCCTCTTGCAGGAAGATACATCCTTGCGAGCTGCTGGACTTGTAGTGTTGGGGTAAAAAAAGAAACAAAGCAAAAAGACCAAGAACAAAAACATGAGTGTTGAAGCTAAGTACCGTGCGGCTTCCCTGTATGTGGGTGATCTCCACGAAGATGTCACGGAGGACGTCCTGTTCAGGAAGTTCAACACAGTGGGACCGGTGTTGTCCATACGAATCTGCAGGGACCTGATTTCCCATCGTTCGCTAGGCTACGCCTATGTCAATTTTCTTCAAGTGAATGATGCCAAGAAGGCCCTAGAAACCATGAACTTTGACGTGATCAAAGGTAAATCCATCCGTCTCATGTGGTCTCAACGGGATGCTTGCCTGAGGAAATCGGGAATTGGGAATGTGTTTATCAAGAATTTAGACAAATCCATTGATAACAAGACCTTGTATGAACACTTCTCACCTTTTGGAAAGATCATGTCCTCAAAGGTGATGGCTGATGAAGAAGGCTCCAAGGGCTATGGCTTCGTGCACTACCAGGACCAGAGAGCAGCAGACAGGGCCATTGAGGAGATGAACGGGAAGCTGCTGAGAGAGAGCATTTTGTTCGTGGCCAGGTTCAAAAGCCGTAAGGATCGGGAGGCTGAACTCAGAGAGAAACCCACCGAATTCACTAATGTGTATATCAAAAACTTTGCAGATGACGTGGACGATGAGAAGCTCAGGGAAGTTTTCAGCAAATATGGCCAAACTTTGAGTGTTAAGGTGATGAAAGATGCCACTGGGAAGTCCAAAGGCTTTGGATTTGTGAGTTTTGATAGCCATGAGGCTGCGAAAAACGCAATTGAAGACATGAATGGACAGGACATAAACGGGCAGACAATTTTTGTAGGCAGAGCCCAGAAGAAGGTAGAACGCCAGGCTGAGTTAAAGGAAATGTTTGAGCAGATGAAAAAGGAAAGAATCCGTGCACGTCAGGCAGCTAAGCTCTACATTAAGAACCTGGATGACACAATTGATGATGAAACACTGCGCAAGGAATTTTCTGCCTTTGGGTCTATCTGTCGAGTTAAAGTGATGAAGGAGGCAGGGCAGAGCAAAGGCTTTGGTTTGATCTGCTTCTTCTCCCCAGAGGCAGCTGCTAAAGCAATGGCTGAGATGAATGGCCGGATCCTCGGCTCCAAACCCCTCAACATTGCACTGGGGCAGAAGCACTGAGCCCAACATGATCCTACCTCACAATCTGAGCAGCAGCTAGGAGAACAGTACTGCTCTCCATCTATCCGGTGCTATAAGGAAGGGTAATCTTCAAAACCCAGTGGCTGCTTAATTCATTGCAATCATGCAACGAAATGTGTACACGAAAACATTTCATTTTATGTGAATGAAAAAAATGTGCATTAGAAGCTTGGTTTGTTTTACAGGACACATCTTTAATTTTTTAAAATATTCTTATTTTCTATAATTTAGAACTGTTTAGTTGGTTACATTTATATTACGTTTTGAAATAAGTGAAGCAGATACTTGTATTTATTGAATATTTTCTTTTTTCAGGTCAATAGTGTTGTGAGCTTTAATTTCTCCTGTAAAAATCATCCAAGACAAATCTCATTTTTTTTTAAGGCAACAGGAATCTTAACATAATTTGGTTTTGGTAATTCAAAATTTTAGAAATTGGCAGACAGAATTCAACTAAATCTCAAATTTCATTTCTGGAATTATCCCTCCATGCCAAAGTTCTAATATGTGTGCATACTCATATTCTGGTGTATTTAGTTTTATTCTATTTTGAGATGGTGGTAGAGCTTTCTGTGGTTTTGTTTTGGTTCTTACACTTTTTGTGTATTTACGGTAACCTGTGTGGGTTTTTTTTTTTTTTTTTTTTTTTTTTGTCTAATTTGACCTCTATAGTAAAGCCTTACTTTCCTCACTTTTCTACTTCTTTATGTTATATACATCTATGTTGTTCATGGACATTTAACATCATCTTAAATCGCACCACACCCATGTGTTTCACTGTGATTCATTTTTAGGTTTTTACTAAATGTTGATGTTACGAAAGTCATATCTATGCAACTCAGAAACTCCACATAGCATCAATCTTAAAAAAAAAAAAACCTTCATGTTATAATAATCTATCCCAGTGTTCAGAATATAAGTGCCTTATTTTCATAAATCTCCACCTCCTTTTATTAGACTGTGTTAGCTCTTGCGTTTGCTCCTGGCCTTGGCTGCTGTTCTGACAAATGTGTGGTTATGTTACTTGCTGTGTGTTTTAGCATGTTTTATTTTGACACTTTTCTCACATGATGTCTCTCTATTCTGTCCATAAATATTAGTTCATTTTTTACAAAGACACTGTCATATTGGTTTTTCATACAGACTACCTCAAATCTATTTGAAATAAGAGGTAAGCGTTATTTATTTAGAACTTATTCATTACCTTACAAAGTTACCAAAGGTTTGAAAACCCTTGTTGATTCTGCTGCTTTCGATTCTTTCTGTTTCTTTGATTCTTTTCTGTTTTTGATTGTTTGGTCATTTCTTACTACCACCTTTTCATTTACAGGTACAGTTTTTTTTTTCTTGGCTTTATGAGAAAAGTTTCATTTTGTGCTTATAATATATATATATATATATATATATATATATATATCACTTTTCTAATCTCAGTGAGAAAAGAGTAAAAAAATAAAAGCTAAAATCTGCTGTATATTGTCTCTAACTTTTTATGTGTACACTAAGAGCTGATTTAGGAAATGCAGCATCAACAATTTTCTTTGAAATTACTGTTGTGGATTTGATGTTGTGGGATGCTCAAATTCAACTTACTCAAGGAACGATTTACCTATTACTTTAGTGACTTTTGACTGGCTACTGGGTTTTCCATGATTCCTAAACTCTTGGAAAATATGAATAGCTTTTCAATGCTTCTTCTGATTTTGTTTTCTGCCAAGATAACTTGAAGGTATGAATTCTTCCCAACTATTACTGAGATCTTCCCAATTCTTTTCTGCAAAATTTAACTAATTCATGACTTAAAATCAATTTAAAATTTATTTTGATCTATTGCCCAAATGCCTGACAGATATTTCATAATAATAACATTTCCATTGTAAGTATAGGCAAATGCACATTTTCATATTGTCCAGGGACCTAAAATATTTTGTTAGCATCCAGCTGATTCAGTATAGTTATGACAAATCCCCACGACTCTTTGATTGTATGGTTTTAATAGCTTCTTTTTTTTTATTTTTTAGTTGTCAAATTTCACCTGCATCCATTGCATTAGTATTTCAATACTTGTAAATTTAGTTTTTTTTAAGAACCTGTGCTATTTTTTCTCTTGAGTAATTTGTATTTCCATGGATTTGTTTCATATCAAAAATATTTTAAAGTTACCTTACAGATGTTCTCCCTTTGTTTCCAGTTTGTAAAGCTGTTCCAAAGGCCAATTTTGAACTCAACTTTTCCAGTATCTCATTGAGATGACATTTTTTTTCTTAAGATTTGTTCTAAATACTTCAAAATGTCTGTATATACACAAGTACATGTACATGTGTATGGGGCATAAAGATGGAAACAGGGAGACATATATATACAATCCATGTTGTCTTCTATTAATGTGTACAGTTCATATTATCAATATTTTTATAAACAAAACTTGTTTATATTTTGTATGAAGAGTAGAAAACGTCTTTTAGTTATGTCTTGCCTCTAAATCTATAAGCAGCTTATGTATGGGTTAGTACTGATAAAAACTAACTCATGTATGCACTTAAATTCATTGGCTTGCAGAATATCTACCTTGATGTGTATTTTTAATATCAGAAGAACCATATAACTTGCCAGGGCTAGACAGTACACATGTTTGTCGGGTCATGACAATACCTTCTGGGATATTTAATCTGTAAAAGTGTCCACATGATTGATAAACTATATATATATATATATATATATATATATATATATATATATATAT
>JANHMN010000001.1:100079671-100133795 GCA_030674055.1 Rhabdomys pumilio
TATATATATATATATATATATATATATATATATATATATATATATTATATGGTACACAAGTAACTAGTCAGTTTACCAGATACACAGATATATTGTTGTATCAAACTTAATCCTAATGCTTTAGCAAAAATTGTTCATTTCTAGTATTTAGCATAAAATTCATCAGTCCATTCCCTTCAATTTTTAAATTTTATTCATTCTAAAATTGTGTGCATGTTTGTGCATGTGTGTGAACGTATGCATAGGTGTGCTTGTGTGTATGTTTCAACAAATACATTGTATCATCCTAATTAACATTTTGTCACAAATTACAAAATGTTTGCACCCAAGTGCCTTGAACATAAAAGACAATCTTTGCTTTATTAATAAATAAAAGCTAATCCAAACAGATTAACTTTCAATCAGTATCTCCATGCCTCCACGTGCACTGCCAAATCTGTTGTATGGGTGACTGTGTTTTACAGGTGATGTAGCACATATGTGCCTTGTTCTAGTTTTCAAAAGTCAAATGGAAATTGTTAAAATATAATCGAATGTTCTCTATATTCTTCCAAACCTAAAGAGACAATACTAAATAAAATCGAGCCTGTCAATGATGGATATGTCTGAAGTTATTAATGTTCATTGTAATTTTCTGTTTCTAAGTGTCATTGTTCATGTTTCATGTTTCTAAAAGGTTTCATGATTGTATGACATGAAATTTGGTTCTGAACTTATTCACAATGGAAGGATCAGTAATTCAGCAGCAGTTATAATATGTAGTCAGTTTTCATGAGTTGACTGTTGCATTAGTTCAGAACAGTACTCTGTGTATGAAATCATTAAAGCATAATAACAAAAATGTCAAAAAATGCATGATACCTTATAAATCAAAGTTTGACGGGCCAATCTTTCTGATAGCTTTACCAGACTCTAAGAATGGTCCTACCATCACTTGATGAGAGGGAACATAAACGTGTGCTCACTCTGTTCTTTCTCTCCCTCTCCTTCCCAGTCAATAGCCTCAAACCTTTTACTATGGAGGCTCCAGTTGATGGAGGATGTCTGCTCTATCACCACCCAAAGACATGTTGTGTACAACCAATGTGAGATAACGTTTGCATTCTATGTGACTTGAAATGGGGCATAACTTCCTCACATAAGTGCTTGAGTGACAAACTGCATATAAATAAAGAATTTATTTTTTTAAAAAAAAGCACACAACTTATGTAAAATTTTGGGTGTTTAGGATAATTTTTTGTCTCTTATTTTGAAATACGGTTTATAATATGATTTTAAATACATACCAATGATTGTATATTTTTATTTTTTTATGATTGTATTTTGGCTTTTACTAACAGAAAAACTAACTCAAACTGAAAAAGTATGTTGTTTTCCAAAAATACTCAGAGTGAAGGATCCTCAGTCATCTTGGGTCATGTTTCTGTGTATCTCTGCTGGAGTCTCCTTGCTCATCCCTTTCAAAACCTTGGCTTATATTATCTGCCACTTACATGGTGGTTATGAACGTACCTATCAGCACACAGACCCAGCTTTAATCAAAAGGCAATGCTATTTTCTGGAAACCACCCTCCTCAATTATTATTTCTTAGCATTTGTACAAATATTCAAAGAGATATGCCACTGTCATAGTGAAATGTATCAATTTCCAAGTTTTCTGTGGAATGAGGTTTTGATAGGGAGAAATAAGATCTAAATGGATACAGAATGGAACCAACAATAATCGAGGATATTTTTCATGGTCTATATTCATAAATTAGAATTAGAATTTTCTCAACTTTTAAAATTACTTACAGATAGTTCTTTTTAGTCATTTATTATAGATTTTTTTTGTTTCTGTTTTACAAATAGTATACAACACTAAAGCTAATGATTTTTCTCCTACTTTCTTTTGCATAATCACTGTGGGGAATAAATCCAGCGGGTTTAAACCATTAGTAAGTATAAAGTGAAATTTGTTTTATTTGGCCAAAGGGTTCATGTTGCTATTTGACAGCATTACCTAGTGGAGCTAAATATAGAGCACATTGAAAACTACAACTAAAAAGATCTGATTCAATTCAGTCACCTGACTTACCAACACACATAGTTATCAAAAAATTTGAAGGGGTCAGAACTTAATCTGTACAGAGCACACTTACTAAGCTATTGCTTTCTTGACTTTCAGTTCAATGTAGCCTCAGTCTGTCCCATTAGCACATTCTCTAATATCACAATCAAAAAAAAGGAGAAAGGAATCTTTAATGGACTCTGTAAATCAACCATTGTTATATACTTCTTCATACATTTTTTCAAAAAGCAGTTCCTACTGTCAAGTATTAAGAAATTAGTACATGTGTAAAATAGATAAAACTCTAAATACCTGTACTAAATAGAGAGTAACAAATATACTTGACTTGCAATTGTTAAGGACAGATTGTGTTGTAAGTTTACTGAGCAATAATAAATGCTTTTTCTCTTTGTTGTTTATAGCTTAGCTTAGAGTTTATAAACTTATTCCACTTAGCAAGAGAGGAAAACTATCTTTTAATGTCATTCTTTGGTAAGAGGGCAGAAATTTAGATGCTGAGAGACATCAGGAGCTTTACACACATAATATATTAGACTGTGTTAATTCATGTGTGTTTACCTCACTTGGTCATTAAAAGTAAAGAATTCCCAATGTGAAGGGCCATCATAGACTAATAGTACATTTTTGAGTTCCAAAGTCAATGTTATCAAAATCCTATTGGTATTAAAAGTTTTTATATTCAGTGAAGATCCATGATGTCTCACTTGCCATTCAAGTCAGTCTTGCTACTAGGAGTGTCATTTCGTGAGGATTATTCTCTGGCAGCCTCTAGTTCACTACCCTCTGCACTCTGTGTATGTCATCTGTGAATGCATGCCAATGTCATACTAATATATGGTAAATTCTGAGTTACAGCCACACTTAATTTTGGTAATATATTCAGTGAAATGCCTCAAATTTTTCATAAGTTTTTTTAAACTTTCATGCCCACACATAAGTTTATAATAACTTTACTGAATTACTGTGAGAAGAACTATAAATTGCAATCTAATGCAATTTGTCACTGTTGTGTTTTATAAATAAGAGAGAGAGAGAAGCCATAGTTATGTTTGGTAGAGGTGCTGTATAGTGCGGAGTGCCTCTGCAGACCAAGGCTGAGGCATACCTTCCACGTGAGGTACCAGCCACCCAAAGGTATAGTATAGAAACAGAGTTTAGTTAGGGCATGAGGAGGGGAGTTAAAGGGGTAGTAAAGATAGAGAAAGGCAAAGAGAAAGAATATAGATATAAAGTCCGACCATGAGGATGTGGAGAGCAAGGGGAAGGGGAATGGATAGATGGGGAAGAGGGAAAGAGAGCAAGAGAAGAGAAGGAAGGCAAGAGAGAAAGGGGCAAGAAGCTTCTTTTATACTGAGTCAGGGTACCTGGCTGTTGTCAGGTAACTGTGGGGGAGGGGGCTTAGAAGGAATGCTAACAGTTACTGTGTTCATTGTCATTTTACTCATAATATTTACAGAGCAGTAATTACATTTTGAAGACCGAAAAGTAGTCTGTTGTTGCTCTGCAAAAACAACAGTTTTCTATTCTTTGTTTCAATCTCCACTTAGCTGATACTGGAATTAAAAACTTAATGATAATATTCTCTTCCCTAGAAATCAGTCTTGGCATTCTCTGCTCTTACATAGGATGTAGTTCTTACTGAGGTCAAGGGGACTTAGTTCTCCTACTCTCACTTATCTTTTAGCTCTTTTGTTGTTTTAATGCTACTAGTTCAACATTCTAGAAATAACCCAGTTTCCTTTATGCTCTATTGAAGTGAATTGTTCCCTGTCCTACAAAAAGGCTAAACAATTTAAGGAACAGGAAGTTGTATATTGCAAGAAACAAACACTATTTCAGTTTACTTGTGAGTAAATGATGGCTGAATTTATTTATATAAAACAATCATCAATAATTAAAAGTTTCTAAAATTTTATAATTTTAATTATAAAATTTAAAAAATTAAACACATATAAAAATTTAGCAATTCTAAAATCTATTCATCCCAACAAACTTTTATAAACTTAGAACAGCCATTCAGAAAAGAAGTTGTTATCTTTATGACATGAACTGGTAGGAAGTTCTGTCTCACTCAACAATAATATCTACAGTAACTGAGCAATCAGAGATGCAGGAAAGACTCTAATCATAACCTGTCCTGCTCGTTTCCTTTTTCCGCTTGTTTGTCATGTGGAGCTTCTCTCTCTCTCTCTCTCTCTCTCTCTCTCTCTCTCTCTCACACACACACACACACACACACACATACAGAAAGAGAGAAACAGAGAGATGAGAGGAGAGATAAAGGGAAAAGAAAAATTTTAAATCTTAAATAAGTAAAAATTTAAAACCAACAATAAGTTTATAAGAACAAAAACAAAAATAATCCAGAAAAAGTTTTGTGGGAGTTCTTATGTAAATGAATACCATTTTGTTTTACTGTTTTACGAGTATTGAATAAACTAAGTTTCTACTATTCTTGTGGTGTTTTTTGATTTTATATATACCTATATATGTATATATAATATATATGTATATTATATATATATGCACACACACATATATTTTATATATACCTATATATAATATATATGTATATTATATATACACATATATATGTATATATATATATATACATACATATATATGTATAAACATACATATGTATGTATATATATACATATATGTGTGTATATGTATATATATACATATATATGTATGTATATATATACATATATATGTGTGTGTGTATATATGTGTATATATATATGCACATATATATATACACATATACAAAACAAAACCTAAATTTCTAAACAATTATCCAGCTCACAAGAGATCTTGAGAAAAGAGTGTGATTTCATTTCCCACCTAAGTAATATTAGAGTAACATTTCCTAGCAAATGTCGGTAAAGTCAGAATTTATAAATACCTATCTGCAGTACTAAAATAATTGGACTTACAGATAAAGTCAATAGCTATTAAGTAGCACACAATGTGTAGTCTACTCAATTTTTTGTATGGATTATAAGTATATATGTATATGCATAATTATATATACATGTATACAATCTGCATGAATATTTCAGGAGTGCATTTTTGCTTTTAATAAGCTATTGAATTATTATCTACTTTTTGGGCATCCACATTTGTAAGAAAACTTTGCTGGGTAATATGGGTATTAATGTTTTTTTGCTCAAAATTAATTTAAACCAGTATATATCCTTGGAAAAGTAATCAAGAACTTAGTACTCTTTCCCATTAATGTTGTAAAGTGACAGCAGACATAAGAAGCAATGAGCATTATTAGCTTAAAAAAAAAGATGTTTTCACTATGCAATTATTGCTTGAGGAATCATTAGCATAACAAAAACTGTATGCACCAGCTAAACATATGTCTTATTCTAAAATTTATACCCCTTCTAATAGTCAGTAATCCCCTGAGTCAAGATTACCTTAGAAATATAAAGGGACCTAAAACTAAATAATTTCTATTAGAAAATGAACATGTAAATTATCAGCTAAATTACTTGTACTTAATTAGGCATTTTGTATAATGATAGACATTCTCTTTGGGTCTTTTCATTCTCTTTGATAATGCCTTGCAATGTTATTTAAGTTCTAATTATTGTACAGGCCCTGCAGAAATGTACTGTTAATCTAAATATGCAGGCCTGAGCAACTCTGCCACTCTTGTACTCCTGAGGCACATTGCAATGCTAAATGTCTGCTTCAGACTGTGGAATAATAATGTTTATTTTTTTAAAAAAATATTTATTTTAATTTTTGAGATTTTAATATAGCTATATTGTGTATATCTTCTCTCTCTTCCTTCCAAATTCCTCATATACATTTCCTTAATCTCTGTCAAATTTAATGCCTCTAGTTTTAACAATTTCTTCCTATTGGAGAGAGGGGAAAAAGAGCCTCTTGGATACCAGATTGAATGATTAATACTGTTGGTTCATTTAGGTTTTATATTTCAAATTTTTGAATTTCAAAACTGCCTTCACATTTAAATATTCATTTTCTTCGAGTGAGTGTTAAAATAACCAAGTTGCAGTTACGATAACCACAAAGGAAGCAAGAACTATTAATCATACTACAATTTTCTTGAATTGCCCTAAAATTGTTACAGCAATTTTTTATAAGCAATTGTATAAAATTCACTTAGAGAGCAATGCATTTAAATCAAATAAAAGAAGGAAAATGAAAACTATTTATTTTCCAGATACTTATTTTATGTCAAGTTTATGTAGGAGAGAGCAATAGGAAGGAAGTTTCTTGTATCAGTATGTTTACTCTCAAGTAGGTGTGTATGTGAAAATATAGAAGGAGGTTTGTGAGTCTATATAGATGTGGGCAAGAGTGTATGGATGTTTGTGAATGGCAATGAAAAATAGATCAGGTTTAGCTTAACAAAACAATTAGATAGCTGATCATTCTAGCTCAGGCCAGATTTGGAAAATAAAAAGAAAACAAAAAACAGAAAACAAAAAACAAAAAACAACAGTCATATCAAAGTGGCTGAGACAGAGGCAGAGTGTTTAAGTTGCCTAGAATTTACATCCATTTCACAGTAAATGAAGAACACAATCCACACAAAATTCATGCATATCAATCACAATTAGTTAAGGAGAGATTGCATTTGCTTTATTAAGAGGTAGAAGAATTCTTCATGGTAGGAAAGTAATATCAGTTATGGGGCACAAGGAACTGTGAGTATCTGCCTCTAAGTATGAGGTAACAGTAAATAGTAGATGTTCAACAAATATTATAGAGTAATTTTTTAAATTTTGAAATGCATACAGATGGTTTAGACTAACCATTGTGAAAAACAACATAAAAGTGTGTCAGTTAGCAGGACAGGCACTCTGTAGACACATTAAAAAAATGGTACTATAATTTTGACATTTAATGATATTTAACAATGTTTACATTGATATTTGAATGTTTCAAAATTTTAAAAACCAACTGAATTTATCTCCCAATGCAAAAAGCACAAATAATGCAAAATATGTTGAATCACTTGGTAATCAAGAAAATTAATCATAGCAAATGCATTAGAAGTCATTTGTATGGTAATGCAGAGCAGTTCATGTGTTAATATACAACATTGTTTTCAGACAAATCAATAAGAAAAATCAAATTGTGGATGTGTCAGATCACAGTTGTTCACAAATTTCAAACAGAGAGAAAAAGAATAACAGAGAAATCTTTTAGAAAACTGCTCTGCACATCAGTTTGTCATTTTTAACAACATTAAAATAGGTTCACAAGGAAATAGTCCCTGCTCTGATATTGCCCATACAACAGATGGAACACTTACATGGGTTAGTGGGTAACAGGAGTTTATGACCAACTTAAAAAAGAAACACCAGGTGTTTTTGCAAATTATTACATTATTCATCAACAACACTTCACTGCCAAGAATGTTTGAAAAAAAAAAGCTTCAAAAAGCAATGAAATTGCTTGGCTATTAGTGCACAAAGTACAAAAATAATGAATGAAAAATACATTGCAATCTGGGGATCATTTTAGAAACTTTGATTCCTAACATTGCCCTGAAATAATTTCAAAATATTTTGTTGATTTCTTAAGGAAATCTTTTAATCAGTGAAAATGAAATAAATTACATTTCACAGTTCTTTACTTTGACGCACACATTTGCCATGTTGAGGTGCATTTTCTTAAGTAAACACACCACAGATGTTACAGGTCACTATTGTATAACGTTCTCTTGGGATAGAAAATTAGAAAATGGCAGACTTGTACATTGTTTAAATATACCATGGGCTATTGTTATAAACTCTACATGACACATAATCTTCCTCATTTCAGTGTGTAGTATTTGCTGAACTATAATGTAGCTTTAAATATTTTGATTTTAAAGTATTACTGCTATTTGGTTATTATTAAAGTAATTGTCATTTCAATTCACTGAATTGCAGTATTGAACCAAGTGCCTAATTTACCTGTAATGAATGTGGAATGGGTTATCAAGAGGAAAACCACTTTGATCTGAATAAATATTTGAGTATAATTAGGTGATGCTGTAGAGTGAAAAATTATAAAGATCATTTTATGAAATATATATAGGCTTTTCCTTTACCCTGAGCAAAAGAATGCAGGCTCCAGAAGGCGGAACCGAATGTAAGATTTCAGGACTTCATTGCCCCGAGATATTCTGGGTGGAGGGCATTATCCCTGAATCAGAGGACACTTGCTGGATTACATTCCTCAAGCCTCAGGGAAAAGAACTCACCTGTGGGTGAGGAAAGCCCAAAGCAGGAAGACACATTCCTGACTACAAAAAGATGCAAGTCACCTAGGTGTGGCTGTGACCGGAGCAAGTGAGAAATAGTTAACCTGAAATAGTTGGTAATGACAGGGCAGGACACAGTGACTTGACAAGATCACATTTTTGTGAGAAATGGGTGTGCAGAGCGCTTTCCACATGATCCTGTATCATTTAGGTTTGGGCTCCTCTGGAATGTTCCACTATTTTTATGTTATGTATCCTTGACAACCCCTCACCCCCTCCTCACTTCCCTGGTTTGTGGTTTTCCTCTTTAAAAGGCTCCTTAGGCCACCACTCAGGGTCAAACTCTACACCTGTGTGAGAATGCAGTTTGACTGCTAGCTGCCAGCTCCCTAATAAACCTCTGCTAATTGCATCCAGTAACAGAGTCTTGGAGTTTGTGGGTGTTCACAACTTCCTGAGACTTGAGTAAGGGTCTCCTGAATTTGGGGGTCTTCAATGCTAGCTTGCTACTCTCTTTTCACTTACTCCACTTCAGATGTTTCTTGTTTTTCTCGACACTATACATCATTACGTTTAATTCTCTCTTCCCACTCTTTTCCTTCTCTCTCTCTCTCTCTCTCTCTCTCTCTCTCTCTCTCTCTCTCTCTCCTGTTTCTTTAATTTTCTTCTGATGTAACTTTCTTCTACTACATAATGAATATTGAGTGGATACTAAACAAGTAGACTGGGAAGAAACAAGACAATGTCTTCAGCAAGGAATACTCTCGAGTTGTGAAGATGAAGACTTGTAGGGAGAAAACGAGCATGTGTTTATATACTATTCAATTCATTTCCTCAATCACATTCAAATTATGGTTTATTTTATTTTATGGAATCTCAGAAGCTAGACACATTTCTATAAGGATAGATTAAGGTGAGAGAAGAATCAACGGTTCTTCTTTGAGTTGCTCTTACATTGAGGTATATTTGGCTTTCTGTGACAGTACTTTGAGAACACTACACCCGTTATCTCAGGTTGTTTCACATTCTGCTTAGCTTTTCTTTTATTTCCCACAATTAATTATACTCTTATTAACACCCCATTCTAGTTAAAAAGTAATATAAATGTATTTATTTTAAGTATATTCTGAACAATTTACTTTATTATGGCACAATTATTTTTATATCTAACCTAAGCAATTCTATAATACCAAAATATTGTATTCTTCCAAACAAATTTACCACACATAGTTTTTAATCATAACTATTATTCATACATTTAGTACACTAATGCATTCTCATTAAGTTTTTAAGTGCAATAATTTATATTCACTCATTTTTATATATAAAAGAATTTTTCTTGAGTTTTCCAAATTTTCAGTCTATAAAGATAATACACACAGAGAACTGTTCAAGACTGGTTTACATAAATCTACTTTTATATTAAAACTATCTTTTGATCTCCATAATTTTATCATTTATTTAGCCCTTCACCTTCTCATTTATTCTATAACTATGTCCCAGACAATATTTCCGTTGCTTTGATTAAACACCATGATCATAACAACTTGGAGAGGAAAGGTTTTGTTTGGCTTATGCATCCACATTACTGTTCATCATAAAAAAAGTCAGTACAGTAACTCACACCATGCAAGAACCTAGAGGCAAAATAACAATGTGATTGCCATGGCTGGGTGCTGCTTACCAGCTTATTGACTGCTTGCTCCCCATGGTTTGCTTATCCTGCTTTCTTATAGAATCCAGGACCACCAACTCAGGGATGGAACTACTCACAGTAAGTTGGGTTCTCTTACATTAATCACTAAGAAAATGTTCTATAGGCTAGCCTAGAGCAGAATTTTGTGGAAGCATTTTCTCAGGTGAGGCTCTCCCCTCTCCAATGACTCTAGCTTATATCAAGTTGACACAAAACTAGCTAGCACATAATTTAATGTGTCTGTCTGTCTGTCTGTTTGTCTGTCTGTCTGTCTGTCTGTCTGTCTCTGTCTCTGTCTCTGTGTGTGTAGCAATAAAATAAAATTTGAAATTCTGAACAAGAAAAAAATACTTGTGTGAAGGAGGTTCTATACAAGTCTTTAACATTTGCTTGGCCCAATTAAAAACATCATAAAATTTGAAGTGTTCTTAATTTTAAGCCTGGTAGAACATTGTTGGTACTGATGACCTGACATATGTTTTAGCAGGTTTATATAAGGAAACTTAGCAGATTCCAACGACTAACAAAATACATTTTGAGTTGGGCGGTGGTGGCGCATGCCTTTAATCCCAGCACTTGGGAGGCAGAGGCAGGCAGATTTCTGAGTTCGAGGTCAGCCTGGTCTACTGAGTGAGTTCTAGGACAGCCAGGGCTACACAGAGAAACTCTGTCTTGAAAAAACAAGCAAGCAAGCAAACAAACAAACAAACAAAAACAACAAAAAAACAACAAAAATAAAACAAACCAAACAAAACAAAAAAACATAACAAAATGCATTTTAATGGCACGAGATAGAAAATGAACCTATTTCTGTATTTCAGGCTTTGTTACAAGCCCACTGAAAAGGTTGATCAACATTTTTTTCTGTTTTCCTATGAGCTGTTTCTTCTAAATTCTATACATATATCAGAGCATCAATGTTTATACTGAGCGGTAGCACCTTGCGAGTAATGCAGGATTACCATTCAGGTTAATGTGTCTTCAGCATTGACAATATCAGAAGTTGTTTTCTAGCAATTGACTATGATATTAAATTAGGTTTTTAATTAAGTTGGTACCAAATGTCAAAATGGTCTGTTATAAAACAGTTAAGAGGTTACAAACAGAGCAAATATTGCTGTTCACCTGGCTCGACAGCTGGGGATAAATTGGAAATTACATTGTGCTTACCGACCCCAGAGCTCAGGACAGGTAGAGAGAATGAATAGAACCATTAAAGAGACCCTAAGGAAATTGACCATTGAGTCCGGCGGGGGTGATTGAACAGCCCTTCTCTCGCTAGCTCTGTTCCAGGTACGGAACACACCTGGACTTTTGGGACTAACACCCTTTGAGATACTGTTCGGTGCACCGCCGCCTCTGTTTGAAACCCTAGAGTGTGTGGCACGTCCTGATGACAATAACTTTATACCTTCTGCCCACCTTTTAGCCCGTTTAAAGGCCCTCAAGACGATCAGGAGAGATATTTGGGAACAGCTGAAAGACACCTACACCGTCGGAGACCCTGCAGTTCCCCATCAGTTTGAGATTGGAGACGCTGTCCTGGTACGGAGACACCGGACAGGAAATCTCGAGCCGAGGTGGAAAGGACCCTACCTGGTACTGTTGACAACCCCAACCGCCATTAAGGTGGAAGGGATCCCCACCTGGGTTCATGCTTCACATGTCAAAAGGGCCCCTCCCGAAATTAGTCCAGATGAGTGGATTTTGGAAAAGACTAATAATCCTCTTAAGTTGCATTTATGTCGTAAACGCAATCCTGAGTTAGGGCAGCAACCCCCAAGCCCCGATGCGACAAACCTGGGAGGTAATTAATGAAGAAGGAAACACTGTGTGGTCCATTACTGTTATACATCCTCCGTGGACTTGGTGGCCAGATCTCACGCCTGATATCTGTAAGTTAGCAGCCGAATTACCTACCTGGGATCTCCCAGACCACACAGACCTATCGAAACCACCTGCCGAAAGACAGTGTGGTCCTGGCGGGATAGGGAGCACACTTGGGTGCTCAGGGCAGTTCTACCAGGCTAATCTCTGGTCTGAAGAATTTTATGTTTGCCCCAGTCAGGGCCACAATTGGAAGCTTCGACATAAGTGTCGGGGGACCTTTGAATTTTATTTTGCTGCATGGGGATGTGAAACCACCGGTGAGGCTTACTGGAACCCTACTTCCACGTGGGACCTGATTACGGTAAAGAGGAACAGCAGTTATGATAGGCCTAACCAAGGAGAGAGAGATAGTTCTAAATATCCTGAGAATGGGTGTGGATACGGAAATAGTCCCAATGGAGCCTGTAAAAACAGCTACTGCAACCCCATAGTTATAAGATTCACTATTGCAGGGAAACGAGACCATCAGAGCTGGCTTAAGGGAAATAACTGAGGGTTGTGTATAGATGCTGCTGGAAAAGACCCTGGGTTAATTTTTAAAATTAGACTGACCCTAGAAAACCCCTCTCCAATGCCTATAGGACCTAGCAAAGTCTTTCCTGAACAAGGCCCCCCTACCAGGTCCCTTACTCTAACACCGGTCCAACCTGTGCCAGTGACTGCTGTTCCTTATGATTTTACCCCCTCACGAGACCCCAGGATCTTGACCACACCACCAGATCCTTCAACGGAACAGAGACTATTGAATTTGGTTGTTGGAGCCTTCCACGCTTTAAATAATACAAGTCCAGACTCTACTAAATCTTGCTGGCTGTGAGGGAATCGCTATGAATGGTGCCTTTAATAGCACCATTTCCCATCACTCCTGCACTTGGGGAACCGAGAGGAAACTAACTCTAACTAGGGTATCAGGGTCAGGTTCGGGACTCTGCCTAGGTACCCCACCTGCCTCCCACAGATGGTCTTGAGTCCTAAAACATCTATCACCTATTATTTGATACCAGGACCTAACCGATGGTGGGCTTGTGATACAGGACTCACCCCTTGTGTGTCTACAAGTGTATTCGAACCAACTACGGACTTTTGTGTGCTTGTGCAGCTGGTACCCAGAATTTACTATCATACTGCGGGTGTTTTCGAAGAGAAATTCGATATTAGGCCAAAAATATACAAGAGAGAGCCAGTTTCCCTCACTTTAGCCATCTTACTGGGTGCAGGCATTACTGCTGGCATAGGAACAGGAGCTGCCGCACTGGCCACCAGTCAACAAGGCCTTAATGCTCTCAGTACTGCTATTGATGAAGACCTAAAAATACTAGAAAAATCTATTTCCAACTTAGAGAAATCTTTGACATCTCTATCAGAAGTAGTGCTCCAAAACAGGCGAGGGCTCGATTTGTTATTTTTAAAAGACAGTGGACTGTGTGCAGCCCTTAAGGAAGAATGTTGCTTTTAAGCTGACCATACGGGAATAGTCAGGGACTCGATGCAGAGGCTTAGGGAAAGACTAGATAAGAGACAAAGAGATCGAGATGCCCAACAGGGCTGGTTCGAGTCCTGGTTCTCAAGATCTCCCTGGATGACTACCTTGTTTTCTGCCCTGGCTGGACCAGTGATGATAATTTGTTTAATTTTGATTTTCGGCCCATGTGTGATAAATAGACTAATGACCATTGTCAAAAATAGAATTGATGCTGTTCAATTAATGGTGTTGAGACTACAATACCAACCACTCGAAGATTCTGATAAGGTGAGAAATGACTCTAGAGCCTAGGTTATATATTTTAAGATTAAAATTATTCAGGAGAGGGAGAGGGAGAATAAAAGAAAATCTAATGGGACCCATGAGAAACTAATCAGAAATAGGGCTCTGTAGATTCTTTCTCCCTAACCTGAGAAGCTGAAGCCTCCGCCTACAGTTAATCAGTTAACAAAGAATGCGGAGTTACGGGACAAAGAGGTGCTGAGTCATCTGAGGAATAGGCCGGATACGAGAGACAAACATCTGCCTGCAGGAACTGCGCCCCCCTCCCCCATGGACCTGTTCAACCTACTGATGTTCAAGAATTGGAAAACAACCAATCGTGTTCACCCGTGCGAAAGTTTCTCCCAACCATGTGCACCTGCGTGAAAATTTCTCCTTTTCCCCACCCCAAGCTTATATTTACCCTAAATCCTGGAGCCACGAGGCCAATGCCTCTGTCTCCTACACTGACACACGTGTCGGCCCAGAACGTTCCGCCATTAAACTACCTCGTGTTCTTGCAGCAAGTTGGTCTTTCGTGTGTCCTTTGGGTGCGCGAAATCCTGAGACCTTAGTGGGGTCCCCTTTGGGGAACTCCAGACCTTTCAATACAATCTGCATAGTTTGTTAATAGTAATGCATTATGCATGTGTGGTTTCTCTTGTTTAAAAGTCTTATGAAAAGGACTGTGGTCCAACATGTACATCAGATCTCCTAGCATTTGATGACTGGGGTTCCCTGCATAGGAAAGTAGGCAGGCATTCAGTGCTTCTTAAGTACTATGGTCTTTCCATGACAGACACTTTACTTTCTAATGTAAGAAGATGTTAAACATGATTGATTTAAAAAAACTATTATGCATTTACTAAAGTAGATTTTATACTAATAAAAGTAAAAATAAGTTATGATTTCATAAAAATTAAAATGTTTTCCATCAAAACATATAGTTCATTCAAACAAATGAGTTGCCCATTAACTCAAGATTATTTTATAAACCACATTAATATTGCACATAGACAACAGATTGAAGACTTTTTACTCTGTGGTTTCCTTCACATAATTCATTTCAATTTATTTCTTTCCTGAGTCTGATCAGTTTTCTAAGACAATATGGGATTCTCATACTTCTTTCCCCTCTCTGGAATGGGCTGATATTTTCTTCTTTGGAATTAGGTGAATACTTTTCTGCTTAGCTAGTAAAAGTCTAACTGTGAAGTGTAGCAAATATACAGAAGTCAGGCTCATTAGAAATAAACTAATTCACTTTTAAAGAATCAGAATACTGAATATGGGGAAAGTATCTAAAAATATATGGCCTTCACTATTGTAATATATATTCCTGTTGCTTCGATGTCAGTGAAGCAATTAAGTTAATTGAACAGTTGTTGAGCTCAAACAGGAATTTGTTTTCACTTATTGAACTAATTACAAGTTTTTTCTGTAACCTTCATGAAAATTGGCAAAGATAATATTCACATTCTATAGTAATGAAGAAACTATCTATAGGGTACATTCTGTAGGAATAATCTAGAAATTAGGATCTGCTGATTGGGGATATAGCCCTGTTGGTAGAGCACTTTCATAGCATGCATGAAATCCCAACACCATATAAGCCTGCTTTGGTGGCACAGCCTGTGATCCATTCACTTGCAAGTAAGATGCAGAAGTATTAAAATTTTGAGGTTATCTCAGCTATATAGTAGCTCAGGATCAGGATAGATACAACACTTTATTTCCAAAACCAAAATAATAAATATCCACATCTGCACATGAACTCAAGTGTGTGAAAGTAGTAGACTTCATGTTAATGAAGTTGTATATTTGTTGCTGACACTAAAAGTGATAGACAGGAATACGGGAGTAGTTATTCAAATAAAGAATTTATTATGCATACATGAGAGCCAGCATCAAGATCCCTAGCACCCAGTTAAGTAGTGGTTGAGTATGGTGAGTCACTGGTCATCTGTAACTCCGAGAATTCAGAAGCTGGAGACTGGAGATCATTGGAGCAAGCTAAGTCACTAGCGTGTAGAATCTGCAAACTCTTGGTTTCACTGAGAACCACAAGACAAAGAGAAAGTGGAATTGATTGAGAAAGTGATGTCATCCTCAAGGGTCACATGTACATGCTTCCACATAAAGTAACTAACACACATTCAAAAACATACATATGCACACACATGTAAAGTTGGTAAATTTTTTAAAGCTTTAGCATGTTTTAGTATTTTTTAAGTTAAGATAGTCTTCACGTTTAGCTATCAACAGAATACATACCCACATTTAGAATACTAACTATAATTTTATTTTCAAATAAAATTTCCTTTTACTTCTCCTATTCACCACAAATTTTCTCTATGTCTATAATATTCTATGCATTATACTCATCTATTGAAACTGCAAAGACCAAATTCCATTGTTGTAACTATTTCCAAAAAGCATCCTGTGCTTTAAAAGACATCCAGAAGTAAAATTTAGTTGAATGTCATCACATTTTGATTTGACAAATTAAAAGTTTGTGAAATAGTATATGTTACATTCATTAATCCATTAACTTAGATTTGACTTTATTATATAACAATTAAAGTAAAATAAGCCATGGAATTTGAGAGAGAACAAGAAGTTGGGGACAGGTCTGAGGGAGAAAAGAGGAGGGAAGAAATGATGCCCTTATATTATAACATCAAAAATAAAAAAAAAGTCCAAGTCTTCATTCACCAATTCTGTACATCCTCCTTTGGGTTCTGAACCTCATCAGGGCTGGACTCAGGAAGAATCACCATTAATTTAAATGCTTGATCCCAGTCAGTAATGTTAGTAAAAAGGAGGTAGTAGGTTACCATGGATAACTGCCCTTCTGAAGATCACATTGGTTATTGAGGTATAATAGATATATTTAAAAAAGAGTCTTTGGATATATAGAGATCGCTTGGAGCTCGCATCTCTTTTGGAGTCATGTTTTTTTTCTTCTAAGGAATTATTTTTAGTATGTTTACTCGTATGAGGTATGTGAACATAAGTGTGGAATCCACAGAGATCAAAGGTATCTGAGAACTCTGGACCTGGATTAAGCAGTTGTGAGCTGCTGGGTTTGAGTGTTGGGATTCAAACTATGCAATGATAATATGCACTTTTCATAGAGCCATTTCTCCAGCTCCAGTTTTAAACCGCAGTAACAAGATATAGGATCTAAAAAGGCAATTGATAAGGCAAGGATCAAAATGTTCAGACCTGAAATTATCATTTCCTACACTGACAAATTCTCAAGGCTAAACAGAAAACAACAGGCCAATCTTAGCAATAGAAGGGGAGAGCTCCAACCTTGAAAGGACTTGGGCCAACTGCAACGTCAAGGCTGAAGTTTGAGTTTAGTTTATTGGTTGTCGGAAGTCTATTGGATTTTTTTTTGTTTGTTAGTTTTGTTTTTTTTTGTTTGTTTGTTTTAAAATCTCAAAAACCAAACTTGAATAAATAGTAATATTAAGTGAACTGTGAAATTATTATTAAGTCCTAGAGTGACTGGAGCTTTGTAAGGTGAAAACAGAAGTATGTATTTCAAGCTCTGTTCAATTACTTCACACAGTGCAAAATATTATGGTTAGTGTCCCAGTGTCAATCTCTGCCTGGGAGCTTTTTTTCTTGAAGACATGAAAGTTACTCTTTCTCTGAGTATAGAGAATGTGAAATTCATAACATGCTGATAGCAGCCCCAAAAATAATGACTTAGGGAATTGATGAATAAATATATCAGCTTCTTGCACTCAGTGGAATAATTACTAGTGTAATGTTTTATCATTTGTAAGAGTATCCAGTGGAATTAAAGTCTGTGTGCTATCTGCCATGGATACCTACAATGTACATTTCAGGGCCAGTTTTTATTCTGTATCATTCTTTCACCTTGGAATTCCCGACAACCGAACTCAATAGAAACTGTTTGTATTTAAGTTTTGTCTGAGGATCTACTTGTAGGAAAAAAGAAATTCCAAAGCATGTGGGTATGTCACTATTCATGTGTGTGAGTCACATGTGCATGCATGAACATGCAGACATAGACACACACACATACACACACTCATATACACATATACACACTCACTATACATTATGATTTTCTCACTAAAACCTACAAGACCAAGGATAATCTTTTAATGTCATATAACAACAGTGTTTGTCTGTATGAGACATAAAAGGATCCAGATATGAAGCATATAGAACTTTCTAAAGACCTGGGTTGTAATAGTCTTTTGAGAGCAAGATGAATATTCATATATCTGATTTTGTGCTCAAATATGCATAATAAAGATATGACTTTTATATAAACTCATACAACGTTATTCTCTATCTTATAAACCTTGATTATATAGTTAGTACCTAGATAAAATTTTCAAGTTTCATCCATATACCTATTTTTATCAAGTCTTAAGTCAAAGTAACATATTTATAGAAGTTCAAAAGCTATAGGGTTTTTTGCGAGGTGATATTTTTTATTTTGAGTGCCAATAAAAATATTTGCCATCTTAAAATATTCTGCAAGGAATGTTCAAGTCAATTTAAAATTTTTATTTCAGTCAGAATCTGATTAAAGTGATAGCATATGTTGTATATTTGTCTGTTAATTATTCTTGATGTGAACTTTCATGTTGAACAATTTTAACTTAAAATGTATATGCCTTCTTGCCTTCATTGTAATTTCTGTACAACTGATCCATCTTAATGATTAAGGAAACTCAAAAGACTATTGATATGTTTAGCCTCTGGTATATATTCCACAAATATAATATTTGCAATTATTCTATCAGCTGCAATTAGAACACAGGCCTGCAGGCTGGAGAGGTGGATAAGAAGTTCATAAATGACTGCATTCAATACCAGCACCACTTAAACCATGTATATGTGACTTTTTAATCTAAGTAAAAATATATTTTCTTGGCACAAAAAGGATTTATATCCATACTATAATGCTATACACATTTATATACTTATTATTGAGTTCATAAATATCCTATAATAATATATTTAATATATAAGTCAATGTGTGTTATCTCATGATCAGTTTAATTTTTATCATTTAAATTTTGGTGTTTTTATGTACTTAATACTTATATGAAACGGATATTTCTGGTTTTGTTGGAGACTCAGTTATATCACCTAATTTTTTTTTCTAGAAACTATCTTATAAGATTAGGTTTAGCTGAAGCAGACATGTGAGAGGATATTTTGCTGAGAACGGACACATGGTGTTTTTCTAGGAGCTGCCCAGTGAAAGGGCATGTGTTGTTTTACTGGAGCAGACACTTAAGAGGACCCATGATGTTTGGAAAGAATATAAGTATAACCCAATAGACAGTAGGCAATAGTCTTGCATTGGCTTGTCTTGCAACCCTTTGCTTGTACTCTTTGGGATTTGTTGATGCTTGTATTTGCTGACAATATTCTTGCATTGGTTCTCTTTGCAATGCTTTGCTGGTCTTTGTTGAACATGTTCTTGCATTGATTCACCTTGCTTTCTTTGCTGATCTTTCACTTGTCATGATGTCTTGGAGAGAAATATACCAAGAACTTCTGGGGTTATTTTGGGTGCTTCTTGCTGCTTCTGCTGACTCATGCTGGTCAGATCAGTGGAACCTGTTGGTTTTTTCTAGATCTAGCTGTTGCTACCGATTCATGTTTGGTGTTTGCCTAGGAGTCTGGACTTGCTGCTGCTGATTCCTGCTTGGTATTTTGCAAGTTAACTGAACTACTGACAACAAAGATTAGAATCACCTCCCAAAAACTATTTCTAATAATAATAAACTATGTCCACAAGTACCCTCTCCTATTAACCTTTCTACTCCCCTACCTCTTACTGCTGGTGGGCTAGAAGGGAGGTTGAAACATTGAAGAACAATAATTAAATGAGTTTTGAAAAAAATCTAAGCCTACATTGGGACTTTATGGTTATAATGTCTGACCTAATGGTTTTAATGAATGTTGAGCATAGGGTTAATCTGTCTGTAATAGACCATCCTATGTAAAAGTGTTGTTCTCCATGACCACAGAAAACTTTTTAGATGAGTTTTGTGATTTTTTTTTAACACTAGTGTAGCTACTATGGGGTTGCCTCAGAAACTCTAAGAGTGATACACCCAGCACATCTGGTATTGGAAACTTGAAGCAGGAAAGGAACTTGAAAGGAAGTTTCTTGAAAGGAACTCAGTGCCTGAGGAACAAAGAGCAACAAGGAATGCTCTGGATTTAGAGACTTGTTGTTCTCATTACGTCTCTTTTTTTATTCCTCGAAAAGATCAGCCTGAGTGATGAAAATCTCTCATTAAATTGTACGACCCACCCCAGATTTGTTCTGTGAAAATATATCTGTTTTGATTTTAGAAACAGAATTCTGGACTTTAGTTTTGTCCTTTTCCTTTACACATTATTCACATTTGTCTGACTTCATTTCTTCCTGTATTATTATTTTTTATCAAATAAAAATAGATGAAATGCCCAACAGTGGGGAGAGGGAAGTTGTAAAGTCTGCCTCCAGTAGAAATACAGGGCATCAAGTGGAAGGATGGGGTTGCCATACTACAGTCAAAAAAATCTAACCCAAAATTGTTCCTGTCTAAAAGAACTACAGGGACAAAAATGGAGAAGAGACTGAGAAAAATGTGGTCTGGAGACCAGCCCAACTTGGGATCCATCACAAGGGGAGGCTCTAAGACCTGACACTGTTATTGTTGCTATGACGTTCTTACAGAGAGCAGCCTAGTATGGATGTCCTCTGAGAGTTCCAACAAGCAGCTGACTGAGATAGAAGCAGATACTTATACCCAATCAAGGAACTGAAGTCAGGGACCTCTGTGATCAAATTACAGAAAGGAAGGAAGAAGCTGAGAAGGCAGCGACCCCAAAAGAAGACCAGCAGTCTCAACTAATCTGAATCCCTGTGATCTCTCAGGCACGGAGCCACCAACCAGTCAGATTACAGGAGCTGGCCTGAACCCCCATTCACATATACAGCAGAAGATTGCCTGTTCTGACCTCAGTGGGAAGAGATGTGCCCAACCCTGGAGTGGTTTGAGGCCCCAGGAAGTGGGGAGTTCTGGTAGGGGTGGTATGGGTTGGAGACATCCTCTTGGACACAGGGCAGAAAAGGTATGTGATGAAGAACTGCGAGAGGTCTAACTGGGAGTAGGGCAGCGATTAGACTGTAGGAAAATAAAAGTAATCGAAAAGATGAATAAAGTATGTAATCATATTCATCCCGTTCATTTATTTTAAAGGCGTTGTACCACTTCAAAACTAGTTATTTGTAAAATCTCTATCATCATTGGAATTATTTCTTAACAGATTTGCATTACTGTTGGTTAGAAATACCTTTCAAGTCACCAGTGCAATGTACCTTAGTACTAATTATACTGTGTAAAATGCAAGAAATTTATTTACTTTGGTTTGCACACACCTGATGGCATGCAACGAGTTAGAGCATTGATGTTAGCATTATTTCTAATAACTTCAGAAAGACCCCATCACATACTTTGTGTTCTGTTCTTCCCATAAGTTTTAATTAGACTGATCAAAGCTGCTTCACACATTGTAAGTTAGAAAAGAAAAGAAAAGAATCAGCATGATTTTTTTTTTTTACAAAAACAAGGATAAAATGATCCATATTAGAAGAAGGAAAAAAAATCTCAAAAGGGCAATTTAGAATAAACATAATTTTAATGAAATTTATCTGAGACATGCAAGTATATTTTTGAACAGGTGTGATGAAAACATACTGAGAGGCAGTTCCTAGTCACAGTGAGGACCTTGAAGTACAGTAGTCAGTGAGACAATAACTGAAAGGTGATCCTGGAGTTTACAGTGAAGAACTTTCTTTCACATAAACAAGACTAGAAAGCTTTTGGAAAGTACTAGGCAGTTTCTAAGAAAGCACTCATTTCACTGGACCATTTGTCCCAGTGTCCCTGTCTCACATCTAGAACAATTTAATTACCGAAATAAGAAACAATAGCATCAATAAACACATTACAATCTATGCTTTTTTAACAATATATTTTTTCTAACTAATGTTGATTTAAAAACCTACAGTTACTGGATATGTTAGAAACATTTAAAAACCATACTTGTATTAACAATAAGAAAGGATAAAGGGGCAGAGAGCCATCTGAACTTGTAACACTTTGCAAGCAAGCTAGCACACTCAGGTTTATCCATTGATCCCAAACAGTATGAAGTAACTAACTGTAGCATAGTGTCCGTCTGAGGCCTCCACACACATTCATTCACAATAAATCTCTCATAAATCAAAAATTTAGCCATATGTGTTACTTAGGTTTATACTGCTGTGAAAAGACACATTGTCCAAGGTAACTTTTATTTTTTAGAACAACTCAGCAAAATAAAATTTCTGTTTATTGTTGGACATTGTTTTACACATACATCAAACAGGCCTAGATAAGTAAACAAATAAACAAACCAACAGCAACTTCATAGACAAAAAAAAAAAAAAAGAAAAAAAAAAGAAAAAAATCCTTTTATCTTTGGCCTTTTTAACCATCTCAAACAAAACAACTACTTATAATACAGCTAGATACATACACAAAAAAAGTTACTAGATTGCTCTGAATAAGATTGTTTTTGTTTTTTAACAAGGTATTTTTTCTCCTTTGAGATTATAATGAACATGGTCACACCACAAGTAAAGTCTGAAGTAGACAGAAAATAATCTGAAGGCTGGTTTGGTCACTCGTTATCAATTAAAAATGGTTGACTCTAACAATATGTACACAAAATAAAATAAAATGTAAATAAAAAATACAAACAATTTTTCCTTTTAAAGTATTTTTAAGAAAGAAAAAAACCAAAGCAGGGCCTGGGAAGTTCTGGTTCTTTTTTCCTTCCATGTTGCCAAATCATGTTGTGGTTTCAGCACGTCATCTATGGGTGGCACTGCCCGCTGTGGGCGGGCCTGCTTCTCTGCTCAAAGGTGACCACGTCTAAATTATGAGACCGAAAGTGGAGGGTGAATAGGTCACAGTGCATAAGGTTAGCTTTTCTTTTTGCTGTCTAGTCATCCTCCTCAGTCTTCTGCTTCTTAGTGTCATCATCATCATCCTCTTCATCCTCAGCTACCTGCTTGCCCTGTAGGAGTCTCATCTTCATCTCAGTTCTCTTCCTCACAGTTACCTCTTCCTCCTTCTCCATTTCCTCCCCACTGTCTTGCTCTTCATCTACCTCATTGTCAGCCTCCCGCTCCCCATTTTTTTTCATTTTGAGTGTTCTTATTGGCAGGTACATCTCTTCCATTTTCTGCCTCCTCCACAAATTCCTTCTTCTCCTTCAAGTCCTTGATGGTGGATTAGGAGCTGGTGTCCACTGCTGTTTCTGACACGGTGGGGCACGCCCTTGGTCCACTGCAGCGAGTGAGGAATTAATGGAGTTCGAGGACTCTGGTGAAAAAGCTGCCTGAGTCCGTGTGTCAGGAGGTGGTGGGCACTGAAGGTGGATTGCAGTGAGCACCGGAGCAAGACCTGGGAACAATGGAAAGATGGCTTTTTGGAGCAGCCAGCGGGAAAGGCTTATAAAGGACAACATTTAATTGAGTCTGCCTTATAGGTTCAGTGGTTCAGTTCAGTATCATCAAGGCTGGCATGATGCAAGAGGAGCTGAGAGTTTTACATGTTCATCTGAAGACTGCTAGGAGAAGACTGGCTTTCAGGCAGCTAGGACAAGGCTTATGCCCACTCACAGTGATTCATCTCATCCAACAAGGTCACAACTTCAAACAGTATCATTCCCTGATTAAGTATATACAAACCATCATACTCTATGAGCAAAAATTAAAAAGACAATTAAAAACACTTAATTTAAAAGTGAATATGACTCCAAGGTAGTATTAAAAATTTACTATTGATCTTCCACTTTAGTTAATTAAAGATTATTTTTGTTATCTTCTTGTGAATTAATTAGTTCAGAAATGAGCTATAATAATTTATTTGTTTTAATTTCAATTGGATATTGTTTCTCACTTAAAACAGGAAAGAAGGAAATGATGTTTGGGTATCTATTTGTTTAGAAACAAAACTCATGTGGAGATTTAATTGTGAAAATGCTAATACATTATAAAGCACTAAAAATAGAGACTTGAAGTCTACACTTGTTCTATGACACAAATTAAAAAATTAAAACATATCTTTGTAACAAGAATGAGAGGAGCATGTGAGGTTTTTTTTTATTTGTTTGTTAGTTTGATTTGTTTGGTTTGTTTGGTTCTTGTTGTTATTTATTTTTTCCTAACTATTGTTATTTGGCACAGAGTTTCTAAAATCCTATTAATTTCTTGATTAATGAGGTTGAAATTAATAGTGTATACATTACTCTTTGTGGATTGGAAAGGATTTTGCTAAAAGCAGACTTCCTGTGTATCTTGGTGTATTTAAGAGAGGAGAGATACAGCAATAAGAACATAGCTTGAATAGAACATTGTAAATTGCAACTCTGTACTATCATCTGGATAGGGGTAGTCCTGATTAAATTCATAATTGTTTATATCTGAATGATTTCAGCTTCTATAAACATCTCAAAATGTGACCATGAGAACTTGTGGACTCCTTTACACACCAATATGTTCCCAGGTTGTGTGGAGAGCTGACAAAAGGTGGCTATCATCCTTGCAGCCATCTTGAGCCACATACCCTGACAAAAGACTTGTTTTCAACAGCCTACAACAGCTGAACACACTCTGATAACATCTTGTTTTATATACCCAGGATTTTCCCTTGGGTGTGTGTGTGAGTTAAAGGTGTGACTTAAAGGTGGGACTTAAGAAATGAGACTTATAAAAGATGAGAGGCAGACAGAAGGATGGGAAAACTTGGAACTTGGAAGCACTGGGGACTAGGAACTTGGTACTAGGAACTCGAGACTTGGGGCTTGGACTAGGAACAAGAAACTTGGAGACAATAAACGAGACTTCAGACTTGGTTAGTACCTCTGTCTTGTCTCTGTTCTTCCCATCTGTTCCCTTTTATCCTCACTCTCTCTCTTGCTAGTCCCTGACTGGCAGACCGGAGCAGCAGTTCAGGCCGGGATATTTTGGTCCCCAAACATGGGGCAGAGCGGTCCAGCACAAGGTTGAGGAACCCCACCTATGCAGTTAGATGTTGGAGAGCCTTTAGAACATTATTTTCCCCTTAACCTTGATGATTTTGCATAATTGTATAATAACTTCTACTATAAACTAAGAAAGTATCTTCTCTAGTTTATAATAAATAATCTGATATGTGTTTGTGAGTCCTTGACATCTGACACCAAAAACTGGAGTCTGAACCAAGGCCTAACCTTTCTTCTACATGATCTGCAGTAGCTTGAGTCACTAGTGTCAGAATCATTCTAAAGTTATTTCACTCCTAGTTTGAGTATTGGTGTAGAAAAAACACACATATTGTGTTAGAAATAGTATAAATTTAAAAATACTGTTTTTTTTTAAAGATTCTTCTCTTTTGAGTTTCAGATCATCTACTTTTCTTCTTTTGAAAGCAGTTATTATAATGTATTTTATGAGAGTATTTAAAAATAAAATATTATTATTTTAGTAAAGACATAAATATCTTAAAGGTGATAAGAGTTCCTTTAGAAAGGATGTTGTGGGAAATAGGGCAAAGTCAGTCCAAGTGGAAAGCCATTTCTCTCAAGTTGGAGAACTGTTGGCTATCTTCTTGCTTATGTGTTTAAATATCCATGACCAACCCCGTTGCTTCTATAGAAGACCTACTGCCATCAGGATCATCCAACCAACACCAGAGAAAACCAGATTCTGAAAGGCCAGCCTAAGAACACAATCAACAAGCCCCAGGGTAATATGGTACCACCAGAGCCCAGCAATGATGTTACAGCAAACCCTGCATATCCTAATGAAACAGAAGCAAAAGAAGAAGATCTTAAAGCCAATTGTATAAAGATAATAAAGGTTTTTTAAAGAAGATGTAAATAAATTTCTTAGGGAAATACAGAAAAATACATTCAAACTTGTAGAGGTATTAAAAGAATACACAAATAAATATAAATGCAGGGAAATACAATCAAACTGATGAAATATATAAATAAAACTTTTGATACCTGAAAGGAGAAATGAATCAATAAAAAAGACACAAACTGAGGCAATTATGAACATGAAATAGCTAGGAAAAATAGAAATTACAGACATAAACCCCAGCAAAAGAGTACAAAGATTAAAGAGAGAATCTTACATATGTACAATAAAGTAGAAGAAGTCAATATATCAGTATACCAATGAATAAGCAATTTTTTATAACACAAAATATCCTGTTAATTTAGCACTCTATGAAAACATCAAACCTAAGAATAATAGGAATATAAGAAGAAGATTACTAGGTCCAAGGACCAGAAAACATCTTCAAACAAACAAACAAACAAACAAACAAAAAACATAGAAGAAAATTTCCCTTATCTAAAGAAAGATATGCTTATAAAGTACAAGAAGCTTACAGGATAGCAAACAGATTGAAACAGAAAAGAAAATCATCTTAACTCATAATAATCAAAACACTAAATATTCAGATTAAAAAAAAAAGAGTTTTTTAAAAAGCAAAGGAAAAGCGCCAAAGAACATATAAAGGAAAACCTATCAGAATTACACCTGATTTCTCTTTTGAGACTCTAAAAGCTAGAAGGCCATGACAGATGTTCTACAGATACTAAGTGACCAGAGATATTAGCCCAGACATCAGTGGTCCAAGCAAATGGACCAAAGAAACAAGCTGAAATAGTCATCAAATACCTAATAAAATACTTCAAAACAAAAGTAATCAAAAGAGCCAGGGAAGGACACTTAGAACTCCTCAAAGAAATAATCACCAAGAGGATATCTCAACTTTGAATTTGTATTCTCCAAAGGCAAGGGTATCCACATTTATAAGAGAAACATTACTAAAGCTTAATTCATACATCAAACCCCACACATTATTAATAGAAAACCTCAACATTCCATTCTTACAAATAAACAGATCATCATTTAAAAACTGAAGAGGGAATCAAGAAACTAACAGAAGTTATGATTCAAATGTACCTAACAGTTGCCTATTGAACATTTAACCTAAACACAAAATAGTATACCTTTTTCTTAACACCTCACAAAAACTTCTTCAACAATTACCTTTTAATCTATCATAAAGCAAACCTCAACAGATACAAGAAGATTGAAATAACCCCTTGCATTTTATAGGTCTCATGGATTAAATCTGGACTTTAACAATAAAAACAACAGAAAACCTACACATTAATAGAAACTGAACCACTCTCCACTCCTCTCAACCACTGGGTTAGGGAGAACATAAGGAAATAAATGAAATACTTTCTAGAATTCAATGAAAGTGAGTATACAACATAGCCAAACTTATGAGACAGTATGAAGTCAGTGCTAAGAGGAAAGTTCATAGTACTAAGTGCCCTCACAAAGAAATTGGAGAGTTTCCATACTAAAGAATTAAAAGTACATCTGAAGATTCTAGAAGAAAAAGTAGGAGTAGGAGTAGGAGTAGGAGTAGGCCAGGAAGAAAACAATCAAACTCAATGGAATACTACTAAACTATTAAGAACAGGACATGTTCTTAATGTCCTGTTAAGACATCTGACATGAGTCAGATGCAGATACTTAAATCAAATTCAGGTCTGAAAACAATCAATAAGAAACACAGAGAACAATACAAAGAATCAACAAAACCAAGAGTTGCTTTTTTTTTTTTGGCAAAAACATAAAATAGACAAACTCTTAGCCAAACTACATAAATGGCAGAGAGACTGTATCCACATCAACAAAATCAGAAATGTAAAGGAAGAGATAACAATGGACACTGAGGAAATTCAGTGAATAACTATGTCTTACTTCAAAAACCTGTATTCCACAAAATTGGAAAATCTAAATGAAGTGGATGGTTTTATAGACAGATACCGATTACCATTGCTAAATCAAGATCAGGTAAACTATCTATATAGTCCTGTAACTCTAAGTAAATAGAAGTCATCATTTAAAGTCTCCCAACCTCCCTAAAAAAAGAGAGAGAGAGAGAGAGAAAAAAACAGCAAAGCCTTAGGCAAAAAGATTTTATTGCAGAATTCTACAAGACATTGAAAAAAGAACTAATGCCAGTACTCTTCAAACTAGTCCACAAAATAGAAACAGAAGTAACACTTTAAAACTTGTTTCTATGGCCCATGGTAACTCTGATACCTAAACCGCACAAAATTAACAAAGAAAGGGACTTCAGGTCAATCTCCTTTATGAACATTGTGGCAATAAAGTCAATAAAATACCCATAAACAAAATCTAAAAAACACATCAGAGACATCAAACATCATGATCTCAGAGATGGAGAGCTGGCATAATATACAGAAATCCATTAACGTGATCTACAGGTTAAACAATCTGAAAGAAAAAACACACGATCACTTCATTATATGCAGAAAAAACATTAGAAAAAATCCAATACCTCTTCATGATAAAAATATTGGCGAGAACACTGATACAAGGAGCATACTTAAACACAGTAAAGGCAAAAGTAAAGAAGTAAAAAAATAGTGATACACTATTTGCAGATGATAGGATAGCAATAAGTGAGCCCAAAAATTCTACAAGAGAACTCCTACAGCTGTTAAACAACTTTAGCAAATTGGCAGGATATAAAATTAACTCAAAGAAATCAGTAGTTTATCTTTATTGAGATGATAAATCAGCCAAGAAAGAAATTAGGAAAACAACACCCTTTATAATAGCCATGAATAATACAAAATCAATTGAAAGACTTGTATGACAAGAATTTCAAGTTCTGAAGAAAGATATTGAGGAAGATACCAGAAAGTTGAAAGATCTTTTTTTCTCATGCATTAGAAGAATTAACATGGTAAAAATGGCCATCTTACTAAAATCAATCTACAGATTTAATGAAATCCCCATCAAAATATTGAGAAAACAATTCTCAACTTATATGGAGAAAGAAGAAACCTAGTAGTGCTAAAATGAATCTGAACAATAAAAGAACTTTGGAAGTATCATTATTCCTGACTTTAAGCTGTACTACACAGCAACGGTAATAAAAACTTCATGTCAGTGGTATAAAAACACATAAATGTATTAACTGAAAATAATTAAAGACTCAGAAATAAACTTACAAACTTTCAGAGACTTTATTACTTTTTTTGACAAAGAACCTAAAATCATACAATGGAAAAGGAAGAATATCTTCAGTAAATGGTGCTGGTCTAACTAGAGGTCTGCCTGTAGTAGAATGCAAATAAATCAATATCTATCACCCTGCAAACAGCTCAAATTTAAATGAGTCAAAGACCTCAATGTAAAACCAAACACATTTAATCTAATACAAGAGAAAGCCAGGAATAACATTGAATTTGTTTCTATAGGAGACAACTTCCTGAACAGAACATCAATAGCTTAGGCATTAAGGTCAAAAATTAATAAATGAGACTTCAGGAAAATGAAAATCTTCTGTATGTCAAAGAACAGCATCATTAGGACAAAACAACCACCTAAAGATTAGGAAAACATTTTCACTAACTCTATATCTGAGAGAAGGCTAATATCCAAAATATATAAGGACCTCAAGAAGTTAAATATCAACAACCCCCCCCTAAAAAAACAATTAAAAAATAGGGTACAGAGTTAAACATCAAATTCTCAAAAGAGGACTCTCAAATGGTGGAGAAGCTCCTAAAGAAATGTTCAACATTCTTAGTCATCAGTAAAATGAAAATAAAAATGACTCTGAGATTTCACTTTATATTCATTGACAAGAAATGAAATTTCAAAAGCAAATAATAATCAAAACACTAAACTGAGAGAACAAAGAAAGAATCTTAAAAAATCTGAACATGAAAATGACAATGTAACACATAAAGGCAGTCCTATTAAGGCATCTGATGTTTCAATGGAGATTCTCAAAGTCAGAAGAACCTTAAGAGATGTTCTATATACTCTAGAGAGAATACAGATGCCAGCCCAAAGTACTATGCCCATCAAAAATTTCTATATAGGACAGAAGGAGAAGTTAAGTCTTTCCATGTTGAATCCAAGTTTTTAAAGTTTCTATCTATAAATCCATCTCTATTTGAGATGTGAGAAGAAAAACTCCAACCAGAAAATATCAACTACACCCAAGAAAACACAAAGAGTAAATAATCTTAGACCAAAAATCAAAAAAAAAAAAAACGAGAACTATGCTATCAAAACCTAATAGCATAACCAAACACTGCTAATTGGTAACTCTCAACATCTATGGTCTCAATTCCCCAATAAAGAGACACAGACTAACAGAATGGATATGAAGACAAAATACATGTTTGTGGTACATTTCAGAATCATGCCTTGACATCTAAGAAAGACATGGCCTCAGGTTGAAATGACGAAAGTAATTATTTTAAGAAAATGGACCCAAGTATAACCATCCAAATATTGGTCAAAATAAAAAGTCAATGATAATCTTAATATTGCTATTATCTTTTAAAATAAATATTTTATTACTTCCCTGAGCATTAGCAACAATATACTTTGTTCTTTTTTATTAGATATTATATTTACATTTCAGATTTTATCCCCTTACTTCATTTCCTCACCATTCAGAAACCTCCTATCTCATCCACTCTTCTCCTGCTTCTATGAGGCTGTACCCACACCTACCCGCCCCCCAACTCCCAACCCTCGAACTCCTCCCCACCAGTCGATGTTCAGCCTTCATGGGATCAAAGATCTCCTCTCCCACCTATGCCAGACAAGGCCATTCTCCCCTACATATACAGATGGAGTCATGGGTCCTTCCCTATGTGTTCCCAGGCTGGTGATTTAGAACCTGGGGAGCTCTGGTTGGTTGGTATTGTTGCTCTCCTCATGGGGCCACAAACCCTTTCAGCTCCTTCAGTCTTCTTTCTAACTTCTCCAATGGAAAAATCTTGATTAGATCAATGGTTAGCTGTGAGCATCTGCCTCTGAATGTCAGACTCTGGCAGACCTCTAAGGAAACAGCTATATCAGGCTTTTGTCAGCATGCACTTCCTAATATCCACATCAGCGTCTACCTTTGGTGACTACACATGAGATGGATATCCAGGTGGAATGGTCTCCAGACAGCCCCTCCTTCAGTTTCTATCCCACACTTTGTCTCCATATTTGCTCCCTTGAGTATTTTGTTACTCCTTCAAAGTAGGAATGAGGCAACCACTCTTGGTCTTCCTTCTTTATGAACTTCATGTGGTCTGTGAGTTGAATCTTGGGTATTTCAAGCTTCTGAGCTAATATCCACTTATCAGTGAGTAAATACCATGTGTGTTCTTTTGTGGTCATACCTCACTCAGGATGATCTTTTCTAGTTCCATCTATTTATCTAAAAATTTCTCAAATTCATTATTTTTAATAGCTGAGTAATACTCCATTGTCTAAACATACCACATTTTTTGTATCCGTTCATTTGTTGAAGGACATCTGGATTCTTTCAGCTTCTGGCTATTATAAATAAGGCTGCTATGAACATAGTGGAGCATATGGCTTTGTTATATGTTGGAGCATCTTCTTGGTATATGCCCAGGAGTGGTATAGATGGGTCCTCAGGTAGTGCTATGTTCAATTTTCTGAGGAACCACCAGACTGATTTCCAGAGTGGTTGTACCAGCTTGCAATCCCACCAACAATGGAGGAGTGTTTCTCTTTCTCCACATCCATGCCAGCATCTACTATCACCTGAGTTTTTGATCTTAGCCATTCTGACTGGTGTGAGGTGGAATCTCAGTGTTGTTTTGAATTGCATTTCCCTGATGAGTAAGGATATTGAACATTTCTTAAGGTGCTTCTCGGCCATTCCAGTTTCCTCAGTTGAGAATTCTTTGTTTAGCTCTGTACCCCATTTTTTAGTAGGGTTATTTGTGTGTCTGTAGTTTAGCTTCTTGAGTTCTTTGTATAAACTGGATATTAGCCCTCTATTGAATGTAGGATTGGAAATGATCTTTTCCCAATCCATTCGTTGCCATTTTTGTCTTATTGATAGTGTCCTTTGCCTTACAGAAGCTTTGCAATTTTATGAGGTCTCATTTGTCAATTCTTGATCTTAGAGCATAAGCCATTGGTGTTCTGCTCAGGAACTTTTCCCCTGTGCCTAGGTATTCGAGGGTCTTCCCCACCTTCTCTTCAATTAGTTTCAGTGTATCTGGTTTTATGTGAAGGTTCTTTATCCACTTTGTCTTGAGCTTTGTACAAGGGGATAAGAATGGATTGATTTGCATTCTTCTACATGCTGACCTCCAGTTGAACCAGCACCATTTGTTGAAAATGCTGTCCTTTTTCCAGTGGATGGTTTTAGCTCCTTTCTCAAAGATCAAATAATCAAAGGTGTGTGGGTTTATTTTTGGATCTTCAATTTTATTTCATTGATCTTCCTACCTGTCTCTGTACCAATACCATGCAGTTTTTATCATTATTGCCCTGTAGTACAGTTTGAGGTCAGGAACAGTGATTCCTCCAGAAATTCTTTGTTGTTGTTGTTGTTGTTGTTGTTGTTGTTGAAAAATAGTTCTCACTATCCTGGGTTTTTTATTCTTCCAGATGAATTTGCAAATTGTTCTCTTTCTATCTCTATGAAGAATTGATTTGGAATTTTGATGGGTATTGCATTGAATCTGTAGATTGTTTTTTGTCAGATGGCCATTTTTACTATATTAATCCTGCCAATCCACGAGCATGGGAGATCTTTCCATCTTCTGAGATCTTCTTTGATTTCTTTCTTCAGAGACTTGAATTTCTTGTCATACAGATCTTTCACTTGCTTGGTTAGATTAACTCTAAGATATTTTATATTATTTGTGACTATTGTGAAGAGTACGATTTCACTAATTTCTTTCTCAACCTGTTTATTCCTTGAATAGGGGAAGGCTACTAATTTGTTTGAGTTGATTTTATATCCAGTCACTTTGCTGAAGTTGTTTATCAGGTTTAGGAGTTCTCTGGTGGAAGTTTTAGGGTCACTTAAGTATACTATCAAATCATCTGCAAATAGTGAAATTTTGAATTCTTTCGTTCCTATTTGTATCCCTTTGACTTCCTTTTGTTGTCTAATTGCTCTGGCTAGAACTTCCAGTATTATGGTTTTAGTGCAGAATTCTATCAGAACATCTAGCAAGACCTAATATCAATTCCCTTCAGACTATTTCACAGAATAGAAACAGAAGAAACACTACCCAATTCATTCTATGAGGCTACCATTATGCTCATATCTAAACCTCACAAAGACCCAACAAAGAAAGAGAACTACAGACCAAACTCTCTTATGAATATTGATGCAAAAATTCTCAATAAAATTATTGCAAACAGAATCCAAGAACACAACAAAGCAATCATCCATCTTGAGCAAGTAGGCTTTATCCCAGGAATGCAAGGATGGTTTAATATTCAGAAATCCATCAATGTAATCAACTACATAAATAAACTCAAAGAAAAAAAAAACCATATGATCATCTCACTAGATGCTGAGAAAGCATTTGACAAAATTCAACATCCCTTCATGTTAAAAGTCTTGAAAAGGTCAGGAATTCAAGGCCCATACCTAAACATGGTAAAAGCAATATACAGCAAGCCAGTGCCAACATCAAACTAAATGGAGAGAAACATGAAGCAATCCCATTAAGATCATGGACTAGACAAGTCTGCCCATTCTCATACTATCTATTCAATATGTTTTGTTCTTATTTACCACCTAACTTCTTCCCATAACTCCTCCTAGACATGCACTGATATCCCTACCCACAAAACCTTATTTGCTTAAATTTAATATACTGTTTTTAATGAGTGGCAGTATGTTGTTAGAGATCCTTTCTTCTTTCCTTAAAATATTTTATCTCAAAGTAAATATAATGCAAATACATGACTAATAGATATAGAAAATAAACTTGAAAAACAGTAATAAAATAATTTAATTGTAAAAGACCAAAAGTCATAGACTATAACAGAAAGTTATTAAAAAAATCAGTTACAGATACATGTTACTTTTCTATAATATTTTGACCAAGGAAGTCTCCAAATCCCACACCAGCAAAATACTATAGATGAATGTCACTTAAGATTAGTAGCACCATATTTAGATAGTAAGTCTCTATTGAGGAAAACATCACATACTCTGAATTTGGAAAAAGAGGAATCAGGATTGAGATAAGTTGAATGCTTCCTAGTGAGTTTGTCTGGGGAGAATTGTTGTCAGTGATCATTTGGTATGGACTACTTATGCTGTTATCAACATACCAGAGAGCCTATGCCTACTGATGTAAGCATTGGAATACTGTTTTGGATGTAATCAGCAGTCTTCCACCTAGATGTATAGCCTGCTTTACAGTCGTTGCCAGTATTTGTTACCTTAATTCATGCCAAAAATTTGAGAGAAGGAAAATCAGAGGCAACAGTGAAGAAGTCATATGTCCCATTTATCCTGTTGCTTTCTAAAATGTTTTCATGTATGTAGATTCCTACTGCCTCCTGCACCTGAAAATCCTCCTACAGTAAAAGGTAGCGTGATAGAGGCTCATGTCACAGATGCACAAAGCAATGACAATGTCTTTCTGTTTTAATAAGTTATTTTTAATTTTAGTATAGTACACCATTTTATCTTCTTTTTATTCCTTGAAAACCCTCCTGTTTCCTTTTCACCTTTGTGACCATTTTTTAGTTGTCTTACATCCATATGTATATGTATATATTCCTCAGATTGATTTATATATCTGTATATGAGTATGTATGTACTTGTGTATGCAAATATGTGCACACATATGTAAAGGTGCCTAAGAACGCCAGAAGGGGATACCATATTTCCAGACCTTGGTGTGAGCCTCTGAGTATGAGTACCAGGAACCAAATTCCATTCCTCATGAAGAACAGAAAGTGCTTTTAACTACTGAGTCACCTCTTCAGCTCCAATCTTGTAGTTTACACTGTCAATGTAGTGTAGTGACTTGATGCTCAACCCTAAATAGTCAAAATAAGGTGTAAGAACCATGAGACATGTGCCTTTGTGAACCTGTCCATACATGCACAATAATTTAAGATGATTTTATTTATACACAAAATCCAGTGATTCAAAATTACTTTAAAAATTAACAGATATCTGTTTCAAAACAATAAACAGACAAAATATCATTTTATATATCATGTAGTGCAATCATTTTAGATATAATTGAAGTTTCTATCCATCTTAGATAATCTTCAAGCAAAATATAAACAATGTACATTCTTGAAGTACTTTTGAGTATTATAATATACACACACAGTTCAGAAACTTCCTTTTGTTCACTTTTTATCTTCTCTTGTTTTCTGTTAAGTAATATGTGTGTCTCTACTAAAGTTTAATGAAGATCATGTTGGGAAGGTTTGATTATTCTAACAGTAAATCAAATATTCTAAATAAATTAAGGTAGTGTGGTCAATTGAATGATGGAAAATACTCATCTTCATGTGATTAAAAGTATACATTTTCTCTGAGACTCTAAGTACATATTAGTTAAGTTGAAACTAATGTTTCTAAAATCAATGTAAAACAACAGATGAGTAAAAGTAATTAAACATTTCGAAAGGCTGCAGAGAATGTGTTAGAATGGCTGTAGCCTGTAGAGCATGCACCTGACCCTAAGATCCTCATCATCCAAGAAAAAAAACCAAGAAGAATAATGTAAACATTAGATAAAAATATATGGTATAATAATTTTCAAATACATTTTAAAATAGAGTAGTTGTGAAATTCTAGAAGTTCAGGATAGCTAAAAATTAATGAAAACAAAAAGGAATCCCAGGTCACAATGTTTTTGGTTTTTTTTTTTTAAGTATAGGAAACATGAGGCAAAATAGTTATTATCTGTGGCACTTTTGAAGTAAAATTTATGGGAACCAAGTAATGATTTACATTTTGTTCAAAGTCATGAGCACCTCCCTTGACAAATGGAGAAGGAAGATTGAGTGTCCAGAAACTGTCATTAAGCAGATGAGTTGATGTTCTCAGAAGAATTATTGAAGTGCATATTGGCAGTGAAGAGCCGAGAATTGTGGGAAATATGAGAGAAATATTAGCATACAGCTGTAGGGGAAGCATTTAGAAAAAAAAACATAATCAATAGGATACTCAATAAAATTCCTGAGAAAAACGATAGGACAGCTTAGGTAAAGCCCTAAGTTGTTCATTAAAAATTCTAGTTTAGTTTGCTGGATCTTTAAAACAAAACAGAGATTAAATTTTACAATGCCTAAATTTAATTATAGGATAGACATTTTAACTAACATTATCTACAATGGTGAGTTTTAAATAATTACATAGAATGGAATATGCATGGACTAATTAGGATATTGTACACTTCTGAAAACATATGAATTTACAGAACTAACTTGTATCATTACTGACAGAAATTACAGTATTTTAGTTGTCTTCAATCCAAAATCTAGGGCCAAAATCAAAAGTAAAGATAGAAGATCATTTAAGGATATAATTATAAAAATATGCATGAAAATATATAAACTGGCTAGCAAAATAGAAATGCTTAATAATAATCAGACATTTTTTAACAATGGCATTTTAAAATCTAAATAACAAAATCTAGAGGACAAATTAAAAGCATGAAACAGCAAATAAGCTACTAACAACTTAAAAGTTTAAAATAGTAAGCAAAACTATGTTTCAGTATAAAATTTGGCTAGAGAATGAACAAATATTCTTCTGAAGAAATAAAAATAGAGCACACACACACACACACACACACAATTTAAAGCAACAAAGACAAGTAAGTTTTCAGTAAAATAGATAAAAATCAAAAACGAAAGCTGGGAAAAAGAAGTTCCTATCTCAGGTCAGCATATGCTAACGGACATTTAGAAACACTGTGATTCTTATGATTATGTCATGACTACATACAAGTAATGCCTTGCCCTGATAAGAAAAAAAATGAGTCTTCTTTCATATATCCTCATTCCACCTCATGTTTACAATGCATAGGTGAGTTCTACAGTGTTCCCAGAGTTCAATCTCACCTCTACTCTCTGTAGTATACAAATGGCTTACTTGTAATTTGGTATCTTATGCAAAGCTCCACAGGATTCCCTAGTTTAGAATCTCTGGCACCAACCTCTGCCCTTTTTACTGGAGAAGGAAGTTGAATGTACCAAAAAATCATGTATAGTAGATATTCTGTTGTCTCTTCACCCAAATGTTTCTTAAAATATAACACAAATACAAATCCATTTACTCATGTTTATTATGTTTCCTCAAATCAGTATTTCCCAGCTCTAATTTCTGTATCTCTGTCCTCACCACTTCTCTTGTGTTTGCCTTTGTGTAATTAAGAGACCCTTTACATGGAAAGTTGAACATTTGATCATGTAGCTCTGCCCTATCCTGATTCTATGGACACATTACAAAGACTCCAGTTCTTTCTGATTGATAAGGGATTACAATAGCAATATGATTTACTTTTCACTTAATGAAGAATTCTAAAAATCCTCCAAGGTATAAAAGAGGAATAAAACAAAAACATAAGGATAGGCTTCTGATACTTAAAGTTAACATTAATTACAGCCCTATTCTTATTGAGAGTAGAGTGAAAACTTACAATGAAAATATACTTGCCACAGTGTCTTTTTGCCAAATTGACTATGGACCACGTACAACAAACACATTACCACAAAAGCATAAGTGAATGCCAAACATAGTCTGAGGAGAAAAAATAAACAACACATATCTGAAAATTAATTTGAGTATTATAAATGTATTAAATGCTACACTGTGAAAAATAGACAACATTTAAGAACAGATGTATTGCATTAGCAGAGAGAAATTTTAAGAGGGATTGAATGGAAGTACCAGTAATCATTCCACTTTAATATAAGTAACGAACACCATTGGCAGGCCATCTATGGACAAGGCACACAGCGAAACATCAGTGATTGTGCTTTATTCCAGGTAATATTTATAAATGAAAAAATTTAAAGCGGGTACAATGGTGATGAAGAAGAAATGGAAGACATCTAAGCAGTATGGATCAACTTAAAAATGTGTCACAAATGAACCGTCAGAACACTGGAAGAACAAGAAAAGAAAATACAGAAAAATTTTCAATAATAATAATCACAGAAGATATTTAGCCTGTTATTCAGGACATTCTGAGGACCAGGACTAGAGTAAATGCTAAATGTCAAAGCAACAACAACATAAACCTATGAATAGCCTATGAATAACCACATTGTCAAATTAGGTTGGGGGAAGAAAAGTAAACACCTAAAAGAAATCAAAATGGAAGCCTTGATTTATAAAGCAAGGAGAACTAACAATCTGCGAAGTAAAGAGTGGTGTGAATTATTCACAGAACAGGAAAAGTATGCCCAGCCTAGGATGCTCTTAGCAGCAGTATTATACAGCAAAAGTATACCAGAATGGTCTTATAAGATAATCCCCGAACCATCATCAAATGATGAAAAATAAATTCTATACGTCAAAATCAAAGACAAAGAAGGTTGCAGGGTGTAAATACTGAATACTGGCCAGGGAAATCCAGAGCATCAGATTAAATCATTCTTAAATTCTTAACTATTCTAGGCAATAAGACTGTGATCAGGTTTTAAGTTTGCGATTGTATTGAGACATGCTGGAATGTGGTGTTAAGATGAACAGGAACAATCACAAGAAACAATGGGTAGCTACTGGGGAAACGTTTGGTAAAGTTTTCATACTGTACACTTAGAGGTAGTGTGCTATGTTAAAATGACTGGTTGGCTGTAACTTTATGGTATTAGATTACGTAGTGATTGTAAAGATGATTTAAAATATATGATTAACCTCCTAAGAAAAGAAGTAAATTGAATCATGTTAAACAGTTTGTTAAACTATTTAAGCAAGAAATTAGTATGAGATAATAAAAAGAGGAAATGCATCCAGTAGCCTTTTACAAATATGATAGACATTAGACCAGTCATGAAAACTATTGTTTTAAATGTGCAAGTTTGATTATGCCAATAAAACATGAACATCAGAATGGGAAAATAAAGATCAAGACCTAATTACATAATGTTTATAAAAACCCAATATAAAGATGAAGTCATATTAAAAGTAAGAGGGTAGACAGAATTGTACCATGCTAGTCATTGAATGCTGGGCTAGCAATATTGATGTCAAAGTACATTTTATAATGGGACAAGCATCAGGAACTACAGAGGGAACTGAAGTTTAGAGTGAGGTCAGTTTGAATACTCTCATTCGTTCTTTAGGAATCAAAGAAAGAATGGGAATTTTTAATATGTAAGCATCTATAAGCATCTAATAACATAGCATAAAAATCTATGAGGCAGAGCTAATGGAAGTATGAGAAGATATAAAGGAAAACAGTTATATCCTAAATTCATTCAGTTTCTCAGTAATAGCCACAATAATCAGACAGAAATTTACATGCATGTTGATGACTTTATCCCTACAATTAACCAACAAGATTTTGGGATTAGTGTGTATTCCAGTGGTATAACCTAACATGAGGGAAAACTTTGATTCTATTCCAATAACCCCCCAAAATAGTAAAATAAAACCCACTATTTTTATGGACACAAGAAATATTCAATCAATGATGAGCAGAATAGATGTTCAACTGAAGATCATAAACAACAAACCAACATAGAGCACATCCAGAATAACTTCATAGATCTAAAAATATTTAAGAAAATACTTATTACACAAGCATTATCTTTAAACAGAATAAAAATAAAATAAATAATAGACAATGCAAAGATTTTAAAATAGTTTGTGATTGAGCATACAACTTAAAGTAACACATGGATCAAATGAGAGGTCTCAAAAATATAAAGATATTTTAAACACATTCCCTTGCAGAGAAACACTAATCCACGTGTACAGCTTGTGTACTATAATTAAGAAACAGAGACTGAATTCTGAAAAAAAAAACACTTCTAAAAAACAAGAAAAGAGCATTGTTATTATGGTGATGCGGATCAACAGATGTGTTTTATGACATAATAGTATATAACTAAAAGTCTGTGTGATACAGTGGCACTATCTCTTAAAAGAGTGTCACTATTCCTAACAATCACAAACCTGGTTGCATTGTAAAACATATGAAAAAAATTACAGCTGAAGGAAGACTTTCTACAAACTAGCCACTTTGTTTCCTCTAGAATGGTCATTGTTTTCTACTTCCTCTTAAATGGATTGATTTTGGAACCATCCTCTACAATATGATTTTTTTTCTCCAGAATTTGAAATAATCTTTCAAAGACATTCAAACTGGAAGTGGTATACACTGTAATCACCATTTTGAGATTTGATAAATTCATAATATGGAGAAGAAAAGACAATATTCAGCAGGGAATCACAGATGTCTACTGTACATCAGTTATAACTCTATAACTGAAATACAAGTACCAAAACATGATATGGTAATTAGTTTACTATTTCAAAACCCAAGACCCAAGGATACACAACTAACTTATGAAACTTATGATGATATATCAGATCCAGAGCAGACCTCGACACTGTGTCACAGCCATGTTTCCTTGAAAGACCATCAGGGTTTTCCAATGTAGTAGTGGAACAACAGAACCAAATAATTAGCACAGAACTCCACTATACACAAAGGGATTACAGAAGAAAGCAAGGTTTGGAAATTCCTCAGGTGAGATGTCAGGCAAAAGTGAAACTGAATTCAACATCTGTGACAGCAAATGGTTTTAAATTAAAACTATTTTTCATTCACTGTATTTTAATTATGATTTCTTCTGCTCCCACTTATACAAGACCCTTCTCATTTCCCTACTCACCCTAATGCAATTGTTATCCTCTCTGTGTCATTTGAAAACAAACAATAATCTAAGGTTAATGGTAATACAGTGATGATGATGATGATGATGATGATGATGATGATACCTAGTAAGGAGGAAAAATAGAAAAAAACCCCCACAATAAAACCACTGAAACATTGCAACACACACAGAAACCCAATAAAACAACATCAGAAACCATAATATATAAGCAAAAGATTTTTTTTTGTGTTTATTTTTTTCGAGACAGGGTTTCTCTGTGTAGCCCTGGCTGTCCTGGAACTCACTCTGTAGACCAGGCTGGCCCCGAACTCAGAAATTTTCCTGCCTCCGCCTCCCAAGTGCTGGGATTAAAAGTGTGCACCACCACTGCCCAGCAAGTAAAAGATTGTTAAGTTTTAAAAAATTTTTCTGACGAAGTATTATGAGACCAAGTACAAAAGTACTATCAGGTTTGTTTTGTGTTAGAGATCTACTGCTGGCATGATGCTTGCCCTTGAGTATGGTTTGAATACCCATTGGAGGCATGGTTTTGTGTTTAAGAGTAGTTATCAACTGGAGATAGTTTCTCATTAGGGATGGAGGCCAGTACTTCAACTATGTTAACCTGTGCGTGTCCTGTACATACTGTCACAATCTCTATGAGTTCATGTGTGTGTCATTCCTATTGTGCTTTCCTTATTGCCTGCCATCCCCAATGACTCTTACAATCTTCTTGCCTCTCCCCTCTCTCAAAGTTTATTAAGTCCTGTGCGGTGTTAGTTATGGAGGCATCCTATTTAGAACTGAGTGCTCCAAGGTCTCCCACTTTCTGTTCATTGTATCCTTGTGAGTAAGTCTATTCATTCTCATCTACTGAAGGGTGGAGAAATGAGAAGGATTTTGTTCTCTGCTGATGGTTTAACAAGACACTAATCTTTTAATACATCAAAATGTGACAGCAAAGTCAACTGTGGAAGGTCTTTTGACTGTGATCACCATTTGAAAGAGTTTGTAAGCGTATCAGCTGGTCAGCACAAAAAACTTCTGTATATAAATCAAGACCTGAACTTGCATCTGAAACAAATAAGTATGAACTCTACAAACTGTAGATAGTATATTCTTTTATGTTAACGTACAAATGTCCAAAAAAGGTTTAGTTTCTTGAAGTAAACTCCTGAACTTAAGATCAATAGAATATCAAAATCTCAAGCTCCTTCTGCAGTGCTTTCTCCACAGAATCTGTCAGTGCTTCACAACGCTAAATCAACGTGGTTGTCTATGAGATGAATATGTAAAGCCATTCACTGTCTGCCTTCTACTTCCCTCACCCCACCAACATGGAGTAGGATTTATGTCTTACTAATTTCCTCTTCTTAGGGAAGGCAAGTTTCATGTTCACAGTAGTGCTCAACCCAGCAGCAACAAAATGTGTACTGTCTCAGGAAATAAGCAAAATATTCAATAAGATCTCTAAATCCATCACATCTGGATCCTGAGATGTGTTTAAGTGCTGTTCTAACTAAGCCCAATATTCTTCCAATCCGATAATTATGGATCTTAGCAAAATCTGTGATTATCCTTCACTCTTCCCATTCTATGACTCTTTCTGTAAGTCTCTAAGACAATATTTGCCACCGTGTTAAGCTGAATATTCTTCATTTTCTGACTAAAAAATTTGACAACAATCAAAATCAAGATAAAAAGGACATTAACTTTTCTTTACATTTTTGCTGTACATTCAATGTTTTAATGGTCTTGAGTGAGATTTCAGAAAGACAAGTCATGATAGTATAGGTGCGTGGATACATAATAAATTGATAATTTTGAAAATATATTTGAAATGTTTCTAGACACATAGTTACTTTAAGTGTGAAATCATTTTTAAAATTTTTCTATTACCATTTAAATCTGTTTTTATTTAGTTAACAAGAGTTGATATAAACCAGGAACAGCAATTTTAGTCATTATTTATGATTGGCAAGTTGTTATTTCTGAAATTTGAAAATAATCAAATATAAATATGTTTTTACTCTCAGGAAGCTGTGCAAGTTAGTTAATAAAACTAGTTTAAAGTTGCTCGGTGGTCACCTTACCATTTTGAGAGCTCTGTTTTAAATATTGCAGGATATTTTTGTTCATATATGTTCACTGTCTAATATACATATAATAGAATGATGTAATAAACATATGTACACTTGTATGTTCTCATAATAGACTTAAGAATACTTATCATTGCTATAGATTTTTAACATGCCAGTAATATATTATACAGAAGTGTAACAGAAGAATAATATATTAATAAAGTAAAACCTATTCATAGACATAAGATTTATATAGTTTGTCAATGAAGTAGATTAGATTTATCATGACATAACACATTAGAACCTGTCACACAGAATCAGAGTTTTATGGTGAGTCTTCTGAGAGATAAAATCTTGACAAAATTCTTTTGTTTATGTGGAAGTTTTTGAGGTTAAAGGAATTTGTTGGGCTTTTACTGTAAAAGACTCCCTAAGTCCCGTTCAATCTAAAGACCTTATTAAGCTGTTCCAAAATGTGTCTCAAGTTGGTAAAGAGAAAGCCATTGAACAGAACAAAGTACCTCAGAAATTGGGAGAATGGAAGTGCAACCAGCTAGTGAGAGATGTGTTAAGAATTCCCATAGAAGCTTTGTGCTTACTTGATTTTTATTTCATATGACTGCGTCTTCATTTCTTCTTTCTCTCCCTGTAACAAATTTCTCACTGAAGGAATTTTTAATGAAACAGTAAGAGGAAGATTTAATTTTCTCTTACACAATCTCTACTTTTCTACTTTTGTATTATATATATATATATATATATATATATATATATATATATATATATATGGAGAGAGAGAGAGAGAGAGAGAGAGAGAGAGAGAGAGAGAAAGCAAGAGAGACACAGAGAGACAGAAAGACAGAGACAGGCAGACACAAAGAGAGATGAACAGAGGGAGAGAGGGAGGGAGGGAAAGAAAAAAGAGGGAAAGGAAAAGAGACAGAATTCACAATATATGTATCCTCAAATATGTGAGTGGTAGATAGAAATTAATTTTGAATACTTCCCTCAACAATTGACATAAAGTCTTCCATTGAAACTGGAATTGTTACCAGTTTGCATAGTCTGGCTGGATAACCAAGTCTCATAAAAAATATATTATTAAATAAAAGACCTGCCATTGCTACTGGACAAAAATAACCAAGTTTTGAAAACATGATACTACCTTCATCATTTGATATTTCTGAGAGTTTTCTGTTGCACATGACTGTTTATTAATGACTTATATCCCTTTATGATTTTCAGGCACTCACTTTCTCTTTTGCATAAATGTAAAGTGTGCCTCTCAAAATGTATTGCATACCTTTTGCTTTTGTGAAGGTATTTTCAGTGTAAAGAAAGACAGATAAGCTAGACAGTTATTTTAGAGGAAGAAGTGACAGCCTTTTGTTCCTGAATGCCATTTGAATTCATGAGACATTTTCTGATGTGTCTATCAGAGCATGTTAGCAGCACAGAACTCAGTATTTCAGAACATGCCTGCCTCTCCGATCCCCTGCTGACCTCCTGACATGGCCTTTGTGGGACTTCAAAAATATAAAATAAAATAAAGACTCTCCACCTTTTCACCTCCCTAGAGTCTGCAATTTATAAACCCATGGAAACATAAGAAAAATCTAAGTGAATATTGAGCATTTTGGACAATGAGTATAAAAAATAAATAAATAAAGAAAGATAAAGTTATTGAAGCACATTTAATTGCTTTTCACCAGGGCTTAGGCATTAATTAGGATGATTGTAAAAATTTACCAACATGCAAACACTGCCTGAAACCTGAAGATTACTCACAGTCCAACTCTCTAGGTGTTTAAACTTCAGCAATTAGTGAGCTGTGTGGATTAAGTAGGGTTTTAACATTGTAAGTCTTTATTTGATTTCTATAATATTTATTTTTCAACTGTTTTCTCCACAGTTGTTCCAAATACAAAGATACAAAGGTAAATATCAAGTGTTATACATCAATATTATAAATATGTAAAATACCACATATTTTATTAATGATCCTATAAATATTAATACGAAAATGATATTACATATTTACTTTTATTACTCCAAACTACCAAATGTTACTTACAATCTACATGAGTTAAAAAAAAAACACAGCGATTTTACAATTTCATTTTGCTATCATAAATGCCTTCTTATTTTATCCAGACCTAGATCAAAATCTATAAACATTATTATACATATATTGGCCGGACAACAAATACTACTTGTTTGTATACTGTATTCAGCAACTGACTGATTGGATCTATTAGGTTATTTTTTTTTCCTATTTTTTGGAACTTGATACCAAAGACAAAGGACAGTTTCCCATTAGTGTATCTTCTACCTCCAAAAAGGATTGTCTGATTCTATTTTAATTCTTAAAAAATAAAATCCATAGAAAATTCAGTTAATATCAGTAAGTGCATTTTTTATAGTTACATAAAAGCATTCTGAAAGTTTACAAAGGAGACAATTATATAATAAGATATAATGATATCTAGATATATTTAAGAACCTTTATTTATGTTTAAATATGTTGCCAGTTTTTCTGTCTGTAAAGAATATATGACTGTTGTTAATTTACGAAGAAAAAAATTACTTCTCATGTATGTGAAGTCTGGACAATACAATATCAACTTAATTAATCCAAGAGTCCCATTACCTGTCTCACCTCTCAACAATAACTGCCCCGGGACTGAGGATTTCACTCTTGCCTTTTGGGGCACAATTCAGCACCTGATTTCAGATATGTTTTTCCAAAGAGGACACAGTTAAGTTTTAATACAACCCAGTCATCTTGTACATTTGCATATTAGTTTAGCTGTGACTAATCTACTGAAGCTACTCTAAGTCTCTACTGGCTGAATCTGCAAGTTTATGCTTAAAAGTAAATAAAGGTACATCAGTGCTATGCCTTCAGTCTGTAAATGTCGAAGACATGAAACACATCAGTGTTTGAAAACATATAACCCAATTACAGTATTTCTACATATATATGTCTTTACAGAAATCAATTAATTAGATGACAAATGTTCCCATTACTCATTATAGGAGATTGACAACATAAAGAGTAAAATTAATATGGATGAAGGACATTAACATGTGTTTCATGTCTTCCGGCTTTGAATTATATAAATGTTTACTAGTAAATATCTTCTAAGATGAATCTTTTTATGAGCAGCAAAAATTTACACTGGGCTGCAATCTCAATTTTTTTGTTAGGTCAGTTAAATATATGTAACTTGTGTCTTAAAATTTACACATATAGATTGGTTATTGATAATTCAAGGATACTAATATTTACCATTGTAAATATTAATGTTGTTAAATATTAGGTCACTGTGATTATTTATACTCCATATAAAGCCATATCTATGAATCTCTAGGGTCAAAAGGAAAAGAACTAAAAGGATTTACAAACATATTTGATCAACATGACTTTGATACATGTCTTATTTACAGTTATCATTTCTGTGATGAAACACTGTAACCACAGTAACCTGGGAAGGAAATGTTTTGTTTGGCTTATTCTTTCACCTCAGTGTTCGCATTGAAGGAAGTCAGAATGGTAACTTGGGCCTTGATGAAACCAATCAGGAGCTGATGTAGAGCATGGAGTGCTGTTTACTGGATTGTTCCTCATTGCTTGCTCAGTATACTTTTCGTAGAATCCAGGACTACCAGCCCAGGGATGGCACCACCAACCATGGAATGAACTTCTCTCTATTAATCACTACTCAAGTAAATGCTCTACAGGCTTACCACAGCCCTATAAGCCAATCTCATGGAGACCTTTCTGTGGGGCACTGAGCTATGAGAAACTGCCATGCACCTGGTCAAAGGAGCTTTTGAACCCGGAGATAAGCTGGGATGAAAAGAGTTCAGCTCTGTTCCTGGGCCCCTGGCTCTCTCAGCTTCCACCCTTCACAGCCCCTCCCACAGAGAGAGGTCTATGACCATCGGGTCTGTAGGAATAGTGCCCCAGGCTCTCCTCACATGCATATGAGGCATCCCCAAAATCTCAGACTAAGCCTGCTGCTAAAACCTTCACCCACCCCAAACTGTATATATTGAGCTTAATTGAGAAGTAAAAGGCATGCAAGAATCATCCCGTTTTGTTCGAGAGCTTCTGTTGTGGACCCTCCTGTCTTCACCTGCTAGCCAGGGGCCTCTCACCCGCTGCAGAGCTGTTAACACCAGGCAAGAGATCTGCTCTCTTTCCTTGCTACCTAGCTGGCACTTCCCGGCTCTTTTGCGGGCTCTCCCGGAGAGCCTTGGGGTACTCCTCTCTCTGCTGTAGAGAGGGTGACAGGCAGCAGTGGACCTTTCCTGCTGTCACTCTACCCTGAACCACCCGCGGGCAGGGTCATAGACTTTGTGGGACCCCATCTGAAGCAGGGTCCTACACATTCCCTTCCCCCTCTTCCTCCTCCTCCTCTTCCTCCTCCTTCTCTTCTTCCTCCTCCTCCTCCTCTTCCTCCTCCTCCTCCTCTTCCTCCTCCTCTTCCTCTTCTTCTTCCTCCTCCTCTTCTTCTTCTCCTTCTTTCTTCTTCCTCCTCCTCCTTTTCCTCCTCCTTCTTCTTGCTCTTCCTCTTTCTCTTCTTCTTCAAACCCACATGTTCTCCTTCTCCCCTCTATTCCAGATCTTCTGAAAAATATCCATTAAACACAGCCTAACAAGTTACAATAAGACTAGGCACCAACTTTCATACCAAGGCTGGGTAAGCCAACTCAGTATAAGAAAAAGTGTCTGAAGAGGACACTAAAGAGTCAAGAAACATCCTCACTCCCACAGTTTGGAGTTTGACAAAAACAACCATAGAATTCATGCAGCAGACACAGCAAAGAGGCATGCATGTTTCCCCATTGCTGCTTCAGGCAGAAATGGGAGCAATGTTATTAATTCAGTTTTCCTCTTTTAGATGTCATTAGTTTGTGTCAAATTACCATAAAGCTATACTGTACAATCCATTTTAACATTTCTTAATGAATAAAATTAACATAGAATAACATTTGTAGTTTTTATTTTAATGTATTGTGAATAATTTATAATATTTCTAATACATTATTGAAATTTATAATTATAAAAAAACTACATCATATAGTTTTCAGTTCTTCTTTTATTATTTTTGTGGGAATGGGAGATAGAGCCTCACTATGGCAACATGGTTGGCATTGAACTCAAAATATCTGCCTCTGCCTCTCAAGTGCTTATATTAAATGTAGGCATCACTATAGCATGCCAGAGTTTCAGTTTTACATGTTATACAAATAAGTGATAAATACAATTCTTGAAACTTTTCTTATTATAATATTCAGATTAAAATTCTTAGAGCTGTGATTCTTAATGTGTTGGTCATGATGTCTTTTAAGTCAAACAGGTGATGCCTAAGACCATTTAAAAACCCAGATACTTGTGCTATAATTCATTACATTAAAAATTACAATTATGAAGTAGCAGCAAAATAATTTTACAATTGATGTCACCACAAAAGTAGGAACTGTATTAAAGGGTGACAGAATCAGGAAGGTTGAGAACCATAACCATTGGGAATTGTCTGTGAATCACAGAGTTGTACTATTATTTTGTTTACATATTTATATCAATAACACTTGAATAATGAATCTTTACAGCAAAGTCTTATTGCAGAGTACGGTATGAAGATGTTTTTTGATTAATGAATAGAGCCACCATTGTTAGATCTTGTCACTATTTATGAATCTGCCCCTTCACTTACAAGCCAGAAGACACATTTGCTCAATTACAGCTCCCTCACTTCTAATTGTGGCATGTCACATTGATTGATTGTTGTCAATTTCTAGTAGTCAGCAGCAATGCTTCATTGTTCCATGTCATAAAATTAGTGTATACTTATTTGATTTTTCTGCATATCATAAAGCAGCTGCATAAGAATCCTGTTATTCCGAGCCACACACAATTTAACTCTTATAAAATGGTATGCACTGTGTATAATCTGAACTTTAGAGTACATGCCCCTGCTCTAAGTAAGAAACAATTATTTCTGTTTCAAATTTTGGTTTATATTGATCAGTAGGCATACTACTTAGTGGATTCTGTATACACACACTGAAGGAATAAATTTTTCTTTCTTCTTTGTATATTTTACCTTTCTACTTGAGCATTTGGAAGAATTGTAAGGTTATTAGTGTCTATGCACAGCTCTGTGTGTTGGTTACTGATTGTGTAGACAGCTGCTTGTTTTTAACAAGTTCATATGGAATTGAGTCATGAGTATATGTTTATTTTGAATTTTTTAAACTTAAAATTTGATGATTGTTGCACAATAAAATACCTAAAATCTATTTCATTGTCCATGTAACTTATATTACCTTCATTTATGAAATATGACTATGTTTTTTAAAATTTATTCTAAAATTCAAAGATTGTAAAATTAAAACTGATCAGAATATTTCTGTATGTATATTGGGAGTTGAATAAAGTTTGTTGTTATACTGTCCATCACAAGCTACCTGAAACAAGTTCTTCTGAATATTGGTATAGTTCAAACTTTATGTTGGAAATTTAATATGGATTAAAAAGTTACTATACTAGTATTCAAATATTAATTTAGACATTTTTATAATTACCCCAAAGCAAATTATAGATATTTTATAATAAAATATATATCATATTTTGTTAATAAGTAAATGATGGAAATAATTAGATGGTAAATTTAAAAGTGTACTCTATTTCTGTTAAGTCTTCGAGTGGACTGTCTACTTACATATATATTCAATTCTAGATAGAATGGAGTCTGTAGTTTCAAAAGAAGAAGCTTAAAACTTAAAAAAAAAAAAACCCACAAAAATATCTAGTGTTCTTAAGCCACTGAAATCTAGCTCTGTAGTAGGGGATTCTATATTTCCTTACATGATGTAAAATTAAAAGATTTTTACTGACCATACTTTCCATTCCAGCAGATGAAACAAATACACAACAAAGCAAAAAAAAAAAAAAAAGTCAAGTACTTGTATCTAGGTAATTCAAATCAAACCCAATACTATTGTTGTTAAAAGTCCATACTGTATTAAAATGACTTTTAATAACTTACTTATATAAATGCATATCAGCATGTCTCTCAACCCTCAAAAGCTCATTCTTGCAATAAATTGAAATTAACAGAAACCAACAACTAGTCTTGCAAGTAATATGAAATTGTAGTGTTCAGCCCTATGTCTAATATACATATCATACCACAAGCCTCAGAGATCTTTGTGAAAAAGGGGACAGAGGGATTCCAAGAGTCATATATGGTAAAGGAATCCCAGGAAACATGGTTTTCTGGATATATTAAGAGAGTTAGAAACATAAGCTTTTAGTGATTGTTACCATATACACAAGACAATCACATGTTCAAGTCAGAGAAAGTTTGAGAATGTAGGAAAGTGATGAAAGTAGGGTAGGTAGATACGAATTAGAAACACTAGCTTATAGTTAGCTATTAAAATTTGTAATTTTCTTTTTTTAATTGGTTATTTTATTTATTTACATTTCAAATATTGTCTCCCTTCCAGGTTTCCCCTCTGAAAACCCCCCATCCCATCATCCCCCTCCCCTTTGCCTCTATGAGAGTGCTCCCTCACCTGCCCCCAATACTCCACAGAAACTCTACAGAACTGAGGGCCTCCCCTCCCTTTGATGCCAGAAATTGCAATCCTCTGCTATATATACAGCTGGAGTCATGGACCCATCCATCTGTACTTTTTGGTTGAGGGTTTAGTCCCTGGGAGCTCTGGGTGCTCAGGTTAGTTGATATTGTTGTTCTTCCTATGGGGTTGCAGTCTTCAGCTTCTTCAATCTTTCCCCTAACTCTTCTATGGGGTCTCAGTGCTTAGTCTGATGGTTGGCTGTGAGTATCTGCATCTATATTGGTCAGTTGTTGGCAGAGCCTCTCATGGGACAGCTATATTAGGCTCCTGTCAGCAAATACATCTTGGCCTCAGCAATAGTGTCTGTTGAGGTGTGGTGTCTCTTCAGGTGGGATAGATCCCTAGGTGGGGTAGTCTCTGTATGGCCTTTCCTGCAGACTATGTTCCATATTTTGTTTCTGCACTTACTTTAGATAGCAACAATTCTAGGCTACAGAGGATCAGGAAATTGAAAATAAATAAGTAGTAGAAGATGGGGAGGTGGGGTAGCCACTAGAAAATTCCTGAAGTCAGGGAAGTAAGAGGTTCCCAGGATACCACTGGGATGCCATTAGCCGAAATTCACAACAAAGGTGAAATATAACCTGTAGATACCATCTCCAGTAGATAGGCACAATCCCAGTTGAGGGATGAGGTCACCCACCCAATGTTAGGGATTTGCTATTCTTGTGGTGAGGGACAGTCAGTTTTCTTAATGGTATGTTGACTACACTTTATCTCACAACCAAGAGTACTTGTAAAAATTACATTGTATTTAATTGAAAGAAGAATAGATGGAAGGAAGGAAGAAAGAAAGAAAGAAAGAAAGAAAGAAAGAAAGAAAGAAAGAAAGGAAGGAACAAAGAAAGGGAGGGAGGGAGGGAGGGAGGGATGGAGGGAGGGAGGGAGGGAGAGAGGGAGAGAGGGAGAGAGGGAGAGAGGGAGAGAGGGAGGGAGGGAAGATGAAAAGAAGGAAGAAAAGAAAAGAGAAGGACAGGCAAAAGAGAACTGAAAGGTGAGCAGGCAGAGGTGTTAGGATTGATCTAGGAGAAGTTACATACATATGTATTTTGAGGTCTTGCAAGGAATTTATTATGATAAAATATATTCTGTTAAATTTTCAAAGATTTAATAAAAATACAAATTTTAAAACCCAGAATTATTTTTATCTGAGTAAAAAAAATGTTCTGGTATGAAATGAAACCTTTAAATAATCTGACACTTGAGATGAGACATTATTAGTTAATGACTGCCATTAAAGATAGGAAGAACAAAGGCAAAGGGCATCTTCCTTGTACACATTTAAATAGCTCGTGCTTTTTAATTAAAATCTTAAAATGTGAAAATAGTGATTATTTTCTGCTTATGTTTTCATCTTAATTGATAAGTAGAAAGTGTCGGGTAGGTAGATGATATAATAATATAGATAATAGATGCCAATATACATAAAATCAATATATGATAGCCACATGTCAGATATATATACATATATATATATATATATATATATATATATATATATATATATATATATATTAGATAAGATAAATAGATTGAAAGATTGATGGCAGAGAGTTTGGTAATAAATACATGATAGATGATAGATTACAAATAGATGATTGATAGATAATTTTGATAGATGATGACTGGTAGGTATACAGATGACAGACAGATAATAAGTATTTAGATGATTGATGTCTCTGGTTATTTGTATAATTTGGATTATGGTCACAGTAATGCCAAATCCATTAAACACTACAGGATTAGAGAAAAACAAATTTCTATATTGCATATCAATAGAGGTAAACTTTAGCATTTTAAAGGACAGAGGATTTGTGGTTGAAATTTTAGTTGGGAACATTGCCTATAGTTCATTATGTTTTTGCTTTTGCTTCTTAAGAAAGTAAAATTAAATTTGGAACGTGTGTTACAAGGACAAAATACAACAATATATTCTTTATTAAAATAAAGTAGATCAGATCAGAGGATGCAAACAACCAAGCATATAAAAACAAATAAACAAACACAAAATAAACAAAAACCTTCCAGGATTTTGATGTGTTTTAACTAGTGGGTCATGATACCTTTAAATTAGCATACTGGAAAAAATCAGGTAGGACAAAACAATGACAACTAAAGATTCCATACACTCTTTCAGAATGGTTTCTTTTTAAAGTTTTGCAGAATTTGACTTTGTTAATACCTAATGAAATAAGTAAATGGCAGTGAAATTAAAACAAAATTTTACAGATGAGACTTTAAGCAAAGAAAGAACACATCAATAGTATCATGTTTTCATATGCCGAGATTAAGCTTGAACATTATTGGGTACCAGTGAATTCCATCATCTTGTATCTGGGTGTATTCACAGTATCCTAATTATCTCAAGAATCTACAATTTTGAGAAGCAGATCATTATTTCCTTTTCTTTTGGAGTGCAGATTATTGGAAACAGCTGCTGGGTATTCAGAGTTGAAGAGGGGAAGTACTAGAAGATAGCTCTTCTCAAATGAAAGAATCCTCAGTCTCCCTAAAAAAGACAAATAGATGGAGTCCCAAAAATGTCACTGCCTTTTTAAAAAATAGTTGGAATGAACTTCAAGAGTTAATTTTAAAACTCTCAAAGAAAAACCAAGGAACATTTATCTGTATGTGGACTAAGGTATTATCTACCAGCTAGGATATTTTTTGCATCTCACTATCCATCCCAGGGTATGTTTAGCCCTCAAACTACAGCTCAGAGGAGAAATCACATTGTCCCTAGATACAATGTGGGTGAGACAGCGAATGTGCTAAGAATTTTAACACTGTCACCAGAGAAATACAATGTCAGAAAGAATTGGGCTTTATAGTAAGAAAGTGGGAGGAAGAGAATCCAAGTCACTAAGTCAGTTTCATAATAGAGAACCTTCAGGCAAGCATAGCTGCCACAAATACATTCAAAACCAAAAATCCAAAGTAAAGAATATATCGCACTTCACTTATTCATATATTATAATTATAATATATAATATATATATATATCATATATTATAATAACCTAACATGACTATATAAACTCTTTAAAACCAATGTTGCCTATAAATGTAAAATGCATTGTCATACAGAAACCATGATATAAAAAAAAACATAAAGAAAAACCCACATTTGCTAGTTCATGTAAAGAGATTAATTTGTTAGATACCTGAAAAGAGAAAAGAATGACCTCAGATATCTTCAACAAGTACTTCAAAAAATTTAAAAAAAAAAATTAAAAAGACAAAAAAAAAAAAAACCCAGAAGGGATTAGGCAATGTCCTAAAAACAGCAAGGGGGTTATCCCAAAAGAAACTGACTGACATCCCCATCAACAATCATGGATGCCATCAGCAGAATATGACTGAGTTCTTCACCCCTGTCAACATGTCATCTTGCAGACTACTGTGTCTACTCAGTGTTATGAGACAGAATAGTGTGTTGTGATGACTTTTCACAGTTTTCGACTTGACTGTATCTGGAATTCACTAAAACCCAAATGGCTGGCCAAACTTGTGAGGTTTCTTCCATAATTAAATCATTTGAAGTGTGAATAATCACTTCTAATACTGATCACTTAAGTGGGAAGATAACCCTTTAATCTGGACCTTTTGAAGTTGTAAGATTGAGCTTCATCCTGGGCCACATTGTATACAAGCATGCTGTATAAAGAACATGGAAGACAAAAGCTTTACTCTTTCCTGCTTGCTTTCATCTTGATAATGAGGTTATTCTTTCCCTAGTATCAGATCTGACTTCTTTTGGATGACAGTGAACATTGAAGACCAGTAGACATCCATTTAGTTGTGGACCAAATAACTACTGGATACTTGGACCTTCAATTGGTAGACAGCCATCGTTGTAGCTGGACCACAACTTGTAAGCCATTCTCTCTCTCTCTCTCTCTCTCTCTCTCTCTCTCTCTCT
>JANHMN010000001.1:100133895-100148172 GCA_030674055.1 Rhabdomys pumilio
TCTCTCTCTCTCTCTCTCTCTCTCTCTTTGTGTGTGTGTGTGTCTGTCTCTCTCTGTCTCTCTGTCTCTCTCTCTTTCTTTGTGTGTGTGTGTGTGTGTGTTTGTGTGTGTGTGTGTGTGTGTGTGTGTGTGTGTGTGTGTAATTTTTATTCATGTAGTTTGCTCATATTCACTCCCCCTCACACAAATCCTCCCAGGTCTAAATCCCCATTCATTCCTAACTCTCCAAGTTTGAGTTCTCACTTGTTATAATCTATCAGCACATGTTTTTAATAGCTCATCTCAAACCACTGAACTATATCTGCATCTCAGTGTAATATTTCTTGTTTTATCTGGTATACAATAATTCTACACACAAAACCTCTATTTACTTCATTTCTCCTCCCCCATTACCCTTCTTACCTACCTTATTCTCTGCATTGTTTCAAATTGTTAACCTCTTCTTTTGGTAATTATTGGTCCTACAGATTTTTAACTGACATAAAATAATTTTTAATTGCTTACTTTAATCTACTAACTAGAGTACTATATAGCCTTGTAAACTATATCATATATTTTTTATTAAAATACTCCTACATTTTAAGTCTTAAAAGTTCTGCACTTAGTAAGTTTTATATTTTTTCTTAAGATATTAATTTTTAAAGAAAAACATAGAAGAATATGATACTTCTCAATGATGTGCTGTAATCAGGAGATATAAGTAAAAGAAATCCATTTCTCCTCATGTTGCTTTTGACAATGCTGCTTGTCATAGCAATATAAAACAAGCTAAAATAATGCATTGGGATATAAGGGGCTAGACTATACAGAAAGAATTGTCTATATTCTTTGTTTTCATCAAAGATCTATTTTCCCTTCCTCCCTTCTTTCATTTCTTCCTCCCTTCCTAACTTTCTTCCTGCTTTTCTCCCATCTTTCTTCCCTTCCTCCATTCCCTTTCCTCTGCCTCTTCTTTCTCTATTTTCTTTTGCCCCACATGTCTCTGACTGTGTGTGTATGTGTGTAGGGGGATATCTCTGTTTATTCTTTTTGTTATTATTAAACATTTCTCAATACCACTTTTCCACAGTGTTATCTCTTCTTAGATTTTGCATCTGTGCCTTTATTTATTAACCTAAATTTATTTGTCATTGCCATTTAATCCCTGGTAGCAAATTAATAATGTAAAAAATAATGAGACATCTCCAATACATGACAAGCATTTTCTTGACAAGGCAAAATATCCTATCCGTAGCCTCAATGTTTCAATTTCCAGGTTATAAACCAGTGTTCTCTAGTGATCTATGTATTTCAACTTTTATATGATTTGAGCACATTTTCTTGTTTGTTTTCCTCTTTAAGCTGGTCTCCAAGAATAAGGGCTCTTACGTTCCTACATATAGAAATTCAATGTTAGGCCTAATGGAGTGAAAGATGTTAGACAAGCTTTGTTCTAATATGAATTATAGTATTACAGACCATGAGGTTCAATGTTAAACGAAGAGCCTACATGAAATAAGGTGTCTTTACAAAGAAGCACATGTAAACCAATCTCACATTCAGGGGGATGATGTGACCAAATAGGGAATTACCTTTTTGTTAATAGATTGTATATTTATACTAGTTTATTTCACATACTAGCATAGTCATTGCATTATTATCTAGTGTGAATAATGTGGATTGTCTATACTTGGTTTAGGAAAGGATTAATATACATACATGACAATATGAGTAAAAACTTGAAAATTATGACAAAGTGTTTATATATGTGTATATTTATATCAACATTTGATATTAAAATGAACGGTAAAGTTCAACAAACTCATCAATTCATAATGGGAAGAAAATAAGCAAACACGTATTAAAGTAATTTTATAATGTAAATTTAAAACACTATGAAAGATTTAATATAAATTTATACTGCAAAGAAACAGGTTACAATGCTCTGGAAAAAGATATTGCTTGGAGGCATTGGTATATAGATTGGTTTTAACTGTAACAGAAATGGAATTTTGTTTGTTTTTTGATTGTAAAATATCTCTAGTAATTCCAGTAGAAATGGTTTATGTGGAAGCACAAAAGTCTTCAATAACCTAAGCATTCCTAAACAGCAGGAATCAATCTAGAATATCATAATACATGATTTAAAAATACACTACGGAGGGATTTAAGTCACAAAACAGCATGGGATTGCTATAAAAACAGAACAAAAAGATAGAAATAAGTGGTGAACCCACAAATGAACCAATGCAGCTATAATCATTTGAATATTGAGAATAGCACTAAAACCCATTTTAGTGATGAGTTGTCTACTTAACAAATATCAGTAAAGCTACATACCCATGTGTAAAAGATCAATCTCTCTTCCCTAACCCTGTGAAAAATCAACTCTGAAAGTTTCCATTAGACCACCTGAAAGTATCAAAGGGCAAAATAAGCAGACTCATTGGTTCTAAAAATAAATTTGTAAATTGGACTCAAATGACATAGGAAATCAAAGCAAAAATAGAAAACAGTGATGTGATAACAAACTATGATGGTCTATAAATATTTTTTAAAATAATATACAACAATCTCAAGATTCTGGAATTCCACCAATTTGTGCAAGAGAAAAATTCAATAGCATACAAAAAAAGATATAAGTTCTCATTTTTATTGTGGCACTATTATACAACATATATACATACTTACACATATATAGAAAGAGACAGACAGAGAGTCAGACAGATAGACAGACAGAGACAGACAGACAGAGAATGTGTATTTGTTTCCTTTATTCAACAATTACTCAACTATTAAGAATAAAATCCTGGGTTAATTGGAGATTACAGAGGAGCCCTTTGAATAAATTATTCTTTTAGATGTAAACCAATTCTGGTACTGGAAGCTTCATTTGGTGACAAAAGATGTCCAGTTTGTACTCTGTCTCCCTCATTATTTGTCGATTTTATTTAGATCACCTCCATATATGTATAGATTTAGAAAGCTTCAATTGTATTTTAATTCTACAGTACCTCAAATTCCCCTTTATTTTATCTGACACTCCCCCATAATCCTTTCCTGTGTCCCTCTTCTCTTCCAATTGCTACTTGATTCCTCATCATTCTTAAATATGTATTCTATTGCCCTGTCTGAGGGAGATCTATATGAACCTGTTCCCTGAAATACCTTACTCTATGGATTACAACTTGGCTATAATTGATTTAAAAGTTTAAATCCACACATATGTGGATATATACCATATTTTTCTAAGCTGAGACATCCTCCTGGTTGTTCCTTCTTTCAAACTCTATATGTCTAGCATATGACTAGTAGACTGTTTTTAAGATACATATGATAAGAATACTTTCATAATCAGATATTAGAGATTTCAAGCATGAGCCTAGAATGATAAAGGCAACCAGAACATAGCAAGGGAATATGCTAATCTTTTCATGTATTTATACATAATTATCATGGTTCTGAGGACTTCAATCTATTTTTGGAAAAAAAATAATATAGCATAACAAGCAATCATTGTCACTTTGCTTTCAGACAATAGTAATTTACTTGATCAAATGTGTTTATCTTTTCTGCCCTCTTCTCCATTTAAGTTGATGAATCATCTTATAACACACAAGAGACAATATCATTCTTTTTAAGTCAGATGGCCAGTGTCTATCACTAATTGAGAATGTGCCAGTCCAGTGAAGCAAGCTATGGAATATACTCTTCAAATAGGCCCTGGAATTTCAGGAGGTACAGTACAGGGAGATAGTTCTTAGGGAAATCAGTTGTCCACTGATGGAAACTACCTAGAGATATCAAATTTGAAAATATAATAAAGAGATAACTGAGAGTTTTTCACATTTTGAAACCCTTGAATCAAAAGATGCAAATGTAATTATTATTTTTTTTCACATAGAAATCTGTGTATTGTCTCAGAGTGCTGAAAATCTAGCCATGAACTTCTACTATCATAAAGAAGTCATGGAGAAGATAGCATTTGAAATTAATTAGCTTTTGTTTGACATAGTTAAGAAGGTAGCATATGCAATAATGTACATGCAGGCTGGAATCCACCACACACACAATAGCAAAGAAAAAAAACTTAAGCTGTAACCATTACTGAACTTGTTTTTATCGATCTAAAACAAGTAGTATCAGCAGCTTCGACAGAAGTACAAATAATAGCCAGACTGTAATTATCCATAGATGCAGGTACAAGTCATCACACTTTTGGGGCAAAGACGAAAGACTGGAATTATGAACAATGGCAGAATACTGTTGCTGTTAACATTTCTACTTCTTAGGCACAGTAGTAAAGCTCAGATTGGTCCCTACTCTTGCCAAGTGACAAGTACAATGTACTTAACAGAGGCAAAAAAAAAAAAACCCATGTATTTACTGTATTCCTCACTTTAGCTCACACTAACTACAGATCTAGAAAATGTATTCCTTGTATACCAAGCCAGAATACATGGTAATGACCAGACCAATTCTCTTTGCAATTGTCTGAGCCATGATAATTGAAGTGTGTATATTTCAGGTGTACTCTATGACCCATGTTGTCCTTTTTTTTTTAACATACTAATAATTTCTTCCAATTATACTGTGAAGAGATGCAGATGTAAAGCTTTGCTATTTGTGACCTTACCATCAAAGAGTTCTGACATCAACTTCATGTTACCTCACACTTCTTTCTTGCTCTATAATAAAACATTTCTTATGGGGAGGCTCAGAACAATGATGTTTTTATTAACTCCCATGGTTTCTGTGGTCATAAAATCAAAAGGAATTAAATCATTACTATATTAGCATATGTGCTAGGACTAAAACACATGGTCCAAGTCACATGGATAGGATAACTCAAAAAAGATGAAGAGTGTGCTGAATGCCTAGGATCTACGAGACATCAGGTCTCTTCCTAGTCTTTCCTGCTCCTCATAATGATTTTGGTCTTGATTAGTCTAAATATATCAAAGATGAGTGTCCAGAAAGAAAGACAAGAATAATTTTTGACTATTATCTAGGTTTATAAATGGCATAATAGTAAGAAGAGCCTACTCAAACAACAGATGGAGAACACTGGAGGTTCCATCATGGCAGGTTTCTCTAGGTTGTGTTGTATGGATGAAGTATGGAATAAATGAATTGTAATAGCTTAAATTTCTAAATAGAAACATCAGATTGTTTTGTATACAATGGTTGAAATAACAGATGGTAGAATGAAGTAAACAAGACACAAAAAGGGGCACAAGGAAAAAGGAAAATTGTAACAAAAAATGTCAACACACGTAGTTAAATCAAGCAGAATGAAAACACACGCACAACACACACACACACAATTCTCTCACTGAGAATGTTTAGACCTATTTTCTTTACCCATGTTATAAATACAATTGTTAGACATCTGTGCGTAAAATGAAATGATGAAGAGGACAAACATTTTGAAATCACATTAAAATAATTTTCTAGCTTAAATAATAAGATATGAATTTTTGAGATTGGAAACAAATTTATTCATCTTAGTATTGCCATGCTTTCCTCCTTGGTACATTATCCCTTCTTCATTTTTAACAATGATTGAAGTCAAGTAACAATATGAATAAAACAGAAATTGCTCTTTTATCATGAGCAGAGATATAAATAACTAAATAAATAGGAACATACAACCATCAGTTTCAGTTGGTTAATAAGTTTAGTGTTTTATCCAACACTTGAGATGATTTTAAAAAATTCATCTGCCTTTGGTTCTCATAAAGAAGTTGTTGGATTTCTTAATTTATATTTTAGTATTTAAAAAGAACTCAAGAGATATAAAACAGATATTATGTCATATAGCATCATTGGGCAGTATGAGTTTTATCATTTTTCTTTGAACTTTGCTTTATTGGTGATGTGTTTCTCGTTCTAGGATAATGTGCAGTTTACTTACATGCAATGTGACTGACTCTTCTCTTTGGGCCTGTATTTATAAGATTGTTGAGATGTTACCTGTAACATCCTGAGCCCTGTGACTGATCTGTTGCTGATAAAGATCATGACATATAGACATGGAGTCCTTCACCCAGGCTTTTTCATATTAATTCTTCTGTTTCCTTTCTCAATCTGCAACAACATAAACTTAATCCACTTTGGCAAAAATTCTATTATCAGTTAATAAAGGTTCCTTTCTTATGTAAAAATTTAAAGTCATTGAATTCATTTAAAGTTAGCACAATTCCTCCATACAAAATCTCATCAGAAGATATTCCCTTATAGCAATAACTTTTACTATATAATTATCCTTTTACTATATAATTTTTCAGTTATATAAAAATACCATTTTCTCCTCTATCTTTAGAAAAAAAGGTTCATGTTCACTATATTTGCACTTGTGATAGCAACTGGTAATACCATTCTAATTAAGATATTCTTGAGGTAGAGATTAGTCTACAGTGTACCTTGAAATCTCCAGATGAATCATAGCTCAGAGCTCTTCCTTTAGTGTCACACAATGACACATGACATCCATGATTCTTATAGTAATTGTCTCTATTATCTGTTTTGAAATCTATGGCCACAGTGACTCTACCAGTATCTGTTCCTCACTATCATTTTCAAGCCAAATAGAACTGTTTCCTGGAAGAAGCTTTGGTCTATTCTCCATTAGAGGATTCAATACAGCTTCTGCATATTTTGAAAAAAAATTTTTTTTACTGCCATCATATGTTGTTACCCAAAGTCATTCCATTTTTTAAAACCCTTTCATTTTGAACTATGGCTGCTCCTACATCCAAGGCATTTGATTTTCCACACTGAAAACTAAAGCAGCTTGCTCTATCTACCTATCTGTCTGTCTATCTATCTATCTATCTATCTATCTATCTATCTATCTATCTATCTATCTATCTAATCTATTTTTGAGACTTTCCCTACACATCCTCATGAATTATTCAGTGATTGTAACCATACACTGTAGAGTATGTTTTACTTACAGGCCACAGAAGCTTCCCCCTTTCTCTGAAACCTATGCAAAAGGATTCTAACTATGAAATATGAATGTGTCTACAGTGCTAATGATGCTTTAAATAAATCTCTTACCCAAAAGAAGAATCTGTTTCAGCCTTTGAGGCCCAAACCAAATTTCTTTCATGTTATATCTGCTGATAATGCCGTGAGCCTTGCTTCCATCATAAAGAACGACATTACTTCCATAATATCAAATTCATATTCTATCATCTATAGAATGCATTACACCATCTGATTTATCTTGTCGTCTCTGTTTTCTCTCATTTTCCTTTCTTTGCTTTTTTCTTCTATGTCTATATTTTGGTATGTCTCTGTCTACAACCTTTATTGTATTACATAGTATATAATAACCTTAATGAGGATGAAGACCAAGCTTGCCTTGCTACCTCCTGATAACTAACGTCTTACACTCTTCTTAATCCATTGTAAATGCCTTATAAGTAATGAATGAACCTTTTAAATTCCTAGGTAACGTGCTAGTACTAATTCCTTCCATTGTATTAATTCTTTAAAAACATATTCTCAGAGAAAGAAGAGAAACAGTAGGTGTGGGTGAACAAAGCAAAACTAAAAAGACTGGAGATTTATATTGTAGGAGCCATGATGTATGAAGAATATTAAAGGAGGGTTAAAGGGCAGGAAAGTGGTTAAGAATATTTGTTACTCTTGTAAAGGAATGAGGTTCTGTACCTAGCACCAACATTGCAACTCATAGCAAGTCATTACTTTATTTCCAGGGTATCTGACATCTTTTCTTGCTTTAATGCACATACTTCAGTTTATATATTCAATCACATACATATAAATAAAGTAAATGATTTTTAATTGTTTTATTTATTTATATTCCAAATCTTTCCCTCTCCCCAGTCCCTCCTCCAAGAGTTGTTCAACCCATAACCCCTCTTTGCTTCTGAGAGGGTGCTTCCCCATCCACCATCCTAGCCTACTCTCCCACCTCCTCCCCGGCCCACCCACTCCCTCTTCACCAGCACTCCCAACATCTCCCTTCTCTCAAGCATCAATTCTCTACAAAATTAGGTGTATCCTCTCCCACTGAAGCCAGACAAATCAGTCCTCTGATACGTATGTGTTGGGGTTCACAGACTAGCCCATGGATGCCATTTGGTTGGTGACTTATTGTCTGGCCTCTCCCAAGCAAATAGGTTAGTTGATATTGTTTTTCCTATGGAGTTGCCATCCCTTTCAGCACCTTCAATTCTTTCCTTAATCCAACCATAGGGGTTCTGACCTCAGTCCAGTGGTTGGCTGTAAGTATCTGCATCAGTTTTAGTCAGCTGTTTTGGAGCCTCTCAGAGGACAGCTGCACCAGGCGCCTGTCTGCAAGCAAAACATGGACTCTGTAATAGTGTCAGGGTTTGATGACCATCTACGGGTGAGATCCAAAGTTTGGTAGGCCACTGGATTATTTTCTTTCAATGTATGTTCGATTTTTATCTCAGCATTTCTTTTACACAGGAACAGTTCTCGATCAAAAATGTTGAAGGTAGATTGGTGACCCCATCGCTCCACTGCAGGCCCTGTCCATCTACTGGAAGTGGCCTTTTCAGCTTCTATCTCTCCACAGTTAGACACTTAGGCTAAGGTCATTCCCATGGAGTCCTGGGAGCTTCTTATATTCCAGGTCTGTGAGACTCTATAGAGGTTACCCTCACTCCCCCACACCCCACAACTGTATCTTTCCATTCATTCTTCACTCTCCTGTCTCTCTGGGCTTCTCTCCTACTCCCCCAGTTCATGATCCTGTCCCCTTTCATGGTCTTATGCAAATTGTGGTACATTCCCTATGAGAAGGGAAAGACTTATCATAAAAGTAATTAAAAGGGATTTTTATTTCCTACTCCCCTGTTACCTGTCCTGAAAATTTTTAAATAAAACACACTAACATTTTAATTACAAAACATTGCATTTAATTTGTATTGTAAATGAAAACGGAGTAATTTATTTAAATGGACATAACGTTAATATTATGACTTAACCAAATATATGTATGCTTTATAATTTTGCAAGTTCTTTGGTATATCCTATCTAATTTAAAGCTGTAAGATCAGCTGAAAGAGAGTGCACATGGAAGACTTCTGGGAATGCAGAAATTCTCTCTTTTTCCTTTCACCATGTTCCCCTAAGCTCATTTCTTTATCATAATTCTTTTATTTATCTATTTTTTTATTAAATTGATTTATTTGTGTCAAGGGAGGTCAGGTATATGTGAAATTCAGAGGGAAACTTTCAGGAGTCAGTTCTCTCCTCATGCCATATATGTCTTGGGGATTTAACTCCTATTATCAGGCTTTACAAGAAGCATGTATACCCACTAAATCATCTCACCAGTGCCAATATGCTTCCTATTTCTAAGAGAAGTTTCAGATAGCTTCAGTTCCTCTCCAGTGTTTTTATCCACTCCACACCCTCCAAAGTACTTCCAGAATGTTCTTCTAAGATTGAAAATTTATCATAACACTGAGCTTTAAATCTTTCAGTGGCTTAGTCTCATAAGCAGGGAAAGGTTGGGTATAATTTGTTGCTTGTCTTATTTATATTCCTTTTCCCATTATGCCTCCCTGTTCTCACTACACCTTTGATTATTTATAGATGCTTGAAATGACCTTCTCCCTTACTCCTCTAGGCCACTATGCAGGATTTTTGATGTCTAGCATGGTTTTTTCCCCCCACATTTTGCACTTCATTAAATACCACATATGTTCAACTTTGCACTTCAAATGTTTTCAAACCCTGAGTCTTCTGGAGCTCCTCATACAAATGCATTCACTCTCTTTTATTTTCCAAAATGCATGTATTATTTTCTGTATGATCACATGTTTAGTTCTTATTACAGTGCTGCATTCCTATTGCGAATACTCTGAGAAATATAAACCTTTTGGTCACTTACAGATTCTGAGAACTGAGATCTGGACCCCGCATTCCATACATACTGCAGGTAACAAGTTATATATTCCACTTATAAAATACTTTCCCTTGGTTGGTAATGTTAAATATACACTTGACATTTTGTATTTTGCAGAAATAAAACATTCTACTAAAACACGAACAAAAGTTAAACAAATGTGTTTTTGTAATGTTATTCTTTCTCTGCTTTTTGTCTTCTGCCCTGTGTATTCTTACTTCTTATTTTAAGGCTGCTGTATGATTATGGAATTGAGAAACAACCTTATTGTGATATTATTTGATATTATGATATTACTTGATATTCTTTACTTGTTTGTGTGTGCATGTGTATGTGTGTGTACAGGCCAGATGTGTTTGGTGTTGGCCTTTAAATTTCAATAACTTTTTTGTATTAGATCTTTGGAAATTTCATACAAGTTTTGAACGCATTCAACCTCTTCTCCACCTCACTGAGTATCTAACCTCCTTTTATGTGCCCTCAGTATTTTCACTTATCACAAGCAGTTAGAACAGCACATAGGGTGATGGGTGTACAGATTTTCTCTGGAGTATGATAGACCCATCAGTGCATCACTCTTAGAGACAGCTGGCTCACTTTTATAGCAGCCATCTTTCTGCTATATCTCCTCAGGTAGGGATAAATCTTGTATCCAATTCCCATCTCTATGCTGGAATTTCACGTGGCTTAAGGGTGCATTGAACATGGGTATGCATGATTTTATGACTGCTATGAGTTCATATGTTCAATTCACATGATTTCCAATAAGATACTATTTCCTTATAATCAGCCACAAACTCTTGCTCTCATGTTCAGTCTAAACTCATCTACAATGATCCCTATTCATTGGTATAGCTATGTTCAACATTGATGTTTCATTTAAGGCCATGCACGCTTATGGGACAAAATTTCTTAATGTTCTGAGACATTTCAAGTATACTCTGAAGGCTGTGCAGTAAATTCCAGAAATCTATTTTGGCCTCCTCAAAGATGAATTTACATGTGTGAACTATGACAGAGTCTATGTGAGTTCTGAGGATCAATCACAGTTCATGATGGTTGCAGAGTAAATACTGAACCAATTGAGCTATCTTCTAAGCCCCCTTATACTTATTTAATTATGAGAGAGGCATAGAATGATGATTGAGCCATGAATTTATAATCCATCAGCATGTGCTTCTCAGGCACCTGGAATTATAATCCCATACTACTTAGAGGTTTGTTTGTTTGTTTTGATCTACTTGTGTGATAATTATTTTTAAAACAATAACTTTTATTTCTTAATTGAAATTTTCATATATTTATGAAATATATTTTTATCACATATTGTATCTATGATGGCTGTGTAAAGAGGAGATGTGACATGTTCCTGCCTTTGGAGCATTGTCAGGCCTTTGATGACAACAATCCCCAGGTGTTTTTATGACTGCAGTTGCCCTGATCAACTGTCTCTACTATTTTGTTTTCAATCTTTGTCTTTAAAGAATACAATTCCCCCATTACTCAGAGCTAATCATGCCATAATAAATGAAACAGGCGAGGTTCTCCAGAATGAGGAATGAACATGGTCATGAGGCTGTGGAGGACAAGGAACAGGTCTTCTCCTTGGCTATGGAAAGGATCTAAACAACATAATCACAGAGGCCACAAGTGCCTACAGGGTCCTTTGAAGAATAGTTCACTGCCAGACTTGACTCTGAATTTGGAATTATGAGGAGATAAATGTACCTTCTGGTCCAACAGTGCATTAATTAGCCAGGGTGAACTTGAGGACATCAAGAATAGAAAATTAAAGTGGTCTCAAGAAGAAAAGGCATGTATAGGAAAGGAATGAATCTGTAGAAAACAAGCAATTGATAAATGGATTTATTTTATAGGAGAGAGACTTGCATATGATCTAGAAATCAGAAAGAGAGTGAGGCTATGGAACTAAGACAGGAAACAAAGATTGAAGAAATAAAAGATGATTACAAGCATATAAAAGGCTAGTACTTTGCTATCCTAGCTACTTAAAGGATTGGAGATATGAATGCCTAGAGAGATATTGAAGACAGAGTGCTAGCTGCTTTGCTGCATAAATTTGAAAAGTTTGTAAAAATATTTTAACTCTAGTAGACTGTCACCTTTGTGTTCTTATATGTAGTTACTAAAGACTATTCTTTGCTGTACCAGGAAACCACAAGAGCTTTGTTCAGTTACCTGTGAAAAACTAGCTATGTAAAAATTATTAGAAAATATGCTTTTGCTTGGGGTTTAGTTTCTGTTTTAAGGAATCAGGTGTTGGGACTATTAATATAGGACTCAAAGAATTGATATAAATATTAGAATTTTAAAAAATATTAATAAAGATAGAAACCTTGATGATGTAACTTTAGTAAATAAAAGACTGGGTTCAGGATCTCTGGTTGGGAGAAGGCTAAAGAATGGAATAGGAGAAGACAAAAGAATGAGAAAGAAAAAAGGAAAAGGAAGAATGATGAGAATCTTTAGGAACAGAAAGATTATTTGGACTGACAGTTTGTATACACTACTGATTCCGAGCTTGTCACATCAATTATTTTCTTTCAGATTGCTCCATGTCCTCTTTCCTTCCCAACTTTGGGTCCTCTTGCTTTCACTATTAGGAAACCTTGAGTCCAGTTAGGGTTACCCCCATGTACTTGGATCTGAAGCTATACACTGAAACATCAACAAACTACCTGCACCCATGTCCCTAAAGAATAATGATTCTTACTCCTTAGAGAAACATAGTTCCTAGTAGACCCTCTGTGTAGGATGTGGTTTCAGTATCATCTTCCTTATTTGTGTGCTATTCATAGGGCTTCAACATATATTGACATGGAAAATCTTCCTGCTCATATAGTGACAGTTGTTCTGTCCAGTATGTGGTAGACAAGGCAATGGTGGTCTCAATGAGCTGTAAATCTGCTCAAAACCAAATTTTTATATGTAATAGTTTATTTTTTTGTATTTGTTTTCTACTTTTAGTATATTTCTATTTATATTCTCATTTTTGGTTGTTTTTCTTTTTATTTTATTTTTCATGATTTTTATTTAAAGAACTTTTGATCATAGTCTTCCTTTCCTCTAAATCCTTCCTGATTCTCTTCTCACCCCTATCCAACAAACTTTAAATTCTTTCTCAAAAAAACAAAGAGCCAATACAACAACAACAAAAAAATCCCTAAAACAAGCAAAATAAAAACACATTCCAAAATAAAACAAAACAAACAATTAAACTGTAACCAAATAAAAGTTCACATCACACACCCACAAAAGAAAAAAAAAGAAAAAAAGAAAGAAAAGAAAAACTATGGAATACATTATAGGTTGGTCACTTACTCCTGATCATGAGGCCTCTGCAGGAGTTACTGATATACCCAGTATCTACTGAAGAAAACTGACTTCTCCCCCTCAAAGAAGGTATAAGTGATAGTTCAGTTGTTACATATTACTCTAGTGGCTACATTTGTATTCATTTTTTATTTACAAATATAAGAAAATGAGAGAATAATAATACAGAACAAAAGCTATCATACTCATCTTGCTGAGAACAGGATCCCCAATGGAGGAGTTAGGAGAAGGACTGAAGGAGCTGAAGAGGTTTGCAAACCTATAGGAAGAACAACAATATCAACCAATCAGACAACACGCCCCTCCCCAGAGCTACCAGGGACTAAACCACAAACCAAAGAGTACACATGGAACGACTCATGGCCCCAGTTGCATATGTAGCATAGAGAATGGCCTTATCTGGCTTCAATGAGAAGGGAAACCCTTGGTCCTGTGAAGGCATGATGCCCCAGCATAGGGAAATGTTAAGGCAGTGAGGAGAGACTGGGTGGGTGGGGAAACACCCTCATAGAAGCAATGTAAAGAGGGTAGGATACAGTATTTCTGGAGGGAAAATACTTGACCACCGAAAAGGCAGCATATACCAGCTGATAAGAGGCCCCTAACACATATACAGCAGAGGACTGTCAAGTCTGTGTTTCATCAGAGATGATTCACTTAACCTTCAAGAGATGGGGGGCCCCAGAGAGTTTAGAGGTCAGGTGGGGTGGGAATTGGGGGTTGAGTAGTGGGAACAGCTTCATGGAGACAGGGTGGTTTGGAGATTTGGGATGTGGAAAAGTGGGAGGGTAGATGTGAGAAAATAAAATCTGGAAATAAATAAATAAATAAATAAATAAATAAATAAATAGTTATCTTATTGAAGCTGGACCCTGTGTTTTAATTTCTAAATTTTTATATTTAAATTCTAAAGTCAAAATTTGATTACATTTTTTTTACTGTTTAAAATAAACCACAAATGATGACATTTAAAGTGGTTTTGTGTGTGTGTGTGTGTGTGTGTGTGTGTGTGTGTGTGTGTGTGTGTG
>JANHMN010000001.1:100148182-100169721 GCA_030674055.1 Rhabdomys pumilio
GTGTGTGTGTGTGTGTGTGTGTGTGTGTGTGTGTGTGTGTGTGTGTGAAAATAACTTTTGCTAAAGAACTTTGGAAGCCTTAAGGTCAAAATCAAACCACCTGCAAGAGAAAAATATTAGACAATATCAAGTACAATGATATCTGTTTAAAGAAATTCCATAGGAGACCCACTATTGTCTAAAACCAGGTAAAATATTAAAAAAAGAAGAAACATTATTTGAAAACCATTTTCTGTGTGGTCAACGTAAATAAAATGGACTCTCCCTGTGTGCTCTAAACCCACAACTGCTCACAGAGAAAGAGAGGAGGGAACAGAGAATTGGTTTGAATGTTTCATCTACTTCGAATATCCTTAATGGGCTTTTTGATGTTCAGAAGTGACCAAGAGATGGTTAGAAGAGCTGTGGCCCCATGGATACAATTTGATGCTGTACATTTATAAAATGGCTTTATAAATGGAGGGACTTCAGTCCTTTTTATCCATTCTGCTTTCTGCTGTATCAGGACAGAAAATCCTTTGTTTTTGTGTGATCTAGAACTCAAGAAATCATCTGAAAGCAGGGGCAGAAATATTTTTTTAACAGCTGAGTAATACTCCATTGTGTACCACATTTTCTGTATCCATTCCTCTGTTGAGGGACATCTGGGTTCTTTCCAGCTTCTATTATAAATAAGGCTGTTATGAACATAGTAGAGCATGTGTCCTTGTTATACATTAGACCAGCATATAGTACTTATTCCTATTATTCTTAAGTTATGACTTTTCATGATATCTCAGATTTCTTGGATGTTTTTCTCAGGAAAATTTTTGATTTAACATTTTCTTTGACTAATCTATCAATTTCTTCTATTATATCTTGTACTCCTGAGATTCTTTCTTCTGCCTCGTGTATTTTGTTGGTATGGCTTGCATCTGTTCTTCTTGTTCACTTCTCTAGGTTTTCCATCTCTAGAATTTCCTCTTTTTGTATTTTCTTTAATGCCTGCAGTTTTATTTATTTCCTTCATCTGTATAATTCTATTTTCTTATATAATTTTAAGAGAGTTATTTCTTTCTTCTTTAAAACCTCTACCAGTTTAACTGAATTTTTGTAATTCATTAAGGGATTTATTAATTTCTACTTTAAATGCCTCTACTATTTTATAAGATTGGGTTTAAGGTCATTTGCTCATGCTTTGGTTGTGTTTTGGTATCCAGTGCTTGCTACAGAAGGGTTAGGGTTGCTCTGTTCTGAAGGTGTCATATTGCTCTGTCTTTTGTTGATTGTGTTCTTTTGAGGAATTTAGTCATCTGGATGGCTTTGATCTCTGGATGTTTCCCTTGTAGTTTGTATTCTAAGAAGGATTATCCTGGGTGGTTCTGGTGCAGCAAGACTCTGATGAGTATTCTTTGGCTATATGGTACCAAATTAGCAGATCTGTTTATTTTAGGAGCTGCAGTGGGCACAGAAGTGGTGGGAGAATGGAGAACTACTTGGGATAGCTAGTTTCTCAGAACAGGTTGCTGTGCCTGAAAGGACAGCAAGCAGGGAAGACAGGTGGGAGAAGGGACACTAACATGTATGGTTTAGTCTCCGTAGGTCTGATGAAGGTGGGCAGAGAGGAGAGAGGAGAAAGCTCTAAGATTTTAAGAGAATAAAACTTACAATATTTGGTCAGTCTTGACTTTCAGTATCCATTGGTACCTTTTAACCAGTCAATTCTATTACAGAGAAAATAAGTTAGGACACAAATTTGCTTAGAAGAAGATATTGGATGTGGGAAACTGGGAAGAAAGATTAATGGGTGGAAAACTTACTGAGTTCATACAAGGACTTGAGATCAGATCAGCAGCCAGTATATAGACACTGATTCCTATTAGCCCACATGTTGAAAGGACACAAACAGTGGATCTTCTGATCACAAAAACCATGAGTTTAATATAAAAGGGAAACTTTAGGTTCAGTGAGAGACCTGCCTTTAGAATAGGTGGAGAGAGATTAGATTATAGGTGTCCAGGGGTCAATGGAGGCCAGAAGATGTAGTTAGATTTCCTGGAACTGAAGTTACAGATTGATTTTAGCTACCTTGTGGATGTTGGTAATTGAACAATATTTTCTACAAGAGTAGGAAGTGCTTTTAACCTCTCAGTCATTACTTAATCATCCATTGTTTCCTGTGTTAAATTAATAAATTACAAATGTGAAAAATGAAAATCTTAATATCATTATACTATTACTTGAAATACTATATAGAGATCTCCTGTCACTTGCTCCTGTTGATGTTACTATACATGTTTCATTCGTGTAAACAAACCAATTTTAGATTTAAATTCATATACTCATTTTAACAGAGTGATTTATCCAAAACGGAAAACTGAAGTGTGCGTATCACTCCAAGTTGGCAATGTCCTCTTCATAAATAATGAAAAATGTTCCAGAGTTTGATAATATTTGCATATGGCTTTTCACTAACAACCTCATTTTTCACTTCTGCAGGTGATGTCTAGAATTGTTCCATCACTGTGATTCATTCATTGAGAGAGACTAACTTAATCACATTTTTGTGGTGATTATTTTTGCTACACTTTCTGCCTTGGTGATTTTCAGAGGTCAACATCCATCATTCGGTGTTTTTCAAGCAATGCTTCTTTCTCTGTCTCCATTTCTCTGTCTGTCTGTCTCTGTCTCTGTCTCTGTCTCTCTCTGTGTCTCTGTCTCTGTCTCTGTCTCTGTCTCTCACTCTCTCTCTCTCTCTCTCTCTCTCTCTCTCTCTCTCTCCCCTTTTTCTCTCTTGACATATTGCACTGTAGATATTTTGCAGGTTTCTGTAGATACTGCTGAAGTAGAAATCAAGAAAGGAACATGGCTGAAGTTAAAAGTTTGAAAATACTAATATGATGAAAACTGTTCAAATACCTAAACAATCTGCATGTTAGAAGAGAACAATTAAAGATGCCTAGTGCTATTTAGAAGTATAAGAGAAACACAAATATGAAACATGTCAAATTTCTTTGTTGTGGTTACAAATGAGATGAAACCAAGACAGTGTACACCAGGGGTTAGCCAGTAATTGCAGGGGAAGAGACTCAAAGAGATCACTATAGACAAACAGTGATTTCTCAGGGTAGAATTACCTAAGGTCAAGGTGCAAATGTCTGACTTGGCTATCTGATGTAGGAATGAGTCCTCATTTAGCAGGTTACTAGCAGCACCAAAGGAGCATTGTGGACTCTGAAAGAATCCTTAGATTATTCCTAAATCTCTGACAGACAAAGCTCAATTTGCAACCTCATTTTGCTCCCTTGATGTCATCAAAGAAAGGAAGAGAGGGAAGCTCTGGTAGGCCATCTTGGAAGCTCTTACTGACGCTGTGCAGGAAGAAAGTTTTGAGTAGAAAAGTGATCATAGAACTTGAGTGTCTTGATAGTTTAGTAGATTGTTGTTGCTGTCGACTGGAGCAGTAACCAGAATGGATCATACACTGGCGCCTGGCAGGAGCCTTGTTTAGTTTAGAGTAGCACTTACATGCACAAATCACACATACATACACAAAAAGAAAAAATAACTTACTCTGTTACAGTAGTCCTCATCTCCTCAAGACAGTCCTTGGGGATAGGAGTAAGGAGGTTCAGATTCAATGACACAGACTCAGGGAGTCAGGTAAGAAGTCCAAGCAGATTCATTTATTGCAGGATTGAGGCGTGCCTTTATACTCTCAACCTGTGCCCCTTTGTTCCATAACTTCTTGCTCCATGTAGTTGGGACCATCTGATAGTTTATTCTGGTTATGCTCTCAGGGCATCAGGCAGTTTTCAGAGTTAGCAGATACAGAAGTAACTACTGATGCAGGGACCACTGTGAGCTGCTAGTTAGAGCATGCTGACTCATTCTTCCTACACTGTTTATATAACCTATGCAAGTCTTATGAGCACATAGGGCAGTATATCATTATTCAATATAAAATAATATGATTGGAATGTGTCACAGGAAAATTGCACCTTGTAATGAGCAAATATCAGAGTTGACATTTCAGAGTGTCTAATAAAATTCTTCCTTTACTGATATGCATACTACATTGTAATTACTAAATTTGTTATTTTTATTACTTATCCTGGTATTGGAATATATCTCTTAAGCTTGTTTTGAATACATCATGATTTGGACAAGATAAATTAAAAAGCATATGAATAGCAAATTCAGTTCATGGTAAAAATAACCCCTTGAAGCTTACTAAATGCATCTAAAACCAATCATATCAAATATAATAAATGGTCTCATATTTTATTTGGTTAATGCAAATTTTTATTCTATGTATTTAATAATTGTGAGTGTGACTATGTATATGTATTAATGTGTATTTGTGTGTATGTTTGTGTATATGTGCATGTCACAGTATGCATATTAAATTCTGATGATAATTGGCAGAATTAACTTCTTTTTTTTCCATTTCTTTCTTTTATTTACAGTTTGTGTTGAATGCAAATCAATTCCATAACATGAGAAGTTACTATGAATCAAAGCATAAACACACAAACACAATATACAATCAAATAGATGTACAGCATTCAGGTATGAGGCAAAGGGAGTGTTCATTCACACATATAGTAGCTTTGGGTCTGTGAGGTCTCCTTCTTCCCAGGTAGGTTTCTAAAGATGGAGAAAATGACTCTGGTTATCAAGACTACTGTGGCCATAATAGATCCCAGAATGGATAAGCATCAGTGTGTGACCATGCGAACAAAAAATGTTTTTCAGAATATGTCTATGTTTTAGAAGGTATGTGTGTATCAAGGAAATTGGAAAAACTTACGGTAGAACCAAGCCCTCTTTCAGGCACAGGACCAATGTCAAACTATCTAAAAATATGAACTGATAACAAAAGTATTCAAAACATGACTATTCTGATCCATGGTTTTGTTTTTCTCTTTAAAAAGAAAAATGTACTTACAGAAATTGTATAAAAGACTTTGTGAATTCAATGAGAGTTAGCTTCCAGTCTTCACATCCTAAACGCTGGATTTACAGTTCTGGCTCCTCTGCTTATTTGCCTGTAGAATTTCAAGACTTCTAGTTTTGCCTTGCTAACAGACCACACTTTCAATTATGAAAAGCCTTCCACATAAGCCAACATAAAAAGCAGAGTTTTGAAATTAGCTGAGGTCAACGTGATTCTCCTCTCTGGAACCAGTTTAAACACGATTCTGCTCTCTGGAACCAGTTTAAACATAATTCTGCTCTCTGGAACCAGTTTACTTAAGTGAATTTGGTACTCGTAGTGAGTGAGAAAAGACAATGGGAAATGTCTACCTTTGGACTTTTGAAATGAGATTTATTCAGTGGTGGCTGGATTTGGGGGTGGATTACAATTCATCATTGCCTGGCACATGTCAATTACTAATAAAGATCAAATACAATATCAGACCTAAAGCCACAGAAGGAGGGTGCAAAACGTTCAATTCCGAAGAGAACAGCCATAGTCCAGCAATGTGGAACCTTACCTAGAGCTAAGCATATTAAATTAGTAGTAATGAAACAACACATTGGGAATTTAAAATAACACCTGGTAGTTCCTTCCAACATATACATAAATAGCATCAGAGAAACTTTTGAATATCACCTAACTGCATTATGGCCTTATAGGTCAAATGAACCAATGGGGGAAGAAATGGATCTCCAGTTTACACCCTACCCTTCTCTCTATATCACACCTATGCTCAATTTCCAGAGAGAGAGAGCTTTAAGTGTTCACATTTCCTAAGCCACATTCAAGGAAATCACATCGATTTTGGATGCTGTCTTCATCTTGGAACATAAAACTCCAGCAGATTCAATGTTGGCATCTCTCTGCTCTCAAACCCTTCACGCGTCCTCTAAACCGGTCAAATTTCGAATTCTCCGTGTTTTCTGTTGAGGTATGGTAACAGCCAATTGGAGGTGGACCTGTTTCTTCCTGGTCACACTGGACTTGTGGTTGCCATTTGGGGTGTGTCTAGAAGATTGGGAAGTAGAGACGTTTCTTGGTCTGAGTCTCTAACAGTAGAGATGTAGAAGAGAGAGTGAGAGGGCCGGGAGACCAGCTGTAGACTACAGGGAGCTGCCACCTCCTCTGGTGGTAGCATTAGCTGGATTTGAGGCAGTAGAGATACTCTGGTTACTGGAAAACGGCGCAACAGATGTTTGGGTGCAATAAATTTGCGTGGGTAGGAGCAGTGCCAGAAGCAGCAACCCCAGCCCTAGCCTGGCCACCATTGCTCTGCCCATGTCTGCTCCATCGGTGCGCGACGACTCTGGATGTTTGGTGCATGGAGATCTGCTCTGCTTTCGCGGGCACAGGCAAGGTCAGAATTAACTTCTTTTCAACAATCATATGAAACCTGAAGATCAAATAGAACAAATACAGGTCTTTAGGTCATGGAGTTTTATTGTATTACCGTTATACAATGAGTCATTATAAAAAATATTGAAGTGTTACAACTGTCATAGATCATAGAGGGAAAATTGCCTGATCCATATAAAAATATATTTCATACTTCTTCCCTGATTTAAACTCTGATGGTTGTACTGTATAAGTGAGACTAATTTGATATTTTCCTCATTAGTTTTGAAGCCCCGCTTATCACTCATGTGTATTATCAATTTAGTTTCATATATTGTAATATCTCTAAGTCATGTATGTGACACTCTTATTTTGAATTTCCCCAAGGGTCCTATAGACAATGAAATATGCAGGTTGTTATAATTAATGATACAAATAGGTTTCACCCCTCAGATCTGTTCTAAGTGCTGTCACCATACCCAAGCCACCATGACAACATTTTCATTTCATCCTGGTTTCTAGACCTCTCCAGAGTCTTGACTATTCATTATTCTCCAGATAGATATCACCTGTCATACTATTCGAAGTAAAAAATTGTTTGAAAAATAAACTACAGCCCTAATTGTGGATTAATTCAATATTCCTGAAAATATATTTACCTTCTGATCTGTCTGATTCTTTATCTATTCTATGTTTAACTACTCCCTCTCCTCCTACATGTGTTGCTGTCTTGATCCTTATTAATTCAGAATGTGACTCTTTCAAGAACTGTGATCTTTAAAACGATAGTTGATGTAAAGTTAGGTCATAAGAGAGGGTCATAATTTCTTAATCTAAGTATGATTGATGTTCTTATCAGAAGAGTAAATTAGAATACAGATGACACCCAGATCTAGGGTCAAACACAAAAGGATCTATGCAGAAGGGTAGGAACAGAACACTCAAAGGAAATTAAATTTTAAAAGACCATGATCTTAGATTTCTATTTACAAGAACTGTGATAACAATATGTGTGCTTCTATAAATCACACAGTCTGGTAATTAATTTAATAGCCCAGACACTTAATACTACCTATCAACAAAAGAGATAATTTGGAAAAATATAAATTATACTTTGTTTTGTTCTTTTGTCATTTTGATTTGTTTGTTTTGATCTGTGTGTGTGTGTGTGTGTGTGTGTGTGTGTGAGAGAGAGAGAGAGAGAGAGAGAGAGAGAGAGAGAGAGAGAGAGAAACGAGGAAACGAGGAGCGTTTCATATACGACAGACTGACCTCTCCTATGTAGTCAGAGATGACTTTATATATCTGATCTTCTGGTCAGCTCTGAAATCTATAATGTTGAGATAGAAGAATAAGACAGTATGCCCAGTTTTATTAAATGCTAGGAATCAAAAACAGAGATTTGAGCTTGCTTGGCAAATACTCTACCAAGTGAGTTATAGCAACATCCCACAGAAAAATCTGATTTTTATGAGTGTCTGGCTTTCTATATTAATCTAAGATAATGATCCATTAGATGATGAGCATACATTAGAAACATAAGTGATATGAGAATGGCCATAAAGCATGATGTATAGTTTTAACCTTGAAAATTAATTTCAAGGACCTAGCTTAATATCCAAATTAGAATAATGTCACCAGTGAAGAACAATGTCTAAGCATTTTTATAAGTCTTGCAAATAATTAGCAAAAAGAAATAATGTACAGATAAAAACATAATGGATGAATACATTTATAAAAATAATGTGTGTGTGTTTGTGGTGTGTGTGTGTGTGTGTGTGTGTGTGTGTGAGTGTGTGCATGTGTGTGTGTTTGCACCTGCTTGTAAATTTTTTCTTTTTATTAGATATTTTCTTTATTTAAATTTCAAATTTTATCTGCTTTTCCAATTCCCCCTCCCCACAGAATCCCCCTATGTTTCCATATATTCTTTATTTTTTCTTGGATATTTTATTTACATTTCAGATGTCATCCCTTTCCTCATTTCCCCTCACTAGAAAACCCCTATCCCATGCACCTTTTTCCTTGTTGCTTTTATACAATTTTTTAAACTGTTAATCAAAGACTTTATAATATGGTAATGCTCAATCAGAAGTATAAACCAATACCTATTTTTATATAACCCAATCAACTATCTTTGACTGGTGGAGACACGTGAACATCTGCCTCTATGTACTCCCCTCTCCTTCTCTCTCTTTCTCTCCCTCATCTCCTAACTTCTCCTCTCCTTCTCCTCCTCCTCTCCTTACTCGTTCTCTTTCCTCTCTGTACTCCTCCCACCTTAGCTCCTCCTGCAGATCACCCTTCCTGTTAAAATAAAACTTTTCTCTCAAAATACAATTAGAGCATAATTATGCCAATTTGTACCAGTGAGGTACAAGATAGTCCTAATACCCAGTCCATCATTTTGTTGACTAACCAGAACCTCTGTCATCTCTCTGAACTAAAACACTTAGCTCTGAACATGGATGTTTTTTCTTGGCTTTAGAATGAATGTCAGCTGAAAACCATCCACTCAAATCTTTTCTCTCAAAGTAAATAGCCAGGATTGGCTATGAGACTATAAGTTTTTAACCCCGTCAGAAATTCAGAATGACTGAGTTAACTGAAATTATGGGAAGCACAGAGCATGGCTTCTAAAACTTAGCCAATTTATAGAGACAGCTGAACACCTGGACAGTCCCTATACTACAAAACGTTGGAGCATCTGTTCTTCAGCCTTCTGGCCCAGGATCATCTGACAGACCTTAGTGATGCAGAATCATTAAGGGCTGATTACTCTGTCAAGGCAGATATAATCAGTCGACTATTCTGCACGTGTTACCCTTTCTGGACAGTAATTTGTCTTTAGATGGGAAGAGGCAATTCTTGCCCAGTGGCTGTCTCACCACAACTGGAGTAACTCCAAAGATGCTCAATTTCTTCTTAGAATCCAAGACAGGAAGCTGTCAGGAGCAGACAGGTCTCTAATCAACATGAACATTAATACAGAAATGTTTGTAAAGTCAATTCTGTGGACTTCTGACATTTTGAAAACCAGCTACCCATGTAAGGCAATCTGGACTGTTGTCTGTTAACTCCTCTCAGCTATTTCTTAATAAAATATAGAAAACACCCTAACAATAAACTCAAAGCCATAAATTTGCTATAGTCCCTTAACTCACAGGCTAACCATCTCAAATCAGTTAAAAAAGTTAAAGAAGAACTGAGTCTAAGCCTTGTATTCGTAAATGTGTTATACAGGCACAATGCCTATGACAGTGACAATATTCATCTCACTTTTATATCCATAAGGAGCTTGTACCAATGAAAACCTTAAATTTGAAATCGAAGTAAATTTTGTACAATTTAAGAAATTATAACTTCCTCTTGAGAATAATTATACAGATTTCTACCAATAGGTTATGGTTATGGAATAAATCCTAGCTAATCCTCCCTATTCCAACAAAACCACTACTTTTCTCTAGAAAGACAGCTCAATATTAACCACCTTATTCCCCAAGCTCAGGGAACGGGGCACTGACTCTTCATTAACTTCTTCAAGCTGATTATGAGCGTTGTGATATTAGAAGAGGAGTGGGGGGAAAAGTAAATTGATAAGCCTCTGATGCTGGGTCTTCACTGCATCTAGATGGAATTCCAGGACATCAGAGGTTCGATCAGGTCTGCTCAGCTTGCTTGATGAGTAGATACACCAAGGCTATGTATTCTGCAATGTACAATTCTCAAAACAAATTTTAGTATCAAGCTAATTTTTTTTGTATTTTTTTTCAATCTTTGCTTTCTTTTTTTATTTAAATTTAAAAAATTTTTTTTCAATTGGGTATTATATTTACATTTCAGATTTTACTCCCTTACACCACTTTCTCCCACCACCCAGAAACCTCCTATCCCATCCCCCCTCCTCCTGCTTCTATGAGGCTTTGCTCCCACCTACCCCCTACCCCCACTACCCCCTCCCATCCCTCACATTCCCTCCCTTCTCTATGTTCGTTTTTCATGGGACCAAGAATCTCCTTTCCCACCTATGCCCTACAAGGCCATCCTCTCCTACATATACAGCTGGAGTCATGGGCTCCCTATGTGCTCCCAGGCTGGTGTTTTAGACCCTGGGGAGATTTGGTTGGTTGGTATTTTTGCTTTCCTCATGGGGTCATAAACCCTTTCTGCTCCTTCAGTCTTCTCTCTAACTTCTCCATTGGGAAACCCTTGATCATATCAGTGGTTAGCTGTGAGCCTTGTCCTCTGAATGTGGCAATCTCAGGCAGACCTCTAAGGAGACAGCTATATCAAGTTCTTGACAGCATGCACTTCCAGCCATCCACATCAGCATCTAGCTTAGGTGACTGTACATGGGATGGATACCAGGTGGAATGGTCTCCAGATGTCCCCTCCTTCAGTTTCTGTCCCATGTTTTGTTTTCATATTTGCTCCCTTGAATAATTTTGTCACCCGTTCTAAGTAGAACTGAGGCATCCCCACTTGGTCTTGCTTGTAGTTTTAACTATATTAATATAGGTGAAAGGGACATATATCTCCTTAGATAGGGCATCCACTACAGAACGAAAACTAATTCCTTTCAAGTCTAGTTTTAGAGAACAATGAGTGAAATTCATGTTACTCACAAGAGCTTGGAGGACAACTTACTCAGAGGAAAATTGTGGGTAGCTATAGTATTGGGGAAAAACATTTCTCATTAAGTAATTAGTAACTGTTAATTTCTCATAAGTCTCCTTGGGTGGAGGAATCTCTCTTCCCTACTCAACTGTGAACAAAACTTTGGGAATAAATAGTGATAAATGAGTCCCTTTCAGAGTCTCTGCAAAGGACTCTAATCTCCATGAGCCTAATCTCATGTAGGTGTCCTGGTGAATATGGCTGTTCATAGCTCAAGACTGAAGTAGCCTGGTAATGTCCATTGGTCACCTTCCATAAGATACTCCTCAATTCTTCCATTCTCTTGATCCATCTTCCATGGAACTTCCTTAGCTTTCAAAGTAGTGATGTAGGTATTCCATTTAAAGCTGAGCATTTAATAATTATCTGTTTTCAGCATTCTAACCTCTATGACCTCTAACCTCTAACCTCTCTGTAACAACTATAGCCCAATAAAGAAAGAACCATCTCTGATCAAAGGTAAGAGGAGTCCTAATCTATTCATATATGGGAGTTTGGAACTCTACTATATCCATTAATAAAACTATTGTAATAGCTTCTTTACTACAGCCTGTGAAATCCACGCCTCTCACATTTGATCAGAGTTACCATTGCAAGACATGAATTATTTCTGTGGAATGTGTCTTTAATCTAACCAGAAGGTAACTGGCAATTTGCAATTATACCATTGTTGCACAGGAGGGTACATAATTGCCTATCATGTTAGCAGTGTACCATTCGAGGTCCACCATTAAAGAATAAATTTGCTGCTGATATTTCTACTTCATCTGTCTACACAAAAACACTGTTAAACCAAGCTGACTATGAAGAACATTACATCTTTCTCTTCCAGAGTTTTCCATAACTTAAAGCAAAATCCATGTTGTATTCTGCTTTAAAGTCTTAGGATAGCCAACAGCAATTTGCTGTTTGATGGAGGTGCTATATTATCGAGGGATATTTAGTCAAACACTAGTCTCTCTCTCTCTCTCTCTCTTTCTCTCTCTCTCTCTCTCTCTCTCTCTCTCTCTCTCTCTCTGTGTGTGTGTGTGTGTGTGTGTATGTATGTATGTATGTATGTATGTGTTAGATATTAGGGTAACTTATAAGTTATTGTCTAACTACTCTACACTGGCTGTTTTTCAGTGAAAAAATATAAGAATTTTGTAGTTGTTCAATCCAGGAGACTAGATTTCTCGATACTTTTTTTTAAAATACACTGTAATCCCAAAGAAATAGTCTGTAAAACCAGTGAAGGAATAAACGTACCAGGGAGAATAAGAACAAACAGGCAAAACGGAATGGATTCATTATTTTCATGTTCTTTATATAGGCTGCCACAATATGGTATCTTCCAGATATGAGGCTGATCTGTTGATCTTCCCACCTCAAAATTTACAATTTAATGTAGATGTTCCTTCTTCAAATTATTTGATCAAGAAAACACTCTCAGAAATGTTCCCAGCCATTGGTTTTTAGTTAATTCCATATGTAGTCAAGTTGACAACCAAGAACAACTGTTACAAGGCACAAGGTGTATCCCTAGCTCCGAAATTGTAATGAGGTAGAGCAATGTAATTTAAAAAACAAAAACAAAAACAAAAAAAAAAAAACCAAAAAACTTACAGCTTCTTAAAGCATCATTTTCAGTGCACAAAATGACCTTCATTCAAACATTTTACCACTTTTTTTGAGTAATTTAAGACAGGGATTTGGGGGATTCTTCTTGTATACATTGTTGTATATCATTTACTCCTTACCTAGCCAGAAATTTCACAAGAATTTCACAGATGTGTCTGACCAATGCAGCTTGCATGAAGTGACTTTCCAGTCTTGCTTCCTTATGTTTCTTATCTTTAGAATATTTATTGACTCTCTAAAACATTAAGAAGTTCAGTGTAATATCATCTATGAATTGAAACAGTTATAAATGTTGTTGGTATGATCACTGAAAGACAATTGTTGAAAGACCATGATACTAAGGTCTCAGACCACTATGTTCAGATGTGCTCATTGCAAAAAAAAGAGGACTCGCTGTCTCATAGGGCCTTCTTCTTTTCTGCTTCATCTTATCTAGAGAGTGTCTCTCAGCACAGGTGCCAGGCCTTACTTAGAAGATGATCCTGCACAAAGCTTCCTACAAGCTCTGAGTGAGTCATATGTCCCCTTCCTGTTATATAGTAATTAGTGACTGTGTTATGACTGATCTGCCCTTCTCATCTGAAATCCCAACCCCACTCCCCAGGAATATCACTTAGCCTCTGAACAGATCACAGGATCAAGTTCCTCTCTCCAGATAAGAACCTGTCTGGGAAGTAGAGGGTTTTATCCTCTTCGTGTAAACGAAGCATTTCCAGCACCTCTGTTCTACCCGACAATGTATTCCCACCCTGTGAAATCCCAGCCCACTCCAGAAGATTTATATAGACCTTGTTCACTAAGAATAAAATTGAGCTGTTTCACTAACGCTGATCCTAGAAGGTTGTACTCATGCCCTGCCAAATCCACACCCTGTTCTGCTAAGAGGGTATCAAAGAGAACAATTTACCAATGTCCAATCCATACAGCATGAAGAGATCATGTTGCTTATACAAATTGCTTCCTCAAAAGATTACTATTCATTTCAGGAACATGGATAGGAAACATTATTTGTTTCACCATCCATAATCCAGTCTCTTTCCGTGGTATATCCTGCTTCTTTATTCTTGTCCTGCCAGGAACAGGTTTTCCATTCTTTTCAACAATTTCAATAGATCATGAGCTGGCTATCATTGCTCTGGCCAACTAAATACCAAGAGGGAAATATGTGTGTGTATGTGTGTGTGTGTGTGTGTGTGTGTGTGTGTGTGTGTGTGTGTTTCTATGTAGGCATGCATATAGACCAAGGTGATTGGTAGATGTGGGGTGACAGATATCGTTCTTACCTTCTGCTTTGATTGAAACTTTGTCTCTTGTTTAGAGCTGCAAGTGCTAACATAGCTAGCTGTAGGAGAAGTAGAAGTATATATAGACTTACTTGAGCTACCCTGGCTTTACACGGATTCTAGGAATTCAAATCCAGGTCTTCAGACTCTCACAGAAATTACTTTACATACCTATCTATATAGCTGTGCTCACTTGCTAAGACTGATAGAATCTGGCCCAAACTGTGGCTTGCTGTTTCTCCACTGGATTCACAAATTGATAAGAGAGCATTGAGTTGAATGAGAAATTTCCATCAGAATTATATTTTTTATATACAAAATAGTGTGTTTCTGTGTGCACATATGTCTTCAGGTATTCTCATTCAGATATGTACGAGTGAATGCCAGAAGTTAATACTTGATGCCTTCCTCTATCTCACTATAACTTACTTTATGACACAAGTGCCCCCATTCAAAATGAAGGTGGCTATCTGAGCCAACAAGCACAGAGACCCTTAGTTTCCAGCTCACTAGATAATAGGTTGCAAGTGTATGCAACCATTCCCAGGAATTTTGTGTGGTTGCTAGGAGCTAAGCTCAGATCCTCATCTATATAAAGCAAAAACTACCTAAGGAACAATATTATTAACTCCTGCATTTTCATATTTAAGAGACTTAATTATTTAATTTATGTTTCAAATTATTAAATTATCTCAGATACTTTAACAAGAAAGCAAATCACTAATAATTTCAAGATAGTGTTTTCCTGATGTATTCAAGTTGCTGTCATGGAAAACCAAACTATCCAGCTTCATGTAAGGTAGAAACTTCAAAAAGTCTGAATTCCAGGATCACCCAGAGAATATTACAAAGACTGCAATCCTCAGTTAACCCATCCACATTGAAGGGTTAATAACTTAAAAGCCTCAAGAGGCCTGAGAAACACATTGCACAAAGAGCTGAGACCCCAAGTTCAGTTATGAGCCAGGTGGGTCCCAACAGGGGTTCAACATATCAGGACAATTTCCGTTGAGGGCACCAACATGATAAAGAGCTAAACTAGGAGAAAATAGGTCTGAAAAATGACAAGTTTCTACCCCAAAGTTTCATTTTCTTCTCTCTAGAACAACATGTACCCTGAACACTGGAGAAACTGCTGTCCTTAGACGTTTTGATAAAAAGACAGTCTTTTCTAAAGAGGTCAGTATCCACTTCCTTTGATTTTCATAAGACTTATCACACATATTCATATTTATTTATTTGTTGTGTTTTATGGCATCATTTATGAGTTTTAAATAGCACCCCATATAATTCATATATATATATGAATTATATATATAATATATATATGTATATATATATATGCAAATTTAGAAAACAAAAGCAAAAAAAAAAACTTTTAAAAAGTTTTCCCTTCTTTATTAGCCCAGGTAAGATAATATTGTGTGAAATTATTTTAATATCTAAGAGATTATTCTGTTAGGTTTTTGGTCAATGATTGTGCACACTGATTTACATTCAGAGGAGTTCATAGATTAGAAACACTTTGAATAGAATGGAAAAGCATTGCTTAGAAACTGTGTGAATAAATAAAAATTTATTTAAGTGCAATTAGACATATCCTGGCTCTATCACATCTAATAATAATTTAAGCATAACTTCTGAAGTTTGAAATATTTTGTATTCAGTTGAAAGTAAAATCAGCTATATAGAAGGTAGAAGGATGGTTGATCGTTTAAGAGTACTGGTTGCTCTTGCACAGGAGTTCAATTACTAGCAACTACATTGTGGGTCACAGTCATGTGTCACTCTGGCTCAAGGAGATCAAATGTATCAGGGACACTTCTGGTACATGTACATTCTTGTAGGCAAAAAAGTCATATATGTGAGATAAAGATAAACAAACCTTAAAAAGATAAAATAAATCAGCTCTTACAGAATGAGGTAGAAGCAGTCCCATGAGTTGAAGGCTGGCTTGAACTATATTGAGTTATAGCAGAGAATCGTCCAAAAAACATTTAAAAAAAATTAAGGTACTGAATGTTGATACTTGTAAAGTGTTGATTGGATGAAACATGTGTATGTCAGTGTGTAACATGAACCTGTATATAAATGGAAGTGTTGTTATATGTTTAACTAGGACATAAGCCTTACCATGCAATTATTTGAGATAGGATTCTTTGGTCTTATTTTGTATTTTACTCAAACAAATGCTAAATAAATGACAGTATGCTCATCCCAATATGCCATGTAAGGAAATGTCTGAAGTGTCAACCACACAACTGTCTCCTCTGTTGTTTTCTTCCTGCCCTGGTTGGTTGTTAATTCCTGTGTCTGTTACACTGTTGCTTTTCAGAAGAAACAGACTGTTTCCGTGCTCTGTTTTATTTGGTACTTGGACTGAGGTAGACTAGATCTCATTTTCCTATACATTATTTAAAAGTTTGGCCTATTCAAACAAATGACCTATAAGTACTTCAATTTAGTAGGAAACAATAACTTCTTACAAAGTCAGTTTGTAAACAAACTCATTGGCACATTTATCAATTTTGTGTGTAGGAAACAGATTCTGGGCCAAACTTTATTAAATAAATATTGACTGTGTTAGTTAAGTAATACGAAACTCTAAAGTAGTATTTAATGTTTGTGGACATTATTTTAGTTACCTTTCTATGGCTGTATCAACTTACCATAATCAACATTTATATTTTTGCTTGTGATATATTTTTGCTTTGCTATAACAAATGAGACTGCGCTGCAGCCAAGCTAAGGCAACTTGTAAAGGAAAACATTTAATTGGCTTTCCATTTCAGAGGGCAAAATTCCAAAGTGGTGGATCTAAGGCTTGGTAGGGAAACAGATGAGAGCTTGCACCCTGATCTGTAAGGATGATACTTGTTCCCCAGTGATATACCTCTTCCAATGAGGACAAATCTCCTTCCGCTTCCCCAAAAGTTTCACCAACTATGGACCAAGTAGTCAAATTTATCTCATTTAAGTCATCCCACTCGTAGGCTTGACAGCTTACTCTACCAAAATGTTTTACAATGCAATTTCTAAACTTCAGACACTTTTCCTGCACTTGCTTCTCTAGAACATCAATATTTACTTCATAAGAAACCAACCAGAACCCCCACCTCCATCCAAAGCTCCCAAAAACCACCAACCAAAGAGCACACCTGGAGGGACCCATGGCTCTAGCCTCATATGTAGCAGAGGATGGTCTTTTCTGGCATCAATGGGAGGAGAGACCCTTGATCCTGTGAAGGCTCCGTGCCCCCATGTAGGAGAATGCCAGGGCGGAGAGGCATGTGTAGATGGGTGGGTGGGGGAGCACCCTCATAGAAACAGATGGGAGGGGATGAGATATGAGAATTCTGGTAGAGTGGAAACTGGCAAAGGGGATTGCACTTGAAATGTAAATAAAGAAAATACCTAATTAAAATATATAAACAAAAAAAGATAATCTATAGAAATATTTAAATACAGCTACTGATGTTTATTACTCAGATAACACATATACCAAAACCCATTTACACATCTAAGAGTTTTAATATTGTAAAATTGTCAACATCAGAATCTTAACACTATTTTTCCCAACAATTCCTTTCACTTATTTGATTTTGGCAGGAAATATGTTTGTTGTTTTGTTTTGTTTCATTTTGTTTGTTTGCTGTGGCATTTTATTGGATGAAAGGCAGATTCACAGAACCATGTCACTAAAATTCATATTATTCTTATTAATAAGCCTAACTAATATGATTATGTTTTTTTTTAATTGAATGCCCCTTTAAGATGAGCAAGTCCAGAGTGTCTTGTTATAAACAGTAGATAGAAGATTGTTCAGAGAAAGGGATGGTTTCATAGTTCCTGATGTGACATTATCAGCGCTGTTGTATGTGGCTCTGTTTTCTATTGAAGATTAACCTTCAGCTTCTGTACCAAGTGAGGATATTCTGCCAATATACAATGGCTGTGGCATTCAGAGAACTTGATTTATGTTTGACTGTGTATTTAGAAACAGGAAAAAAAAACCCTCCCTTGTTTTATCCCTGTTACAGAAAGAGAGCAAGTGTATATGCATCTAGGTTACATTTCCATATTCACACATTCAGTACACACAGTGGAATAGCTTTCAAATCTGACACTTCTCAATGTGGATATTGAACGACAGAAAGCAAGTTGTTTCTTAGTACAAGGTAGCCAAGCAGGATACAAGGGTTTTGTTTAATCCAATCTCTGATTTCTATGAATAAGATCATGCAACATCTAGCTTCAAAAGTGTAGGATTTACTGGACATATTTTGATATTTATCACTACTTAGTTTTCAGATAAGGTGGGACGTAGTTTACTCACAGTAGAATAGTATATCAGAAAAGAGAATGTTTCTAATTTAAAAATTGTTTGATGGTTTTACTTGCCATGGCTGCTGCTCTGTGTGCAAATGATTTTTTGTTTATTTCCACTCAACATCCTGTCACCTTTTTGTTTCTCTTTCCAGATAGAAATGGGGACAATATTGAAAGAAGTATTGCCTAAGTGAACAGGGACTGGCCATTAAAATGTAGATCTTGTCCAAAGTGATGTTTGCAGATGCTACAAAATCGTAACTGCAGAGGGGTAAGTGTGATTGTAAGTTCTTATTGGTGAGAATGGCAGCAGCCCAGAACTTGCTTTTATGGTTTTTGTTCAGAAGTGCAATCCATTATCTCTTTTCTCCTCCCTGGGATCAAATACTATTTTCGTGAGGATTACATCCTGTGCTAAGCAGCCCTGGAGGCAGTGGCGTGAGCTTTGAATGTCAAGCTTATTTCCAAATGAAACCCCTTTACAAGCTCAGAGTTGACTTAGAAATTGAAATCCAGGTTATGTAATTGATTTTTAAAAGTTTTGAATAGGAAACTCTTCTAACAAAATAAGCATCCAAAAGACTCAGAGGAAATAACAAAAAATTATAGCAGAAGCAAAGAAATGCAAGGTTTTGGGATAATTTGGAATTCATGACAGATTGTATGGATGCCAAACAATCGATATTTTCATAGTAGTTTTATGCAAGCAATTTTGTCAGTACTTTATTGCAAATTGGAAAATGAAACATAGAAAGTTTAAGCAAAGCACATTTTTCCAAGTTGCTTACTTATTTAGCCTGCAATCGTAAACCTTTGTGATTTTCGATTACATCCATGTAACTTTGTATGATTCATGTAACAGGAAAAAATAAACAAAAACAAAAACAAAAAACCAAAGCCAATTGTATTTGTTTTGTAGGGAACAGCTATTTTCTAAAATAAAAGACAAATACAAGTTTCATAGGAAAGTATTTTTTAAATGTTGGGTATTGTTGATATATGTATTCCTTCTGCCCCTTTAATATATTATAGAATATTATATCAAGGAAATAATTACCATGAAGTTCCATGTGTAGAAGAAACAGATAATAAAGTACATAAATGGTCCTCTTGTCTCTATCTCCTCAGAATAACATTTGTAAAGGGGTTCCACACATGCTCATTTTTCTTCTTTCCTTTCCTTTTTAAATTTACTGAAATATTACTTTTCTTCTAAACATTTATAATATGATCATAATATTTTAACTGTAAGTCACTCAATGTATGTGTGTGAAGGGTGTAGAAACCATATCTCACCGTTTAGCACAGGCTTACTTGAACTTCTCATGTTTCTATATATATCTCACCAGCTCCTGGGTCCTTGGCATGAAAAAACACAGCCATGAAAATAGTTCAACAACATACTTACTATTGCTTTCTTAAATCTGTTTTTCATGTTTGGAACAAAATATTTATGTAGAATGTACTTGGTTTTGGGAACTGTTGTTTCAATACCATTTGCTTCTCTCTTCCTCTGATGCCTTTGACTTTCTTTCTTCACTGTAATATGTCAGTGGCCTCACCAGTATGGATTTGTTGTGGGTGTTGGTCATATAATTATAGTTACTTATTAGCTAAATAGGTAGATTCAAAAATGACCTCCTATGTCCAGAAAAAGTTGCATTATTGAACTTATCAGAACCTAATCAAAACTAGAGTTTTGATGAAAAAGCTCACTGTATGATAAAAGGCATCTGAAACAGTCAATCTTGAGAACTGAAGTTATTTCAAGTGTAGATAAGAGTTGTACATCATAGTGATAAAGTCTTTTATTACTTATTTCCACATTTTATATATATATATATATATATATATATATATATATATAGTCTAAATTATGTAACTGATCTAAAACATACATATATTTAAATATTCATATATATATATATGTATCTTAAAACACAAATATAACACATATACTTATTCCCTAATACCCTGGTATACGTTATGTATCTCAGGCTAGCAGCATGTTATAAACATCTCTCATCCTGCTTCTGTCAATTTCTCTAAATTAAAATGAAAATTTCTGAACCCTGTTGAAAACAGCCATTCTCTTGTTAGTACACCATGTGTGTGCCTGTTGTTGTAGATATTAAGAGTATCAGAATTTAGTGAATATGTTCATTTTGCAGTATTAAAGAGGAGCCATAGCAGTCACCCCTGAGTGAAATATCTTTATAAATCTATTATACTGAAAGCTCAGAGATCTATGAGGAAGAGCATGAAGAGTGATTGTAAGAGCCAGACATGATGGATGACTCTCAGAGAATATATACATATACATACTAATTCACAGAGACTGTGACAGCATGCACATGTGCATAGGGTCAAACCAGGCTGAGTCTCACCCCTGAGAAAGGTAAGTCAAATTAACATTCCACAATAAACCAAGAAATAAGTTTGCAATTGTTACCTACTTGAAAGGAAAAGTTAGTTTTCTCAAATGGTGTGTAACAGGATGCATAAACCCACTCTAGAAGACAAGGCCTCATGCCCAGACATAGCTGGACACTGTGTGTGTGTGTGTGTGTGTGTGTGTGTGTGTGTGTGTGTGTGTGTGTGTGTCCTTTTTTAAATTTGTGTGTGTGCTTTGTTATTATTTGACTTACTGATTTTCTTTGTGTTTTAAGACATTTTTTTCTAATTTTTTTTTGTTTTTAAATTATTTTTTAAGAGAAGGAAAGCATTAAATTGAGTAGTTAGGAAAGTAAAAAGAATCTGAGAGGAGAAGAGTAGGGAAAATAATATGGTGAAAACACATTGTATATAAAATATGTTTTGAAGAAAAACAAGATGATTTCTGGTGACTGAAACCATAAATCAATATATTTTTTATTAGTTAGAATCAATGATATAGAAAAAAAGCATCTTCTCCAAATGGAAATCAGAAATTTCATGTGTAAGGCAAGCAAAGAAGAAAACGTATCAAAAAATATTAAGTTGTAAGTGGTATGGAAAACAGGCTATTCCCAAATTCTATAGAATATAAACTCCCTGAAGGTAGACTTACTCCGTGTTTTGTCACAGACCTCCTAAAAAGCATACCAGATATTCATCAGGTTTAAGACATTTCCCAATAAATGAAAGGTTGCAAAGATGCATAGCAATTAGCAATCCAGAACATGAATAGAACATTCCTGCTAGATTCATTTAGAGCAGCTGAGCAGAAGGCAAAGCCAAATAAGAAGTAAGAATGCATTATCTTAACTGAGAATGTTTTTGAAAGCATCATCTTCTCTCTCTATTTCTCTCTCTCTCTCTCTCTCTCTCTCTCTCTCTCTCTCTCTCTCTCT
>JANHMN010000001.1:100169731-100259967 GCA_030674055.1 Rhabdomys pumilio
TCTCTCTCTCTCTCTCTCTCTCTCTCTCTCTCTCTCTCTCTCTCTCTCTCTGTCTCCTTCTTCTCACATTGTTTCTCTGTCCTTCTCTCTCCTAAGGTGTTTAGTTTATAAATGGTAGAATATGACAACAATTATTGTCATTTGAAGCTTGGAAAATATTTACGGGCAAAGCAGCTTGAGAATAAAAATTCTTCTGTATTATTTCTCAGGATTGATGTTTAGTACACTCATTATGAGTTACTCTTTAGTTGACTTTTCCCAGGCACTTTTTGAATCTTAAAATGTGTGTCAAGAATCTTCAAGACTCTAATTTAAAGGTTTTTGTTTAACATCATATACAAATTGAATTTAAGCACATTTTTAACTAATAGATTTGCCATAGTGTATCTTTTTTATAGCTATGTACAAATGCTTGTTCAGGTAATCAAATTCTGGCACGCATTTTCTCCGAAACTAAAAATAATAAGACAATCACAGCACACACCACTTGCCTCCAGACTGTTCCCATTGAACAGGATGAGGTGATTTTCTTTTTGCCATCTGATGTTTAAAACATGCACGGATAATTGCTGCATAGTCTTATATTTAAATGATCTTTAGAAGATAACACATTCTAAATCTTCTCCCTAGAATGTTATGCAAGTAGCATTTTTTATATAATCTTCTTAGGAATAGAGAGCCTCAGTTAAAGTTACTGGATACCAAATGCGATTTTAAAATGTGTTATTAAAAATGTAAGCTCAATTTGACAAAAATATATTTCATATCTTTTCTACTGACTTGGCATGTATTTTTTATAGTTTTATGAAACCTGTTTTCCTTAAGGCTTACTGGGGTCTTTAGTTGAGGATATAATGAAGTATATGAAAACAGTAGACATTCTTTAGCCGATTAATATTCTGATATTGCAGTATATCAGGGAACATGTATATTAATTGGACTGGAGTTTGTCATTTTAAACTGAAGAAGACATGAGAGTACAAGTTTCTAGATCTGCAACAAATTGGTTACTACTTTGACTATTATACTTATGTATTTTTATTCAATTTAAAATTAAAAATTCAGACTTGTACTGACCACAGGTTACCGGTTTCCGTCTATTACAGCAATGCTGTACAAAAAATAATTATACACATGCATGCTTCCATGAGGCATGCAAGCCGACCTCTCCCTATCATCTCTGTAGCTCTCACACACTCCTGCTTGTTCACTCTTTAATTCAGAAATTTTCAACTTCTGACTTACTCTGAAGACATCAAGATTCTTTTCTAACTATATCATCACATTTGATACATAAAGATAATAAAATAAGTAAATAAAATCACCTGACTGAGCCGTAGAGATAGTTCAGTGGTTAAGAGTGAATCTTACTCTTGCAGAAGACCTATGTTCAATTTCAGGCACCATCTTAGGTAGGCACAAAATGATCTGTAACTTTATCCACAGGGGATCTGAAGCTGTCTCTAGCCATTAAGAATTTCCCCCCTAGTGCATATGTGCTCACATAAACCTACTTGTACATACATATTCTCTAAATCAACAATAAATCTTTAAAATTAATATTGTACCTATTATTTCAAAAATGATGATCTTGAGAGATGGCTGGAGAGATGGCTCAGCAGTTAAGAGCACTGACTGCTCTTCCAGAGGTCCTGAGTTCAATTCGCAGCAACCACATGTTGGCTCACAACCATCTGTAATGGGATCTGAAGACAGTCAGAGTGTACCCACATACATGAAATAAACAAATAAATCTAAAAATAATGATGATCATTTAGATTTTGATTAGAAAATATTCTGAATGTAGTGATAAGACACAAAAGTTGGCAGAATCCTAAACCTGAAGTGATAGTATGTTAATCCACTCTAAACTGTCAGGTGGGTGTGCATATGCTTCTCACTACTGCCTCAACGTTCTGGATTCCTGAAAGAAAGACATACATACAAAGCATTATATTATAAATACCTTAAACAGCTCAATGACTGGGTCACTCCCTAACTCCATGTGGCTAACATACACTCCCCTCAAATTTCCTGTGTTAATATTTACTAAGTCTGTATTTTATCTTTGCTGTGCTGGACCCTGCTGAGCAGCTCTCCTGGGACTGTTTTCCTCTCTACACTTAGATGTCAGCTGTCTCTCCCTTCTGTACCTTTCTAGCAGAATCCCCTCCTCCTTCTTCCAGGTCCCTTCCCTGGAATTTTAAAAGTTTCACCTCTGTCTCTCTGAGCAACCATTGGCCTCCAATAATTTTATTGACCAGTCAAAAAGCAGCTGGGGACAGGCTTCCTTTAGTCCTGTGTGTGTGACACTGTAAACAGGTTTTTGGGTAACATAATTAGCATGCAAACACAAACCACAACATAAACCTTATAAAATATACTTAATCACTAATAACACAAATTAAAAATAATCTTCATTAGTTATTAGATCAATGCCTAGAAAAATAAGACAAGAATAATGAATAATTTATAAACATGAATTTATAAACATAGTACCCTAAAATATTCAACTGGAGGGGCAAATTTTTGACTGGATCCTGAGAGTAGCTTGAGTGTTGAGCAAGGCAGATTGGTGAGAAGCATGTTAACCTTACAAAAGATAGGAAACAGAATCAAGATAGGAAGACAAATGGATTTATACAAATGTGTGTGTGTGTGTGTGTGTGTGTGTGTGTGTGTGTGTGTGTGTGTGGGTGTGTGTGAACTATTATAATTAATGAAAAATATTCATGAATTTGAGAGTGGGGAGATATATATGAGGGGATTTAGAGAAAAGGAAGAGAAGAGGTAAGAAACATTGTAATTAAATTAGGATCTCAAAAATAAACAACAAAAACAAAAATAAAGAAACAAACAAAAACCTTATTATGTCCACATGTCATGGATGAGGAACAAATCACACAAAAGAAGAAAGATAGACAACGCTGAGACAATAATTGTTCTCTGTGCGGACTCTGGAATTGATAAGGATTTCAGTTAGTTTTTGAGTCATTTTCAAAGTGAAAGATTACAATCCCAACCCTTAACCTTGTTTATTTGTATTTTCACACACACACACACCCACACGCACACGCACACGCACACGCACACGCACTCGCACATGCACGCATGCACGCAATTATGTACGCATACAGGCACAGGCACAAACACAGACAGGAAAAGTCCTGGAACCTTTGAGACTCCATACATCTAATCTAGACCCAGATTCTTTTCAGATTCTGAAATTTGCTCTTGCATAAACTCATTCTCTCTTGTTCTTTCTGAGTCTAAATGGCTGGTCAACACATTTTTTCTGGCTCAAACTCTTCTGTACTGAATCTGAAATGATTCAATCTTGCCTCTCCATGTTCCTTGTGAATTGCCTTTAAACTGACTTTAGCAATATGTTTTGATCTTCTGGCACCTTCTCATTCTCTGGCACACACTGTCTTCACCTGTGTCTAACTTATTCTCTCTCTGCAACCTGCCTCTGTACCACTGTCCTGCCAACACTGCCTCCTTTCTTTCTTCCTCTTTGTGCTGCTCTACTTTCTCTCTCAACTCTACCTTACTGATCTCCATGAACTCTATGGTATTCCTGTGCAGTACTCTCATCCTGTCAAATAAAACATGGTTGCAAAAGCAGCTCCATGACACAGTTTTGTCTGCAGGAATAATAATGTATCTCTGGCTTTCTAGTATACAGATGGCTTTGCTCTTTCTTGTACACTTGTCTGTTTTGCCTTTTTCTATACCATACTTGTCCTCAAATATAAACCTGGTAAAATTTTTGTGAGAAAGGGGTTAGGGGTATTGCTATAGACTGAAATGACTCTGATGTCTATTAAGAACAAACTGCTTTGATCCTGGCTATTCAAGCAGTCAAGTCCAGGCATAATGGGACAAGGGGTTCTGGATGTGCAGGCTGACTTCACTAATAGTTCTCTAGGAGATTTAGCTAACTCGTTAGAAAATATTTGAAGCAGGAAGTGTTCTTGAGAAATCTAAAATTAGCAGTTAAGATGATTGAAGACCCTAAGGAAAAGGATCATTGGGCCTAGATCAGTTAGTACAGGGATGTCCATAAAAAATACAAGGGACAAGTTAGGGGAAAAATTAGCTGGGTATACTGGATTAGTGAGCAGTGGTAAAAGTCCCCTGAGATGAGGTCTCTAGTAATAGAAAGTTTGATTCAGGAATATTATTGGGGGAAACTGGAAAATATATGTATAATAGAAAAGATAAAAGGATGGGTTGAAGTGTTTAGACCCTGTGAGGAGGCTGTTGAATTGGTGAACTGACCTTTCTGGAAAAATTGGGACATAGTGATTTGACCCTGTAGCATTGCCCAACTAAGGAAATTAAGGTGCAAGTTTTAAGAGGTAGAATTTGGGCTTGTGAAGGAGCCCTGGGGGAAGCTGCTGGAGGAATTAATATTGCATATGGAAGAGCTTGAAAAGCATTGTAGAAATAGATATTTGGATGAGTTCAATAAATTGGGAGAAGAGATTCTGAAAATTTAGATAAACTAAAAATATTATTACCCTGATCTGTTTAGCACCTTTCTGTTTTTTTGCTAATGCTGTAACCTCAAGTTTATGTCCAGATGACCTGTGATTAGAAGTTTTTTTTGAGAGTGAAACGTTAATGTATAACTTGCTTTTGAAGACACTGAACTGTGACTTAGTGTGTGCATTATGCTTTCTGATGATGTCGTTGGGGGGGGGTCATGAAAAATAGTGGGTTTGAGGAAAATAATGTAAAGCCTTGTAATTATGTATTATTGTATAATAAGAAAATATGTAACCAATAAAAGACTGTGGTAAACTCAGAGAGAGAGAGATAGAGAGAGAGAGAGAGAGAGAGAGAGAGAGAGAGAGACTGCAAGCTATCTCCAAGCATAGTTTTAGAATGCCAATGAGTCACCTGTCAGCTTATACTTACATTCATGCCTGAGACTGATTTCATGCCAATTCAGTTCTCCCATTCTTGAGACCTCACAAAAAACACTGAGGCTACTCCTTGGTATCTTCCTCTTGTACTGTGCATCTCTCTCATAAGAAGCTCCCTTTTTTCTCTCTATTCTCATGAGACTTGGACATATATTATTCTGTCAATAATCTCTTCTACTGATGTGTTCTGTAGTTCCAATTGTTCCACTACTTAAATGAACTTAATGACCAATTATTACTAATATTAATATGGATTATTATTACTAATATTAATATGGATGGTTACTGCTACAGATGGTTCATTTACAGTTAAAATTTAAGGTAAATGAAGGCTGGAAACCTAGTTGGGGGGAATTCGAGGGTGAGGAGGTTGGAGTGGGGGGGTAGGTGGGGGCACATCCTTATAGAAGCAGGAGGAGAGATGATAGGGGATTCCTGCGTGGGGAGGAATGGAGTAAGGGGATAAAATTTGAAATGTAAATATAATATCCGATAAAAAAAATTTAAAACAGGAAAAAAATCTAAGGTAAAATAATCAACATAGTCAATAAAAATATTGCTTTGATATCTGAATTAATTTTAATCTCTGTAAATATGGATCTGTATATTTCCCAGTAAGGGATATACTTTTGCTATATGCGTCAGCTCATTTTAAGTCATTGGTTGATTTGGATATATTTCAAAAGATATACAAGTTACATGTTTTTACAGTTCAGATATTTCTTATTGTTTCAAAATAGCAAGGATAGCCAGTGGTAATCAAATAGCAATTCCATATTAAAACAAGTCAAGTGCTATCTCATCAGATGCCATCAAGTTTTTCTTGTGAGAAGTGGCTATTTGAATTTCCTGTGATGTTTATAATATTTATATGAACTATCAGGGAGTAAGGGCTCTATTGCTTCTTGTAGATTGCCTTCTCAGGAAGTCTACAACTACAGATAATACATACATGAATTCAAATTGAATGAAGATGATAAATGGGAGTTGACAATTTGAACCAATAGCCTCAAATGGTTTTTGAATAGGGATCAAAAGGGAATTTATATTTACATTTGTTTTTCCACAGGAAGCTAAAAAGCTAAAATGAATGTTATAATTTTAGCTCTACAAACTAAAAATAAACGATTACTAAGTTTAAAGCAAATATAACTATAGAACATAAAAACAATTGAATTAATAGCTATAAAGATTATAAAAAAAACAAGGTATATAAGCATATGATTTATAATTAAACCAAAAGTTTATTAGTCAAAAATGCAAGAAACAGAAAAGAGAACAAGAAACAATAACAAAGAGAAGTGTGAAAGGAGAATGATTTAAAAATACATTTAAGAATCTCCTCTCCCATCTATGCCTGACAAGGCCATCCTCCCCTACATATACAGCTGGAGTCATGGGTCCCTCTCTATTTGGAGGCGAGGGGTAGGTGGGGACACAGCCTCATAGAAGCATGAAAAGGGGTATGGGATAGGAGGTTTCTGGGTGGTGGGAAGAAGTGGGGTAAGGGGATAAAATCTGAAATGTAAATATAATACCCAATAAAAAATTTAAAATAAAAATAAAAATACATTCAATAATATATTATAATTTAATTAAAATAACTTTGAAATTATTTAGTAAGAATTACAGTTTATTAAAACTAGAATTTGAAATTACTAAACACCAAACTTTTCCTAGAAAAGAAATATTGCAAAATAACTTAAACAAAAAGAAGGATCCAATCTTCATAAGGTGATTTTTCCACTTTTTCAAAAATTGGAAAGTTTCAACATATCATAAATTATTATAATATAAATCTGATAAAGGGAGTGTAGTAAGGCTGTCTAAACCATATAAAGAGCTGATAATACCATTTTTATATAAAAGTGAAAAAATGAAGACTAAACAATTAAAACTAATGTAAAATTACATAGCATTACAAAATAGAACATAGTCTATGAATTCAGGATAGTTCCATGTTAGGAAACAAATTAATACAATGTACCATGTAAATATGCATTGTCATGCTACAATTTCTGTAGAAGTCTATGAGAACCTAATGAACTCTCACCATCAGATTCTTCCAAAATAGTAGACAAATATATCTGGAGGATTACTGAATCAAGCCCTGATATGGCTGAGAATATATAGGTAATCTCCAGTCTACCTGGATATATGTTAGTCTATCAAACTGAACATAGAGTAAAAATTCCCCCTTTCCACAATTTCATATTGAACATATACAATGTAAATATGAGATCATCAGATATTAGAAAATCACTGTCATTGTAAAATGTAACAATTAATGAGATAGAAAAGCTCGGTTTTAGATAGAAGTAAGCAATTCTGAGTGATAAATGATTACTTCTTTACACAGTGACATAATTAAAACAAATTGAATATTTCTAAATATACAATCTTTGAGAGCCTTAGACTTTTTGTAAGTCTAGGCAGATGAGTATGACATTCATTTGGGGCAAATATGTGGTGGGAACTAAGACACACACTGGTCAATGTGCTCTAGGATTCCATTTCTGTTTTGGTGAAATATGGACTACTTCTATATTCTAGGACTCAGATGAAAGTTCCTTAAAAGCAAGCATTTTATTCTGTTATATGCAAAATTTAGAAGTGTGTTAAGAATATTCCAATAGTGAAGAATAAAACAATTTAGAGACAGCATATATTTGAGGAAAATAACCCTCCCAACACACAAAAAAAAATCAAATCAAAACAGAATTAAACAAAACTAAAAGAACAGCAAAACTACTAAACCACTAAGGGAAAATCAATGGGCAAATTGCCCATGGCTGGACTGTAGAGAGAATGCTTGTGAACACTGCCTGAATGGAGAGACAGGGGGATCAAGCATCTGCTTTGCAAACTGAAATGAAATGTAAATAACTCAGTCTTTATTAATGTCAGATATATTTCAAAGACATTTGAATTAATTTATTTTATAGAATAATAATAATACAAAAAACACTTTTAAACAATCATTGAATTTTTTTCGAATTTTTAAAGGTATAAAATAGAACACTCTCTCCCCTATGACTAGGACACTAACTTATAATGACTTAGGAAAAGAACTGTACAGGTTTAAAAATAATATATCATATTCATTCAATTATATAGAGAGCTTATTCTTGATAATTCAGATACCTAGAAAGAACTCATTTCTCTACTCAAACAGATGCATATAAATTAACATGGAGCCAGTCACCATAGTGCCCAACTACAAACTTCCCATACTTTCATCAATAGTAGACTACATCAGTTGTCATGACATACATAACAAGATGGAGTTGTACAATGGAAACCCTGTTGGCATTCCACACATTTTGTTAAGTGATATGTCTCACATGCAGTAGAAAGCACATCATATTGCTTCATCTATATCAAGTTTTGCATGTTCTTGGAAAAAAGTAAACATTGTAGTGTATTTTTTGAAGAAGAAAGTGGTTTGCCGGGCGGTGGTGGTACAGGCCTTTAATCCCAGCACTTGGGAGGCAGAGGCAGGCGGATTTCTGAGTTCGAGGCCAGCCTGGTCTACAGAGTGAGTTCCAGGACAGCCAGGGCTACATAGAGAAACCCTATCTGGAAAAAAAAATGCCCCCCCCCAAAAAAAAGAAAGGAAGAAAGAAAGTGCTATTTTTTGAAATCTGACTCGTACTCCTGATGACTCCTTTATTGTTGATTTTAGAATTTAGTTTATATGTCTATTTGTGCCCTTCTTGTAAAACATCTAGATGTGACTAACATTTTTACTTAGGCTTCCTAGATTAGTATCTGGTTTTCTGCGACTTAAACATATAATGGTGCTCACTGAATTCATTTGCAATATATTAATTCTTATACACTAACAGAGAAATAGTAGTCAAGATGAAAAGAGAATTTCAGAATTTATATTTATTAAGTTTTTATGACTTCCTATAATTTTCATGCTGCTGTCAGTAAGAAGGCTTCTTTGAAAAGATGTGTGCTTTATTCTGTTGTGAACCTAGTTAACTACCCTGAACTGTTCATCTCTAATTCACCAGCTAGTTTGCATTGGAGAATTAACTCAAGGCATCTATAAAGTAGATTACTCTGTTCATAAAGACTGTAAGATTTCCAGAATGCAATATGTGACACAACTCAGACACAGCATCCACAATGCTGCACAGGGCAGAGAAGTGAACATCAATCCCTGATGAAGCACCAGATTCAAATGCCCACGGAAGGTAAAGCACTTGAGTGTGTCAGGTGACAGCTGAGTAGTGACAGAATCACTAAGGACACCCATGATGCTCATTTGAAGTTCAGCATGGAAAAAGCACTTGACAAAACAAAACTAAACAAAAAATAAATCACGTTTGGATTTCTAATGCACATTAAAATTCAGATTAGGAAAGAGTTTTAAATGGAAGATTATGTGCTCAGTTTACTCCAAGCACTAAGATTGGGCCACATATACTTTTATTAACCTATGAAGTATTTGAAGTTATTATGCCTTGCAGTATTCAGTAAGTACAAAGCTAAATCTCATTATAATACTTAAATTATAATACATCTGTGGTTTAACAAAACATAAAATCAAAAGACAAAATAGATAAATATTATTTTTACACTTTTATTAACTATTATGCTATTATAATTCATTTGTGCTGGGAAGGATGAATTTTATCTTTTCTCTTACTAGAACTGTTTTAAATTAAAAATATTGCAATTGCAGGTGGTTGCATATGCCTTTAATAGCATTTATGTGTGGATGCACAAGAATTAGGACTGTAAACCTAATCTTGAATATATAACATACCCAACCCCTGTCTGATGACTAGAATTCAAACAATTAAAAAGAAATTATAAATTCTACTGTCTATTAAATGTGATAATTAGTATAGTCTTAACGGTCATTTGTTTTCATTGCATTCATTATTACTGTAGAAAATCTCTCTCTTTTCCTTTCTTTCTTCTGTCATACACATACACACACACACACACACACACACACACACACACACACACACACACAAAACTCATTTATCAGCAGATTAGATGTGGTCAGTTAAAAAAATGAATGGAGGCAAATAAATATGTATATGCTTAAAGTGATTTATGTACCTTATGGGTACGTATGGAATTGTCTTAATGAAACCCTTTATTGTGTAAAGTTAACATACATTAATTAGATATATAAATACTGCAATTTAACTGTATGATGTGTATCACTAGGTAGAAAACTTTCAGCTAATTCTAGGACTATTATAAGTGATTATCTATTGCCACACCAGTCATTTTATCAGAGGGTGAGGATAGTATATGACCATATTTTGTTTTTTATTGTTTTTTTTTTCCCTTAGAGGATGCCACAACACCATTACATTTTTGCAAACATTTGTCTATTCTTTTCTTGTAATGCCAAGCCACAGTGATAATTTGTGTTTTCACCGAAGGAGTTGAGTTTTATGTTTGGATAAACACTTTCCTTTTAGGTTTCCTTAAATACGTCAGTGTATGACACGTACACAGGTGATTTTAATCCAAATGAAAGCAACCAACATTTGTTATTGTTATACACACATTTTTGGTACTCATTAGTCCCTTTACAGTGAACTTGGGGCATATATTATGCCTGGATTAGTAAAAAAAAAAGATTCATAAAGATGTTCATACTAATTTTACAATCTCTTGAGTTGGGTTGAGTAAGCTTTTGTTTAGAGGTCAATGATCTAAGAGGGTCATTTTAAAGTTGCTACCTACATAAAATCATTTATCTCTATATAAAAATCTGTGGATCACAGTTTATTACATTTTAATTTCTTATTTAATCTAGAAGGCATGAGCTGTTTGGATTATTTTTTCTTCAAGGCATTATACATGCACTCAGACTTACTGTGGTTTCCTTCTGGGCAAAGACATATTTGCTTACCAACACATGATCAAATTCCCACATGCCATATGATCGCAACATGAGGAATGGAATTTGAAAACTATAAAAAACTAGATTGGGATTTTACCTAAAACAACCTTGCAAGGGTGGAGGTGACAGAGCCTCTGCTGAGAAAAGGTGCATAAGTATAATGCAGATGACTCTCCTTATGGCAAGGCCTGAGGAGTTGGGTCCCCACATTGCAATGACCTACTGAGACATCCTTACAGAATCTCCTGACCTTTCTTGAGGAAATACTTGGCTCACTTTCTGCCATGTGTTTACTTTCTTGGCTTTGCTAACGGGAGATTTTACTTTCACTTTGTTGGTGACAGACATTACTTTGGACACAGAAAAAGAAACCACAGACCCTGGTTCTTTCTTGGTTGTCTCTGAGGATCACAGGAGTGGAATAGCACTCCATTCCATCGTTCATTATTAATAATGATGTGAGTGAGTCAACAATAAGAAATGGTTTGGGTACATGAGCTAATGCTGTCGGTGTTCTCTCCTTTGTGAATATGCCTCTGACAACAATTTGTCCACAAAAAAGTTCCAAACAAGAGTTAAATTTATTGTCGAAAAGGCAGATAGATCTTGCTGGACTGTTGATTCTAAGACTTAATGGATATATTCAGATATTAGCCAAGACTGGATGGGTAACTGAGTCTGGATACTGAATTTGCTGAGAGTCCTGGGCATTAGAGAATTAGTTATTCTGGTGAGAATATGTGAAGATGCTATCAGCTCCTAAGTAAATCAGAATTTCTTAGGTATTGAGTCTTTCATCTCTCTATATTCTAACTATAGCTACTGTCAACCAAGGTCACTCAGTTATGTATCAATGTGCTTCCTGAAGCTATTCTTCTTTCTTGATACAGTTAATGGGTTAGCAGTAACCCACAGGGACTGAGGAGAAGAGGAAAGGGAAAGATAGTGAACACCTTATTGTTCAATGTAATAGATTATTAAAAGAAACTGTACATGAGAAAATGAATGTAAAACCTTTTCACCTGTGAAAATATTGATGTAAAATACAGGTGCCCAGAGCTTTCTCAGTGTCAGAGTATGTATCTCTTGGTCCATGTCTTCATTTGCCTATTCCACACATCCCCCTTTGAGTTCTGAACCATGAGGGGGGTTGACTTTAGCACAGAGGAAAACTCACATGTAAGGTAGAGTGAAGTACAGATGTTCTTACTCCACGTCCTCACTAGCCTAAACTTTCATTTGTTTTATCGATCTTACCAATTTGACAAGTATAAGATTAGATCTCAAAGTAGTTAAGATTCAAATTTCCCTGATTGTTTAAGATGATAAAAATTTCTTTAAGGGTTTCTCAGCCAAATATGTGTCCTAATTCGAGAATTCTCTATTTATATTCTTGGCACATTTTTAAAAATCCATTTAATTGTTTTCTGAATATCTAGATATTTTAGTTCTTTATATATTTTAAATATTAGCCTTCTGTAAGATATGTGTTTCGTTAAAAAAAAATTGTTTCTTATTTTGTAGGCTACCCCTTTTTCCAAATGACTGTATTCTTTGCATTGCAGAAGGGTCTCAGTTTAGGGAGGTCCCATATATTTACTGTGGATCTTAATGCCAATGTTAATTGTGTTCTGTTTGAAAGTCTTCTCTGCCAATAAGTTCAAGGGTATTCAACACCTACTTGTCTACCAAGTTCAGTGTGTATGTTTTGTTTATATGCTTGTGTGTTTGCTTTGTTGTCATTACTATTGTTGTTTTATAGGTCTTTGCTGCATTGGAAGGTGAAGTTTGTGCAGGGTATAAGTATAGATCTATTTGGGTAGATCTAATATATTTATTATTTTGGGTTGTTTTAGCTATCTGGAGTTTGTTGTGCTTGTATACAAAGCTGACAATTATTTTTCAAGATATGTAAAGAAATGTATTGAAATTTTGATATGGATTGTATTGGCTTTGTATATTGCTTCTGATATGGTGGACATTTCTACTGTATTAATCCTATTGATTTACAAGTGAGGGAAATCTTTCCATCTTTCGATATCCTCTTCATTTTCATTATTCAAAGTCTTATCATTTTGATCATACTAAGTTTTTCCTTGCTTGGTTAGAGTTAACCCAATATATGTTTTTACTCTCTAAAATTATTACAAAATTTGTGTTTCCTTTATTTTTTTTCTCAGTCCATATAACATTTTTACAAAAAGAGTTACTGACTTTTTGAGTTAATTTTGTATCCAGCTCTTTTGCTGAAATTGTTTTTCAACTATATGAGTCTTCTATTGGCATTTTCAGATAATTGTATATACTATGATAACGTCTCCAAAGAAAGATGCTTTGACATCCTCCTTTCCAACTCATATCCACTTGAAGTCATTTACTTGTACTATTTTTTTTTTTTTTTTTTTTTAGCTAAGATGTCAGTAACTCTATGGAATAGATAAAAAGTGTACAAATCTGTCTTGTTCCTGATTTTAGTACAATTGGTTTGAGTTTCTTTCCATTTAAGTTGATTATGACTATATATCAATTTATGTAGGTCAAAACATACTGCATCTTTGGGATGAAACCAACTTGATTGATGATTCTTTTTGATGTGTTCTTTGATTCTACTTGCAATATTTTATTGAATTTTTGCATCTATTTTCATAAAAGAAGCTGTTATATAATTTTTTCCTTGTTGGGACTTAATGTAGTTTATATATCAGATTAACCCTGGCTTCATAAAACAAATTGGGTAATGTGCCTTCTGTTTCTATTTTGTGGTATAATTCGAGGAGTATTCACATTAACTCTTCTTTGAAATTCTAGTAGAATTCTGTGTAAAACCATCTGGGCCCTCGGAATTTTGGGAATGGGCGGCTTCAAATGACTGCTTCTCTTTTGCCAGAGGCTCTATGTCTTTTAAAATTGCTTATCTGATTTATTTATTAAATTATTTTATTTACACTTCAAAAGCTTCCCTCCTTCCTGGTGCCCCCTCCCTGAATTCTTCACCTCATTACCCCTCAAACTCTGAAAGGGTGTTTACCTACCTCCATCTCTCTTCCACCAGTCTTCCTCTTCCCTGGCTCATCAGGTTTCCACAGGATTAAACACACCCTCTTCCACTGAGTCCATAAAAGATATGCCTCTGCTACAAATATGCTGATGGACAAGAAACAGTCCACGTATGCGTATTTTCTTAAGCTGTGCATTTGATTGGAGTTACAGAAGAAGGAAGAGAGCTGTGTGAGCTTCCTTTCCTTACCTGGAAGTTTTTTATTTATTGATGGCATAGGTATCCAAATAGTTGTTATATTACTTAATTCGAAATGACATTGACCTCGTTGCCTAGGAAAAGAAAATAAAGACTTCCATTCAGGGCATCCTGAGTTACATACTGAGAACTTTCTCAGAGAAACTGATGTGTGTGTGTGTTTATATTCCTTCCTTTTATTTAATCTTTCTTTTTACACTCCAGATTTTGTTCCTTTTCTGACTCCTCCACATCACATAACTCCTCCCTGCCCTCTGTCTCCATGAGGATTTCCCCCCAAGGACCCACCCCACTAGACCTCTAAACTTCCTGGGGCCTCCAGTCTCTTGAGGGTTAGAAATTCTTTTATGGATATATCCACTCCTCTTTGCACTACACAGAACTACTTTTTATACTGCTTACAGTCCTGAGTGCTTTTCCAATGAATGTCAACTAGGCAACTATACAGTTATCCCCATTAGACTGAACAATGCTCATTAAAATGCTCAGAAATACAGGATTTCTCTCTATGGTTTGCCAGATTTTCTCACAGCATTTAAAAATATTCATTGGTTTAAAATATCTGACACAAGCAATTTTCAGTTATCATTTAAAAATTATTCTTCTATTTGAGTTAGATAGTCCATTAAAGGCCCTTATTCCCTCCCCACTATGTATGTATATGCATATATATACATATATATATATATATATATATATATATATATATATATATATGGATATATATGGATATAAGTATAATACACTTAAGTAATTTGGAAAAATGCCCCTTGCTGTCATTTATGAAGCTAAATATGTCCTCAGAGTCCTGTTTTATAATATCCAACGTCAGAGCTTGTAATTAAATAGATAGAAACCAAAATCAATCCTGGCCTCTTATAGTCACTGAAGCCAGAAAGATTTACAGAAGCATTGGCATTTCTTATACAAGATGGTTTGTTCATGGATTGAACAGATTTGATATGTAATGATTACATGCTATGCCACTTACTTGTGTGTGTATGTGCTCTTCATCATAAGTTGTAAAGCTGCAATGAGTTCTACTTTTGTAAAATAGGGCGACAGTAGCAACATTTCACATCTTTGATGACGACAAGTTTAATTCATGCAGAGTATTTTTTTTTTTCATTTGTCAGTGTGTCTCTTTATTTCAGTAGGTAGCACTCTGGATTCATGTGTTCCAGTCTTCACTGTCTGAGAGAAAGAAACAATGTTAATATAACAATATCCTTCAGAAGACACTGGGCATTATGGGAGAATAAAGGATAGATCAAGGAAACCAGGTTGGTGGAGCAGTAATACAAACACCAAGAAAACAGAATAATGTCTGTGTAAGATTGGGGCCATAAATAAACCTGCCAAATTTCCACAAAAATTCCTGAGAATAATTAAAAACTTGTTGAAAAAAAGGCATTTCTGCATTAAAATGTATGTTACCCCATTTATAGTAGTAAGAGAGGCTGACTTTACCCTCATGAAGACTTCACATGTTAACCATGCACAGAATTCTACTTAGGCAACTGTAGCCCATCATTTTGATTACATGTCTATTATAAATTAATATCAACCAAGTAGGCCTCATTTTAATTTGCTTCATTTAAATACAATATGTATGTGCATTCAACTCCATTTTTGAAACTAAGTCTTTAATAATAAAGTATCTTAAAAGTCTTCATAAACAAATTCATAAACCCTTTTTTGGAATTTTTTTTATAACTAATGCCTTCCTGGCATTTTCCTCATCTGTTCCCCACAATTCTCATTAGATATGGAGATTATCTATCTCAAAATTTGAGTAAAGTATACTTTGTATATATGTAAAGTATCCAGTCTATCATAAAGAAAAACATGTTTTATTCCTAGGTGTTGTATTTTATTGTGTAACAAGGAGAAAGAGTAGAAAATAATTTATATGAATTACTGATTATCAACATCAAATGTAGTTTATAGAATAATTATTTAAATAACAGATTTTCATATAAAATTTTTACTTCATATCTAAGAAACTAAGGAAATTTCCCCAGAAGCAACTGATACCTCCATTTTTTTCTTCTCTTTTTGTAGTATTTTCATTTTCTGCCTAGACAATGCATACTTTAAAATTATGTCATAAATAAAACAATTAAGAGTAAATATTAAATATTTGAAAGCAGCATAAAATTCCCCTTAAATATGTATGAAGTTTGTTTGGGACTAAAATTGATACCTTGGCATATAATCTACAAACCATTCAAGATTGAAAAATATTTACATTATGGTTGGTGTATCCTTTCCATTCTCCAATTAGATCTGTTTTCATTACCAAGATTCACAAATTCATATTCATTTGCAATTAATCATATACTTAATTTCTCCATTGTCCAGAACATGAAATGTCTTGTTTCTGACTTTTATGACTGTCCTAAAAAATTAAAAAATGACAGCTCATGAATAGACATGATTCAAAATAAAGGTATTAAAAGCTATAATTTTTTCCTGATATCCCATAATATAATTTTTATCCCCTCAGTCCGGTTGATCTATGTAAAGCTCTCTTTAGCTTCTTGTGTTAGTCTATCCTATGGGTGTGACATGGCCTTACTCCTTGAACTGTCATCCCATTTGAATGGGCACAGAAACTTTTACAACACTGTTATATTAACTCTTCAAGATGGAGTAAGGCCTGACAGGTACAGGCATTCCCAAACTTTTATTGCTTGCTAGGAGAGTGACTATTTTTCTTCAGTAGTGAAGTCATCCAAAGGTTGTTCATACATCGATAAATAAATCTAATACACTCATTGGTTCATGCAGCTGAACTTGGGAAAATTTTTTTGTTTCTTTTTTAGAATTTTTATTGGTTATTTTATTTATTTACATTTCAAATGATATTCCCTCCCTGTTTCCTCTCCACAAATCTGCTATTTCACCCCCTTCCCTACTCCCGCCTCACTTCTCTAGTATTTTCCCATGCTGGGGCGTCAAACCTCACTGGACCAAGGGGCTCCCCTCTCATTGATGCCAGATAAGGCCATCCTCTGCTACATATCCAGCTGGAGCCATGGGTCTCTCCATGTGCACTCTTTGGTTAGTAGTTTAATCCCTGGGAGCTCTGGGTTGTCTGATTGGTTGATATTGTTGTTTTTCCTATGGGGTTGCAAACCCCTTCAGCTCCTTCAGTCCTTTAGCTCCTTCCCCTAAATCCTTTATTGGAATCCTTGTGCTCAGTATGAGGGTTAGCTGCAAGCATCCACATCTGTATGGACAAGGATCTGGCAGAGCCTCTCAGGAGAAAGCTATATCAGGCTCCTATCAGCAAGCACTTCTTGGCATCAGCAATAGTGACTGAATTTGGTGGTTGCATATGGGATGAATCCCAATGTGGGGCTGTCTCCCCAGAAAGAAGTCCACACTGTACCTCTTAACATTTTATACAATGTTTTCCCTTCCCCTTAGAAACAGAAATGCTTCTGGGTGAGAAGTATGCCCAGACTTTGAGTTCATCTCCCTGGGAAATGCTTCCTTAATGATGAATTGTTTTTTGTTGTTGTTTTTCAGAAATTTTATTTGGTAAATTGAATAAACAATAACAGGAAACACATTATTTAAGGCTTTTTGACATATATGGGATATGTATTTCTTATTCTGTATACTGGAAGTGAGAAATTTGAGCAAACAGAGGCAAGGCTGGCTATGTGGCTGAATGAACAGCACACCATGCTGTTGAAAAGGGCAGAATGTTGGTGTCCTGAAGACTTAAAATTTTATCCCCAGCTGTGGTATGATGGTTGGTATGTTATCTATATGTTATAAATCATTCAGTGGAATTGCATATAGAAAGATATGTTAAACCAAATAACTAACCGATTGCTGCATAGCACATGAATTTCCAATTTATAACCATAATTCTAATTTTAAATATTGACGTGAAACAATAATGGATTTTCGATGTCAAAACATCACATTTTTTCTCTACAAGCTCTACTAAGATGCTTCAAGACAATAATTGAAATTATTTTCCCTTTCTTTCAGCTATCCAGTAAGAGAAATTGGTTTGTCCTATTTTCCTTCCATTGACAAAATCAGAAACCTGAAAGATAATTTAAATATGTAAAAGTATTATTATGCCAGAGACTCATCCTCATTTTTTATCAAATAACACTAATACTTAACAGTACTTTTAGATTTGTATGTGCATATGTGTGTGCTTGCGCACATGTGTGCAAGCATGGGCATGTATACCTATATAAGCCTATAGAAAGCATCAAATTCTTTACACCTACAGTTACTGGAGATTGAGAATTGTCCAGTAAGGATGCTGGGCACTGAACCTGAAAGTTCTGCAATATCAGTGCAAACAGTTCTTCAGGCTGTATCCCTTCACCATATGCTCCTGTGTGAATATCCACAACCAGCTGAACTGAACAGAGTTTTCAAAGAGTGAATTAGAGTTTACTCTGAATTTATTCCCGTTTCATGTTCTTATTGATAAAAGTTTTTAGAACTCTTTTTCAAATGTAAGTTCAGAAGTGCTGGTCAGAATCCTATTACAGTAATGTTGCTAAATTATTCTCATAATAGAGTTTTGTAATCAGAAGAGCCTAGTAAAATGCCATAAAAATAGATTTCATGATCTACCATCTGTCAATTTCATTAAGTTTTAATCAATTTGGTTAAAATGTAAAAATTGAAACCCACTTGAATTATAATGTTGTTTGGTATGCTGCCTTTTACTTTCACAGGACACATCAATGTTTGCTAATTGCCGTTTTGTTTGTTGTCTCAAAATATTTTGTAAACTAGCTTAGGGCTCCCTGTCTCCAAATTCAGATGAATATGGGGCTGTTCTCTCTTTTCTAAGGCAGAGAAAGAGGTTACACTAGGACAGATGGGAGAGGACAGACACCACTTTAAACTCTAAGTCGTGTTCATTTTAGAGAGCAAATTCGATAATGGACTCTATGCAAAAGAGTACCTGACCATGTTCCTCAAGTGAAAGCAGCATGGACTGTGTGCAGGGATGACTTGAATGTGAAGAAAGATAATGTACTGCAAAACTCTGGAATGTCTCTACTTCACAATGATAATGTTTTACTAGCTTGTTTAAAATAGATTTTAAATCTGAGTAGTTATTCCAGGAATGTTCTTCTTTGTACACTCATCATAAGCCAGGCACACTATTAAGTTGTTCAAAGTATTCCTCTAGATATACAATTAACTGCACAAGCTTCCCTGACATGCATTCATGACTTACATGTTTGTTGTTTTACTTCTAATGTGTAACTTCTGTGAGTTACATCTGTGAGTGATGATATTTGTGTAGCTAGCAATTTGTTTTTAAATATTAGAATTTTCTTTTTTTTCTTTAATTTTCTTAATAAATTTCACTTTTATCTTTGCTAATTGTTTTACAATTATGCTTATTTTTTTGTTTTAAATCCTCATTAACATTTAGCTCCTACCAACCTCAAAAACCATGTGAGAAATTATTTTAACGTCTCTGTTTATCACTGGAGTATATCTCTATATGTTGCATATTAGAAATCTTTAGTTCTTTTTGGTTGTTCTTAATAGTTGTGAAGATTTTACATTTTTTACCTTTGTCTCCTAACCTAATGTTTCTGTCATCTTTCACGATTTATTTCTTAAGATGTTGATTTTTATGCTTACCATACAGCTTTGCAGGAAACTTTTGCCATTTGTTGATCTGGTGACCTAGTTGCTTTGGTATATAGAAGTCCTGGTACACATTTTTAATGGTTTCACCGGTCTTTCTACATTATTTTTTGGATGTTTTGTATAGCTAATATTAATGAATAATATAAATTATTTTCCTGATATCTAGAAATGGTTATTTTCCTATCACTCATGTTTGTTCTCTGTTCTCTTCATGTTTGTCTGATAAACAGAGGACATACACAATCATTCTACATATACGTGTATATGATGATTACTGCTTTAATTTACATTTTCACTATTTTATTCTGTTTGTTTTGTTATTTACTTTTATTCCTTGATTTTATGATGAATTATTCACTCAACTTTCTTGTGGATCTTTCAATTAAAATTTGAGTTTCTATTCATTGTTTTGACTATAAATGACAAGGAGGTATTACCTGTAGGTAATTCTGTGTGAATTTGATGATTTTGGGATAGATCACAGATGTTAGTCTTTTAAATTGATGGCAGCTAATCATCTAGATTATGTGAGATTACAAATATTGACTCTAAACTAATTATCCTATTTTCTGCTTGCCATGTTTATCTCTTTAGTAGTTTGATCTTTTATCTAATTATCCTTCTTTTCTGAATGCTACTTACCTATCTCCTACTTGTTTTCTCCAGTAGGTGAAGCTTCTGAAAATGTACAAGGTAGTTCTACTTCAATCTTCAGGGATGTGGCTTTCTTTTTCCTTAGCCCAGTCATGTCAGTGGCCTCTGGCTCTGTTGATTACATGTCACTCTTTGTGTGTGTGTGTGTGTGTGTGTGTGTGTGTGTGTACATGCATGCACGCCTATGCACACACATGGACATACCTAGATATATAAAGACAACATGCTTTGCACATTGAAACTTGTGTGTTAGTGATTTTATCACTGACCACTTTCTAGTGGATAAACAACAAATGGTGTCATTCCTGTAGAAGTCTGTTTTCCTCTTCCACTGTTATTGATGCCTGTAGCTCTTTGTCTAGGAATTGGACCTAGTAAGGCTTCCCTTCCATATATCAATATTCTGTCAATTACATAGGCAGACATATTTTTGAAATACTGTGGTTGTAGTTTTCTGTCACTTCTAGGGGAACTAATCACACACCAGGCTTCCTACTCTTCTACGTTATAAATTGTTTTCTTCCTCTTCCATGATTTTTTCCTGAGTCTTCTATGGAAGTTTTATTGTAGGTGAATAATCAGGCCTAGGTCCCCATTATTACATTTTAACCTGCTGTGGCTACTTATAATGGTCTCTGTGATCAGCATTCTTGAAAAACTTCCAACACCCATAATCCCAACTCTAACTTCTGGCTACCATAATCCATCATTGTTTAAGTTGTTATTTCATTTGGTTTATTAAGATGTGTGTGTCAACTGGTCATAAGCTGTTAGGGGGAGTGTTATTGCTGGTTAATATTGTTGTTCTTCCTATGGACTTGCAAAACCCTTCAGCTCCATCAGCCCTTTCTCTAACTTCTCTACTGGGGTCCCTGTGTTCAGTCCTATGGTTGGCTGTGTGCATCCACATCTGTATTTGTCAGGCTCTGGTCAGCTCTCAGGGACAGCTATACCAGGCTCCTGTCAGCAAGCACATCTTGGCATCAGCAACGGTATCTGGGTTTGGTGTCTGCCTAAAATTCTTAAATAAGAGTACCTCACATACAAACATGAATGGAAAGTCTCTGTGCTTATCTATCTGTTCTTGCAGTTATAAATGTGTAGGTGTGTGTGTGTGTGTGTTTGTGTGTGTGGTTTTTTTTGTGTGTATGTTTCTCCCTCTCCCTCCCCCTCCCTATCCTCATCCTTCCCTCCCTCCCCCTCCCCCTTCTCTGTGTGTGTGCATGTGTATATGTATGTGTGAATATTTATTGTTGTTTCTATTTATATGTATGTATGTGTGTGTTAACAGTGATTGGTTTTTATACCTAACCTCTTTAAAACTCTGCAATGGAAAAAAAAAACATTTTCAATAAATGATTCTGATCCTATTAGATGTCTACATGTAGAAGAATGCAAATAGATCCATATCAAAAACTGGCCATCTTACCAAAAGTAACCTACAGATTCAATGCAATTCCCATCAAAATTCCAATACAATTCCATACAGACCTTGAAACAACAATATTCAAATTCATGTGAAAAAACAAAATAAAACAAAAGCAAACCAAAAAACAAAGAAACAAGCAGCAATAAACTCTGTACAATAAAATTACTTCTGTGGATATTATAATCTCTAATTTTAAGATTTAAATTATCCTCATGCCTGTATCATTGACATTTCACTCATGAAAAGTTTATAGTACATAGGCCTTATCAGTATAGGAGAGAGCTTAATCCCAGTTGACAGTGTGCCCATCCACATGAAGCAAGACCTGACACCTGAAACAATTTCAGCAGTGGCTTGTGTTCTGCATGTAAAATTAATTAAAAGTAGACCTTTATCTTTTTCTTTCTGAAAACAATTAAAGATCACTAAATAGGGTTGTTTCACAGGGGCTGAAGGAAAAATAATTAAGAAGATATGTTAATACTAAACTAAGAGAAAATGCCATTGTTCTTATCTAGTGTGGTCTAGCTCTTATTAGTAACTTGGGTGTCATGGAAACCAAGTACTAATTTATAGGTCTATAATGTATGAAACATATCTGCCCCAAACTGTGGCTGAAAATAGTTTACACAACAGATTTTGAAGACAAGTAAATGACCACAGCCATTCTCTGAGCCATTATAAAGGGTTTCTAAATATCTAATTGGATGCATTTGTTGAGATTTTTATCCTGGAATTTAAAAATAAATTATCTGTAAAAAATGATAAATACCAAAATTTAATATATCAGCATGTACATATACACTTTTGTCTTTTTCTCTTCGAAGCTCTATATATTTTATATAAGGATTGTAAAATGCAAATCTCATAAAATTTGTTTTTGTGATGGCAACCATCATTCTGTTTACATGCAACTATATTAAATGTCTATTTTTTTCACATTTTCCTCAAAATTGGAGATGCCAGTATGTGGACATTTAAAAATGTTCACTTACTATGTAGTTACTTTCTCAATCATCTATCTGTCTACTGGTATTCAGTACCAGTGATTGAGCACAGACCCTCAATAAATGGAAAATTAACACTAAACTACATGGCTATACCTGGACTGTGTTAATTTACCCCATTTCTTTCAGGATCAGTAGTCTTCTGTAGTCATTTTCTCTCAACATTTGTCTCCTTTCTGTCTTGGGTGCCATCTGACTAAACAGTTTTTCACTAAATACTTTAAAACAAATCATAGCACACAGTAACTATCGAGGATTTGAATGCTAGCCCAATATTTTGGCATAAAAAAATAATAGTCTAAAAATTTAACTTACTCACAAATTGGTACTAAACTAAACTGTGAAGTCAGTAGGCCTACAACATCTGTCACTCATTGATCAATGGGTTTATTTCAGCACATTCAGCTGGCAGGTGGCTTTGCACTTCCTACGTTGTATCTGTGTTTCTTTCTTCTGAGGCCGAGTGATTGGTAGAAGTCGAAGACCTTTTCAAATAGTCTTCCAAAAATGATTATTCATTAGTCAAATCAATATGTATAGTGACAAAATTTCCCTGCTAAAACCTCCCTTTAACACCTTAAATATTTATATTAAATATTACCATGACATTTCCCTAAGCAATAGGATATACAAAGCCTTTATCCCTGATTTGTTATCTTGCCCATTGTCTTAATTATTTCCAGTTACAGTATCAAATCCAGTTGCTGTGCACAGTTAAGGAAAAGATAACAATAATTTGATTTCTCCTACTTATATATAATGAATCATTCCTATTTTTGTCCAAAGTAATTTACATGCAGTGAACATTACAGATGGCTCTATTCCTTTTGTATCTAATCCTGCTGCCCAATTTTATTGACTCAGCCTATGGATACATGTAACATCTGAACACATATAAACAGTAAGCATTTTCTTGGGTCCATTAAAGTGAGATAAATATTTTCTATCAGCTAAGAAAATGAAATTATGACCTCACATTAGAACTGAGATTGTCTTCATTCCTGCAAGGCTGCAAACATGTAGAATATGGTGATGATCAATGTGAACTTTCTGACACAGAATGGTGCTGCTACCAATCTTTTGAGGATGTGTCAATAGTTCATAACTCCTCAAGGCTTATTTATACTTTACAAATTCTTTCATTGCTTAAAAAGAACATTTTCAAATAAAATTCTTTACCCTGAAGCTAAAGTAATCAGTGGATCTACGTTTGTCTGACTACAAACATATCTTTAAACCAGTAAGCAAAAATGACCGAGAAATTCTCCAGATGCAGACTGATTTTGAGTCAAATCTCGCTATATTTCTATCTATCTAACTATCATCTATCTATCAATCATCATCTAACTTTCTCAATGTATAGTAATTTGGCTAATTACTGTAAATTGAGAGAGATGGAGACTGCTCCAGATATGCATATCATCTCTCACTATATAGAGAGATTCTAAATATCATTTATTGCTATCTATCTATCTATCTATCTATCTATCTATCATCTAACTATTTATCATTTATTTAACATCTATCTACTTACATTTTTATTCATTCATCAATCAATACAGTAATATATTATTTAATATGCTAGTGCACAATATTACATACCTCAGGCTAAACTGAATCTATGTACATCAGAGGATGACCTTGAACTCCTGATCCTTTGACTTTTTACCTCATTATTGCAGGAATTATAGGTATGTGCCTCTGTATCTCTTTTCACAGTACTGGGAAACAAGTCATAAATTCTTACATCTGGTAAAAAATGGTGTCCATTTACCAAATGAGCTACAATTTTAGGTCTATATTCATGAACATCAGATTTTGATGATACACTCTAGCTTTAAATGCTCTTGAAAATTCTGCAAATCTTTCATAACCTCATTTTTGCAAGGCTTTTTCATAAAATAATAATTTCCACTTTTCCTGTTTTCACTGACCCTTCTCTTCTACTGACATTTGAAACATGAATTATCCTCAAAATTCAGCAAATCTTCTTGTTCTTCTACCTCCTTAGTAAGTTATGCTTTTTTAAGTGCATTAAAATTTTTAAGGATTAATGTGTTCCAATATCACTACATTGTAATCTATAAGAAACTAATAATAATTTTAAAATAAAATTTGTCTTATTGTCTTTACCTCACCATTTAGACTAAGAAGTAACACAGAATATATGAGAAATTAGTTCCATAAGTGATCTTCTAGCCCACTGACAAATTTTCTTGTGTAAAAAAAAACTAATTATGATATTGAAAAGGAGGTAAACCAATGTTGTATAATTTCTTACCCTTTTCTCAGTCTTTTCTTGCTTATTAAATGATTTTGCTTCTCTGTTTCATCTAGCCTTAGAAGTGCAAACCAGTTAATTACAACATATCAAAAATTTTAATTAAATTTATCTACAAGACACATGAGTCTGATCCCACTGGTGAACAGAGATTGCTGACAACTGCACTAATTCCAGATGACTAGGGTACCCTATCACTACTTATAGAATGAGGACATTGAATTCTACAGGCTTGTTAAATCATGAGAGGTGAGAAGAACCATATTATACCTATTTATTTTTCAGTAGATTTGATAACAGAACATTAGATTGTACTCAGTACTGTATTTAACATGTTCAACAAATAATATACAGATAAGCTTACATAAAAATCATTCAGTAAAATAGCCAATTATCCTAAGACATTCCACATTGTGTAATGGTACAAAGTTTTTCCCACACTGAAAAGTCTTTAAGGTTAGCATTTTCAACAGTTAAATGCTGGTAAGCACACTAGCCTAGTAGTTGCTTTTAAAATGTGAAAATGTACAGTTTTCGGGGTTATTTCTGCTGTACTTATTACTGTATTAATACAATTTGTTGTAGTAAAAAGGACAATTCAGCACAAATAATAAAATAGGACATGCCCAATTATTATGTTGCCCTGTAGTCAGAGTATTTTCTTATTCGTAAGCTTTACAAGAAAAATAATATGCATTTGCCTTCTTGCTGACATGGTAACATCTACTTAACTGACCCAGGCAAACAAGGAACAAATTCAAGATCTCCAGAACTGTTGACAGTGTTGTTTACGATGATGCTGATAGTGGTGTGACTGAGAAGCAGTCAGTAGAGGCTCTCATTCAAATTTCTTCAAAAGGATGATTTGGATTTACTACAGATTTGAAGATAATTTGTTCATTTTTATTTAAGACCTTCAGCTGTTCAATATTTGCTTTTATAATGCCATTTGTCTTGTGTGTGTGTGTATGTGCAAGCATTTGCACAATATCACATTGAGGGGGAGGTCACAGTTTAGTTTCTAAGAGTCAATCTCCTTTTCCACCTTGTTGAAGTATAGTTCCACTTGTGTCTGCTGAACTGTGTACTGCAGTTGAAATGATCCTGGCTTCCTGGTGATTTCCTGTCTTGTTCCCCCTCAGTAGGTGGGAATGAGATTACAGAAGCTAGCTACCACACCCCTTTTATTGTGAGTTTCATGGTTCATGTTCAGGTTATCAAGTTCATATGAAAACTACTTTTACACTTGGAGGCAAATCAGTAGTTCTCATAATTTAAGACTTAAAATATTTTAGCCAAATGGTTAAATGGAGAGTATGCAATTAGACAATGGTGACTATTGGGTTATGCTATTTTCATTATACCTGGCTTACTATTTCAATGTTTCCTATTGTAAGTAAAATATTAAGGATATGCTAAGACAAAATATAAAGTGCCATATCATTTATTCAAAAATGTACCTTAATAATTTTTGGCAAAAATACTTCCAGAGATAAAATAAACAATCAGTAAATATTATAAGCAAAATATTTGAGAATAAAAGATAGCATCCTTTTATTATTAATCCAGGTTTTCCTGAACTCCATAGGTAGGTTCTTACTTCTCTCCCAACATTAGAAATTTCAATTGGAATTTTATATAATTAATGGCATAATGGTAGCATCGCTGCATATTGCTTGGTTTTATTCATGTTGAAAATGATCGAGAGAAAAAAGAAAGAAAATACACAATAATATACTATGGAAACTAGATTCAGTTCAATTGTTATATCTATTCATGAGAATTAAAGAACATAGAGAACATAAAGAAGTGACCCACAAGTAATAACTGTATTCTCAATTATTATTAATTGACACACCATGTCAATAGGTGTGTAAGGTACATGGGAATGTGCTGTCTATTGTTACCTCCCAGAAATGTCCACAGAAATCTCTGTAACTACTTTAAGCACCATTGATTCTTCAGCTGCGGAATTGCTTAAAATGAAGTACATAAATTCACCCCTTATGATATGGCATCTCATTTAAACATCTTCAAAAGTCTAAATATATTGCTTGTTGTGTACAATACAGCAATATGTTGCTGTATTGTTTGTTGAAAAATTAAATGGATATGTATTTTTATAGTTATTATGATGCCACTAAACAAACAATCAAACAAAATTTCTGGAGTTCTCCTAAACCCAGTCTTAGCAAACACTTCTTCTCTCTGTATATTGCTTTATTTTACTTTAAAACAAATGTATGTAAATAACAATTTACATTATATGCATGAAAATATTTCCAAATCCATGCAGCAATTTTGCAGCACAATGAAGTTGATAGGCTTAATTTTTTGGATGTTCAATTATATATTGTTTTGTTTTGTTTTTTTGAGACTGGGTTACTCTGTGTAGTCCTGGCTGTCCTGGAACTCATTCTATAAACCAGGTTGGCCTCGAACTCGGAAATCCACCTGTCTCTGCCTCCCAAGTGCTGGGACTAAAGGCATGAGCCACTACTGCCTGGCAGATGTTCAATTATAATATATGAAGTTGTTTTTCAATGGTGTAGGAGTGAGGCTGTATGTGTTTGCCTATATATGAGTGTAATCTTGAGTATAGATGTCAGAGCTTGATGCTAAGTGTCTTTACCAGCCACTCTCAATATTAATTTCAGAAAGAAGCTTTACCACTGAACTCAAGGCATACTAATTAGGCTAAGCTAAATGGCCAGAAAACCACTGGGTTGTGTTGTATCTCCTACTGACCACAGTTCTGTGATTACAAGCATGCACCTTTGTACCTAGCATTTATAGCAATCTAAGGATCTGAACATAATTCCTAACATTTGCACAGCAAACACCTTATGCACTGAGCAACTCCTGAAAGCTTTAATTGGATTAAATTTTAAAAAATTTTAAAACTTTTTAAAAAAGCCATGTATGTCAAGAACATGTGTCCCTAACATAACTCCATAACCTTCCTCATTTCCCTCATAACTCTCACAGGATACATAATTAAGAGATATACATATTCCTAAGGCAAAGTTAATTTTCTTTTGTTTTTCATTTATTTTTAGAGCCCCGGTAAGCTCAGTATCTTCAGTTTAATAAGGTATACTGAGACAGGATATGAATAGTGGAGTTCTTTGGAGTAGCTAGAGAGCAGTTGACATAGCTTTTTCTATAGAACATGGGTACTTGAGTTTGGATCTACAAATCTTACATAAAAGGTGGGTATGGGTAGCATATCATGAACAGCAATTTTGGGCAGCAAGAGGCTGAAGAATTTTTGATGCTTACTTTTTAGCTAGTTCAGAGAATCATTTAGATCCAGGATCAGAGAAAGACCTCTTTGTCAAAAATAACAGAAGTAATTAATAACTAAGAAAGTCACATAGTGAACATTTGTATTATACCACATACAAACACATACACATATATAAAGCACCAACATCCTAACAACTTGTGTGTATTTGATATAATTATATCACTTTAGTAGAAATACTTTTCTGTAACTGTAGGGAGTTTAATACAAATGTAATCAGGTCTAGCCCCATGGTCATGGGTAACACTGATATTTCTATTATCTTTTCCTTTTCTTGAAACCTTTTCTTTTTGTTCAGGGTTAGGTACATAGATTTATGGTTTGGGAGGAAGTCTGATACATTCAAACCTCTCTAAATGCTATAGGAAAGATTTGTACCCTGAAGTGAATCTGAGAGTAGTGACCATTCTTTTCTATGTCAACACTGAAGTGTGAGAGAAAATCAAATGTGAATTATTTACTGATTTATTCCTTGAAATTTCATGCATAGATATCATACACTCTGTTCAGCCTGCACCCTCTTTCTTCCTCCCTCTATCCCTGCAAGCCCCTTCTGCATCTCACTAAGACCCATCCATCAGGAACAAAAGATAATATCCCGAGTGTCCATGTTTTATGCAAAACTATCAGAGTTGTTTTTAATTAAAATAATGTAAGTCTGCTTTTGTGTAATTTCTGAATTTTTACATGGTGATTATATCAAAAGTAAGCACAAAATTTTAATGTGAAGTGTATGACTAAACATCGTGTGTATGTGTGTGTGTCTGAGTATATTTATGTAGAAATTGTGCTCAAGTATAAACTAGGAATTTCAAGATACATTGAAAATGTCTGCCAAGTTTCAGTATTCACATTAATAAGCATCACTGATCAGACACCAGTAAAGTGATTTCCTGGAATCCAGTCATATTTTCTAACTAACCAATGGCATGTCTGTTCAAAGAATATCATGATGAATGCTTAAGTTTAGTGGTGGTGAGGCTCATTACAATCCTTGGAAAAGAACAACATTCTCTGCAGGGACCTCACAAGACTATACACATGAGTATATACACTGTGTATAAGCTATCATTATTAAACTTTAATTTAAATAGTACTATTTGTTATTTTCATACTGAAAATTGTGTTTGATTTTTTCTGTTCTTAATTAGAAAGTAAGGTTAAATTACTACTTTAATATTTTTACAAGAGGAATAATGTTTCATTAAATGTTTATTCTAACAGTGCTTTCATCACAAATATATCAATTCATCAGAAAAATATTGGCCAGTTTCAGGGAAAGTAATTTCTATATATAAGACATTAAATGGTTTACAGTACTTTGGTATTCAATTTTCATCTATATTTTAGTCAAAAACATTTCTACCATTTTCTAAAGCCAAGTAATCGGATAAAATATTTTAAAGTGCCTAATTTTGAGGTAAATTCACTTTATCCTATGTATTTATTAAGTACCTGCCATTTCAGTGTTCTGTGCATTAGGAACATAGCACTAATGGTGAAAAATATCAGCTCATATAAAGTTGAAACTGTACAGAAATAAAATAAAAGTTTGTTATCTTAAGAATATAGAATTGAGTAGCAATGTGATTTTTTTAATGAAACTTGATAGAACAGAGAGTACAGACAAAATCTTCAACTCATTCAGACTTAAATAACTATAGTTATTTAGACTTAACAATTAGATCAAAAAGTAAACATAAAGAGACACCAAAACAACAATGGTTGTATACATTGTACATTATAGTTAAACATTCACATTAGATGTTTAAGACACTTAAGTTTTATACATTAATCAAAAAAAATATTAAATAATATTAAAAATATTATCTACCATGGTCAAAGCAGTTTTATTTAAGAGGTATAGGGATGTTTTTCAAATCAACAGATGTAATCTAGTTCATAGGTAATGTAATTCATGAATAGCCTCAACTTTAAAAACTATATGATCATCTCTTTAGATACAAAAAACATTTTAAGAAAATAATCCAGCATCTTTGCACGATGATAATCCAAAGAATCTAGGAACTCAAGAGCAAATTTTATCATTATAAAGGCAATTATAAAACAAGCACCAGATATATATTAACAGAGAAAATCTCACAGAATTTCAATAAAATCAAGACTATAGAGATACCACTTTCTCCTTTACTATTCAATATGGTACTGGAGGATTTAGCTAGGGCAATAAGATAAAAGAAAGGGATCAGAAGGATACACATAAAAATGAAAAAAGTAAAATTATCTTTATTTTCACATGATATGATATCATACATAAAAGATTAATCAACCACCTGAAATCTTCTGCAGCTGGTAAACACATATGGAATCTAAGACGGTGCGGAAGTAAAGTACAAAAATCAATGTCCTTCCTGTATACAACTGACAAAGATACCAAGAACTAAATCAGGAAAATGATTCCATTAACCATATTCCCTAATAAACAATTAATCCCTAATAAACACTAAATAAAATATATTGTGTTAAATATAAATAATGTACTACAACACAGGGACAATGATGATACTAAAACAAAAAAAAAAAAAAATGAAGAAGTTACCAGAAGATAGTAAGACTTCCCATACTCAAGGATCAGTGTTTTAATATTGTGAAAATTACCACCCTACCAAAAAGATAGATTTAATCCAATACCTATTACTTATAAGAATAAGTTTCTTTTCTCTTGAATAATTATATATTTTAGCATATAATATATATATATACATATATATATATATAAAATTGTTGTAACTAATAGAATTAGAAGGCATGTAATTTTAAAATGTGATGTTTTGTTTAACAGTTATTTCCCCTGAAATATGCATAAAACTGCCTTTTGTTTCTAAACTCTAGTGAAATATTTATTTAGAGACATTTTCGATTCCTATATTCTTATGGTGTAATAATTATGGGAAAATATCTAATATTTTCCTTCTTCCAAAGAATAATAATATACTTTAAAATTTTCTTTACTCACTGTAAACTGTGGTAGAAATCAATGTACAACTTACTTAACTGAAAATAAATATAATCTAAATATATGCTATCTCATTTTTAATATTTTATCAATGATAACATTACCAAATAAATTTTCAGGTAAACATGCAATTGTAATAAATGAGAATATGTAATCATCAAATATTTTAGCTTAAAGAAATATATAGACTAGCTTTAATGAATAGATCTTCAAAATTGCTTATATTAGGAAACAGTGAAGAAAAGCCAACATACTATAGATTTGAGCGTATATTTTACTCCAGAACTAAATGCGGACTTGACAACTATGATAAAGTAGAATATATTTTCAGTTTTTAATTTATTGCAATGGAAGAAATTAGTTGGTTTAACTAATATTGAAACCATTCACTCTATTGATGATTCATTTTTCTTTTTCTCTTCTTGATTTCTTTTCTTTTAAATAATTTTTATTTATTCTTTTTGCATATTTTGCATCCTGCCTGCAGTTTTTTCCTTACTCAACTCTTCCCAGACCCTACCTCCTATCTAGCCTACAACTCCTCCTTCTGTGTTTCCCTCAGAAAACAACAGGCATCCTAGAGGTATCAACTGAACACAGCATAACAAGATACAATAAAAATAGAGACAACCCCCCCATGTGAAGGCCAGGTGAGGCAACTAAATAGGAGGAAAAGGGTCCTAAGAATGAGCAAAAGAGTCAAATACACATCTCACACTCATTGTTCACATTGTTAAGTGTCCTACAAGAACTCCAAGTTACAAAACCGTAATAGAGGACAAAGCTCAGCCCACTATAAGGTCCCTGATTGTTGTGTCAGCCACTGTGAGTTCCCATGAGCCTTGCTTAGCTAATTCTGTGGGCTACGTGATTCAAGATTCTGGTACCTTCCAAACTTGACCACTCTGCCTTTTATAATCATTCCTCCTACTCTTCTAAGTGTCTAGCTGTGGTTCTTTTCACCTGCTCCTATCATTTGCTGGAGGAATATTCTTTGATAATGATCGGGCCAGGCACTGATCTACAAGCATAGCAGAATATTATTGGAAACCATTTCTTTAATTTTTTTTTTTGGCTAGTAGTGTTTAATTATATCTTAGATCTTTGGGCTATCTAGCCTAAATCCTGGCCATCTAGGGGTTTCCAGGTATGGGTTTACTCTCCCACTTTGACTCTCAAATTGAACCAATAAATGATTGGCCTTCTCTGCAAGTTCTACACCATTATACTCCACCACATATTGAAGGAAGGACAATATTAAGGTTTTGTTGCTAGGTTGATGTCCCAGTCCTCTGACTGGAAGCCTTGCCAAGTTAAAAAAAGGTAGCTGCTTCAGGCTGTTTGTACCATATTAATAGAAGTCTTCAGTTGTGTCTCCCTCAAAAATCCCAAGGAGTTTCCATCACATTATGTTTTCACACTGGTACCCAAATATCCCCCATTTCCAGTCATCTCTCCCAATACTCTCTCGCTTCTTCCATCTTAGTACCCTGATACCTTCTTATTCTGCTCCTAGTCCCCCCCACAAAATCTATTCTATTTACCTTTCCCAAGGAAATCCATGCATTCCCCTACCCCACCCGTTTTATTATTTAGACTCAGTGGGTCTATGGATTGTATCATAATTATTCTTCAGTCATCAGCTAATATCCACATAAAAGTGAGTACATATATTTCTATTTCTGGGATAAGACTGCCTTACTCAGCATGATTTTTTTCTAGTCCCATACATTTTCCTTCAAATTTAATGATGTCATTGTTTTTAACAGCTGGGTAATGCTTTGTAACAGCTGAGTAATAATTGTGTAAATGTACCACATTTTCATTATCCATTGTTTGTTGGAAGAAATCTGTTGTTCTCAGTTTCTGACTATTAGTGATAAATGTGTTATGAACATAGTTGAGCAAGAGTCCTTGTGGTAGGATAGATAGTCCTAGGGGCCCAAGAGTTGTAAAACTGGCTCTTGAGATAGATTAGCACTCAATTATCTGCAGAACCACCAAATTGATTTCTATAGTGCCAGGAGAAGTTTGATCTCCCACCAGCAATGGAGGAGTACCCCCCTTGCTCTATATCCGTGAAAGTATCAGCAGTTACTTGTGTCTTTGATCTTACACATTCTGTCAAGTTTAAAATGAAGTCTTAAAACGGTAGTCCTCAAACAGGTATCTTATCTAGAGTTCTGGGGGCCAACATGGCCTGTAGTCATACATGGTATTAGGTATTCTTAAACTAAGCAAACAAAATAATAATAAGAAAAAGCCGATTTGTGAATTAAATCTATTTTCTACTTTGGTTAGGATGAAGAAAGGCATGCAATTAGTTGTAGTTGTTTGTCACATCTGAGGCAAAACTTTATTTGAAAGTGTGAGCTCTTCCACTTTTGCTTTCCTGGTATAATAACTGCCCCCTGTGGTGGCTTCTTCAGCTTTGATTCCTGAGAAACTTAGGAAGAAGAAAAATTTCCTACAGATATGAATGTCTGTGACCAACATACTAATTTAGAAATTCTAATAGGTTTTGGAAAATACTAAAATTCTGGGGGACGTTCAGTAAACTTGCCTGATAGTCTTAGGCATTTTCCCTTGCTGTTAAACTCTACTTAATTTTCAATTGTTAATATGCTTTTAAAACATAATTTAAAATACAAAAATAATCATTTAAATATTTTTACTTAAAATATAGACATCATTTGTCACTATCATTATACTTTAGCTCTATTCATTTTATCTTTCCCCACACAAACATGTTGAAATTAAGTTGTTGATTCAGTTCTCTAAAAAATATATTTCTTTTTGTCTTTTATTAGATGAAAGTCATTTTATTGCTGTGTTCAGACAAAGGAATCAGGGCATGAGAGGGACATTACACATTTTCTAGAATCTTAGAACTTAAGAGGCACAAAAGTATTTTCCAAAATAAGGCTCATACCTGCTATTTTTATGTTTATTAAGTTTGTCAGTTTATTGACATTTTTCACTTAGATATAAATGCTTTCAAATGACCGTTTAGTAATTTAGTAACTAAACTTAGTGAATGCTATTGCTCACTATTGAAATGAAGAGTTGCCTTGACAGACTGACTCCTCTTATTAGTTATTCAATTTCATTCATATGACAATAATTATTCCCAGGCTCACATTTCTCTAATATTTATTTAAATTTGGTCTCACTGGAAGGATACTTGCATTTAAATAATGTATGTGAAGTATTCAAATCAAATAATTTTCAGCATCAATGATCATGTTTCTTTATAGCCTGGCAAATAAACCACACTGGGAAGAGAAATATCACTCACGCACACACACACACACACACACACACACACACACACACACACCCCAAAGGAAAAAAGTATTCATAGATATTCAAAAGCTTTATAAAAACACTGAAAAAAAAGTGATCTACCTTTTTTAGATTTCTTTTAAGATTTCAGAAAGAAATTAATCTAGAGTTTCTTTACAAAGTAAATTCAAATAATATATAATGTGATATTCTTCATATCCAGTCACTGTTTTATCATAAAAATCAATGGTTAAGTCAATATAGTTTAAGTTGACTAAAAGGAAATAATTTTCTGAAAACATAAATGACAACTATTTATGACAAAATGCCTATAAAAATGTTCTATGTATTCTGAGATGCTCAAGAGAATAGTATGACAATAAATAAATAAATAAATAAATAAATAAATATTTCATTGTGAATTTGGTAAGATCTATTTAAATATTTTTAATTGTGATTAAATTGTTTAAATATTTGAGTATAAGAACTTCAACATAAATTGAACCATAGTAAGAATGTTTCACATTCTATAATTAAACCATGTATTAAGCATTATAATTCATAGTGTGTTAAATTTTAAATAAGCAGAAAGCTTAGAAAAAGGGAATATTAAGATATTTTTCTCTAAAAGTGATTTAGCTTGTGTGTACTCATCAAAAAGCAAATGATATTAAATTTGTTCTAGGAATATATATTTTGTAAGTTTTTTGCATTTCATGGCACTGTAACATAAGATTGCTCACAATTTTTTCCTGCAATTTTCAAAATGTATCTTGGAAGAAATTGTTAACTGATTTCCTGAGGGTAGCCATCAATAAAAATTAACATTATTTCTCCTGATTGAAGATAACACTACTCATTTTGAGAATTAGTAAAAAGTGATTTGGGAATTTGTAATATGGATTGATGATGCTTTCTCAATGCATCTTATTAGATTCATGAAGTTAGTTTGGTTTAAATCAAGGTTAAATAATGAATTAGATCAAAACATTCAAAGCTCATCAAAAGAAAATTTAAGAGTTAGTAAAATGAATACATTATTAGTATGTGAAATAATAGTCTTTCATGCCACAAGTAAAGTAAATAAAGAACCCAATGTTGAATTAGTTTATACCTGAAAGATAAACTACATTTTAATCCATATAAGTGCCATATATGCCTTTTATTCTGCCCATGTATTCTATCAGATGACTCTGCAAATAGATAGATAATATTTGTGAACAAGAACATGTGATTTCTCAGGAATCCACTTGTTCATGTTGAGAAACTGAGGAACAATACATTGGCAGACCATTTCATCACTCTGTGTCTACTTTAGGTCGTGTCCAAATAATGTAAGTACACAAATAGACATAGCTGTGTTATTGCCTTTACTGCGTATTGTAAGTTAGCACTGAAAAAAAAAAGATAAAAAGATCCAGTAACAATTTTACCTTCAGCCTTAGGGAGTAATGAATCCACAAGAAGGAGGTAGCCAGGATATTTTAGTTTATCCTGCAAAAGAATGCAATTCAATGTTTAGTCTTATGATCTCAATAAGCAATCATATTTAATTAATGTGATAGATCTCTGTGATTATTCATAATAAAAGGTAAGAACTAATTGTACTTATAAATTTCTAATAAATAATACTAATAAATATATAATAAACTATACTAATAAACTTTCAAGCATTCATAAAGGTTTTTCTGAATAGGTACATTCAAAATAACAATAGCAAGTATGCAATAACTTTCTATTAATCTCCTCCATTTTGACTGAGTATAAGGAAAGCAGTATTAATTACCTTGAAGTTCATTCTTAAATTGAATATGCTTAAATGGCTCCTCAAACATAAATATATTATATAAAATAGAAGTAGAAAATATAATGGATATTTATATCTTTAGTATTTTGAATTTGGTATTATCATGTTCTTTCTTGTTTGTTTGATTTTGTATTAATTTTACCTTTTTATTAATCGGTTGTTAGTTTCACACTATGCACTTCAATTCCACTAATCTTTCTTTCCCCCTTTAAATGCCCTATACCGTTGCAACCTGCCAACCTGCAACAGAAAGAAAAATAATCTTGTTGTGGACAGTGTAATGTCACAGTTTATGCCACAGTATACCTTCTGGTTCACAAGTTTAGTATGAGGCTTCTGGATTCTGCTATACTACCAATACTGAAACCTTGCGGGGGCTCCTCTCAAATATACTGTTGTTTCCTTGTGTCATGGAGATCCTACTGTTTTGAATTTGTGGGGCCAGCCCCTTCAGATCCTCCAGCAGTTTATCAGTGGGGTGGATGTTGGGGTGGGCCATTCCAAATCGCTGGATTAGGGCCTGGGAGTTATCTGATCTAGTCAACCTGTCAGCTCTCCCAAACCCACACCACTGGATCAAGCTCTCCTGCCCTGCCCTGCCCTGACCCAACAGAACAATATATTGCTGCAGCCACCAACAAGGGGCAGATCTAGCTTTACTATTTTCATGCCCTTGGGCTGATTCAAGTATGTGCATCCATGTCATCAGGGCCGTTTCTACCCTGCCACCAGGTGACCTTCAGGACCCATTCTCCTAAGTTTTGCAGCCATTGAGGGGATGAGGGACAAGGTCAGCTGTCCTACTCTCATCACCCTGGAACCCAGCTTCCTATCTGCCATGGATGGGATAAAAGATACCATCTCTTATCCCTATGGATAAGAGGCAGGAATCTTAGGGATATGAGAAAGGCATCTCTCTTTTTTTTGCTCCACTGCACAGTAGATTAGACTCAGGGTTGGTTCATCTGTGCTTCCTACTAGTGCTGGCTCACTAGCAATTTCTACATGCATGGACTAGTTTAACATGATCCCTAGTTGAGGTGCAGGGCCTGTTCTCTGAAGTGCTATAGCAGGTGTGAAACAGGGACAGCTCACCTGCTTTCATGACCCCATTGGATCCAACTGTGCCTCCAGCAGCAGGTAAGAAGGGCAAAAGGGAGGGAAGGGAAGGGGATGTCTCCCTTGCTGATACCAGCACACAGCAGAGAAGAGGCAGGATTGCCTCTCCCACACTCATGCCCTCACAGCCGGTGCATCTGCAACCTTCATATCCAAGGCCAGGTGTGCTGAACTGCCCAGGTATGGTGAAGACACACTTTCTCAAGTGCTGCTATAGGTGAGCTCTCTCTGATGACCTCAGGGCCAACTCTCCAACCTGCTAAAAGTGGCAAGGGCTGAGAGAGAAATTCTCTCCCTAGGCCATGTCACCACACTTCAGACAATTGGTGGGAACAACTCTTCCACTATGCTGATGCCTTTAGTGCATCTTACTCATGCCCACACCAGAAGTGTCAGCTCCACTGTGCTGCCCAGGAAAGGTTCAGATCCTGCTCTACCAAGTGCTCCAGCTGATGAGGGGCAGGGATAGCTCTCCTGCTTTTATGATACTAAGGGCAGGTCTCCTGCCTGGCACAGTGGTTGAGGGGATGAGGAGATGAAGTTAACTCTCCCTCCTTCATATCACTGCATGGAAGAAAAGGGGCAGGGCCAGTTCTTTCATGCTCATATCCTCGTGATTTGCTTATTTGCAACTCTCACAACCAAGACCAGCTCTGCTGTGCTTCTGGGCAACGTGTGGGGCCCACTCTCCTGAGTACTTCAGGTGGTTAGGAGCAGGGTTAGCATACCTGCTCTTACACATCTAGGGCAAGTTCTCCCATGATGCCAGGTAGAGAGGTGGAGCGTTTCTTTACAACCTCAAACAATATATCACTGTGCCGTAGACCAGACCAGGGAAAATTGCTTGGCCTTAGATGACAACAGACTACTGGTGCTGCAGGGCGATTGACACAGATGTGGCTCCTAGTGGTAGTTTAGGCCATGCCCCACATGGTCTCTGGTGGTATCTGCAGCTACTCAAATCAGTCTGCTCCTCACTATCTTTGAGTCTTGTTTTGCCTCTCTTCATTATGTCCACATCTTTCTGCTTCTCTTCCCCCCCCCCATTTCTCTACTACTTATTTGCACTTCTTATTGATGTCCAGGGTCTCTGAGTGTCTGTGGATATCTCAGAAGTGTTCTTGGGAGTCCTATGCCCTGCTTCTGGATTATGGCACTGGGTAAGTGTCATCTCAGGCATGATCTTTCCCTCCCTCTAGTCCTGACTCCCTGCAAGGTCTGCATGGCACGTGACTAGTGGTCATCTCAGGCTAGCTTCCTATCCTAGTCCCAGGCCTATGGTGCTGGACTGATGGGTGTACCCACCCATGGTTTTATATAGGGGTTGTTTGTCTTGGCCTCACTTCCACCAAGAATCTTTGGTCCTAGGCATAGTTCATCTTGTCTTAGATCCCATGTAGGCCTGTGTGGAGCAAGACTTATGGTTGTTTCCAGTTTGATTTTTTTTTTCAGGAAATGTTAGGCTGTTAATTATTCAGGTGTTTATGGGTCAAAACACTGAGCTTAGAAATAGCCTGTCCCCTCTCTGCCTCCTACTGATGCACATGTGACACAGCAGCCACACCTGCAATGCCTCTGGGGGCAGGATGTTATTATATTCTTGACATGCACTTGCCTAAATAAAATGAAAATTCATAACACAAAATATGACCATTATTAATACATCTTGGAGAGATAAAAGCAGTGCAAGGCACCCTTGATCATTTTCCTGACCAGTTATTAGAAGTGTCTCTCTACTGTCATTAATGGAGATTCTCCTTCAAGGTTTCCATGTCCTTGTCAAGTAATTGCCTCAGAAGCAGATCAATGAGAATCTATAAAGGAATTAGGATCAAACTAAGTTTAAATACCCTTTTCTATGTAGAAAGTCCCTTTGCACATCAGCATACAGCAATTAATATACATTTATGCTTGCCACCATCCCTGATTCCTGTCTACTAGGCGAAAGATTTACAAAGAAGCAAGATGATTTACAGAAATGCAACACATTCACAAAATGTATTTAATGTACTGTTGGAGCATCCAAAATTTCTCCAAAGCTTTACCTTGAGAAGATTAAAGGTTTTTTTTTTAATGGTTAAAATGCATAGAGAAATGTTCCACATGGTGGAAGGGAATTAATTAAACAAAAAAGCATTTAATTTAGTTACTTTTATCAGTGGCCAATGTGAAAGTCAAGAATTTCCAAAGTCTTTATAACTTCTTATCAATTATGTATTTAAAAGTACTCAGTATTAGCTGTCATATATTCAACTCTGTATTTTATTGTAAAAATTATTATTTAAGGACATGAAATGGGAAGAGAGAACATGGAGATTTACTATTGCTATTCTAAGTGACTTTATGATATACAATAGGTAGTCTATAATATTCTACTGGTAAGGAAATGTAATCAAAATAAATAGTAGATTTTCTCTATTATTATTATTATTATTATTATTATTATTATTATTAATTTTAATTGCATTTTCTTAATAGTAGAATTTTATAGACTACCATAAGCCACCAACAAAAGAGCAAACATGGCCTGGCCTAAGGCCACTGGCAAATATGTAGCAGAGGACTACCTTCTGTGGCCTCAGTGGAAAAGGATATGCCTAATCTTGTAGATACTTAATGCACTAGGGATGAGGAACAAAAGGGTGGGTGGTGGGTGGTAGTGTGTCAGGAAACACCTTCTCAGAGTCAAGGGGAGAAGGGATGGGGAGAAGAACTCTTGGAGGTAGAATCTGGAAGTGGGGGTGGTAACATTTTGAATGTAAATAAATAAAATAATTTAAATAAAAAACTAATAAATAATAGAAATTATTAAAATCTGTGCTATGAGCAAGTAAGTAAAATTAATAGCTTAATAATAAATGTGATTTGATTTTCTCTTTAAGTTTACTTGCCTAGTTTTAGGTTGTTAAAAATTAAGTGCAATATATTTTGTTATTTTTGGAGTTGATTAAAATAAATGCTCAGCTGGGCATAGGTGGCACATTCCTGTAATCCTAATACTGAGTAATTGGAAACAGTGGTATCAGCAATTGAAAGCCATCCTTTAATACCTAGTTATTTTAGGGAAAAACAGGGCTACAAGAGTTGTTGCCTCAAAACATACAATAGTAAAAATATAACTCTTTCCTTTGTTTTGTTTTGTTTTTTTGCCTCAGATTTTAAAAAGTTTTATATTATTATAAGCTTAGAAATATTACATGATTTCAAATGAGCATCATAAAACAACAGGCACACATTCCACACTGAGGGGCAATCATTTGGTGAGGTAGCTACAATATATCTACATTAACTCTTCACATGACAGGCATTTCAGGAAACTGACAAACACTGGCAATTAGGAGTTAAATATTTGCAAATAGTGAAGGAACAAACAAGACAATAAACACAAATATTCAAAGATCAAGCAGGCAATAAACAAAATTCCATGAACACTGCCTTGATCACTATTTCTAACAGCTTATCATGATCAAAATATCTCAGCTGGCTTCTCTGTCCTAGCCCAAAGTCATTTTCATGTCTGCACCCTACTTCCTTGTTCTAGACTAAGATTTAGATTCCTGCCTGAAATTATTTCTTTGTTCTAGCCTAAAATTTAGATTCCTGCATCAAATTACTTCTCTGTTGTAGCCTAATGTCAAATTCTTTCCTGAAGGCCACTTCCTTTCCTTGACCAATGTCATATTCCTGCCAAACAGCCTATTTTTGTTGTTGTTGTTGTTGTTCTTCGCCCATGTAAGATTCTTGCCAAGCAGCCCCAAAAGCTCTCCACTACTCCCTCTTTTATATTTCATAAAATAGGACAAGACTAAGCCTGTCTTAGGTCGTTCTGACAAGAATGCATTATCAAAAGCAATGAACTTTTGTCTTTGGTTGATGCAGAATCTTACCCATCCTTGGCTTGCCAGCCTGTTAATTTAATAACTCTGTCTGGGGGTCCATTTTCAGTTTCACTCAATGTTCTTTGGCTGTTAACATGTTAATGCCATTAAAGACAAGCTTTAACACAATGGGCAGGAATAGAAATATTCCCAGGAAAAAAAGGCTAGCATGATCAAACTATATATACCATTCTTGAAGCTTGACCAAAATAGCAATACTGACTTCAGTCCATGGGTAATTTTATCAGCAGTATCTGCAGCATCAAATCTCAGCAGAGTAGCATTCTTTAAATTCATGAGCTCACTATGGAAAGTTACAACATCCAGAGAGGTGATAGAATTATGCCAAATACACTGCAAGTGTCTTTAAACTTTTTCCTAATTATAATGACTATCACTGTAAATTTTAGAAATAACACAACGCATCTATTGTATTGCTAGTTCCTCAACCTAGAACTGACTTTAACTCTTACAGGTAATTAAAATGGTACAAAAGCAAAAAGGAGAAAGAAGGATGGAATAGGGAGCTTCTAGGGAGGGGGAATTGGGAAAGGAGATGAAAACTGAAATGTAAATCAATAAAATATTCTTTAAAAAGAAATAGTTATCTGTTTAAGACCTACTTGCAACACCACCTCTTGTGAAATGGAAAGGTTGGGCAAACAGGCTTTATTTAGACTTTATTCCACATTCATTCATTTATTTAATAATTGTATATAAAATTTTGTGCATACATATGTGAATGAATGTTATATATGACCACTCCTGTGTAATGGTGTGTACCTACTTATAAATGCATGTTTGCATACATGGGGGCACACTTGTGGAGAAGTGTGTATACATGCCATGACCCCAAGTTCTTTATCACTTTCCACCATATAGAACTCAGAGTTTTGATTCAATCAAGAAAACATGTCTGAAACAAAACTGCACCAAAATAAGTTTTCCATTTATTAGCTTCATATGCACTGTGTTTTGAATAAAAATTCTTTTGTAACAATGGACAAAAAGGAGTTAAATATTTGATTGACAAACAAATTGCTAAGTTTATTCTCCAATGGCTTGATTGATCTTATTCTGCCTACGTTTAAGCATGTTGGAAGTTGTTCTAAAGTGTCTAAATGTCATTTGAAGAAAAGTGAATCCAATAGTATTAGTCCTTCTAGGCCATACTTTGGTAAATCTAGTTTGAATGCTTAAAGTGTTTCTGATTTTCACTGACATTGCATATAATTTTCTTCTGTGGTGATTGGTTCTTGTAATTGTTCTTCCTTTCTTTCTTTCTTTTCTTCCTTCATTTGTTTTCTTTTTTTAATCACAGAAGAAAATAAGATTTATTATGGATGAGTTATAAAACATCAAAGAATGGGCCATGCTGAGAAAGAAGTACCTCTTTACTCCACATTTCTGTCAATATTTCCCTCTAGTATAATTCTCTAACTGTAGTAAATAAATAAGTCTTCATTTCCTCAACATTTAACTTACTTGTTGGCCTTCAGTCTTCTTTTCTGGACCAGGTCCAATTTGGAAAGAATTCTTTACTATCTCTCTGAAGTTTGTAAATACTGTGAACTGTGATTATTTATGAGATATACATTTACAAATATTTTACATTTTTGTACATCCTGTTCACTTTGTTGATTTTAACTTTTCTGGGTACTCCTCTTCTTTTCAATATTCCAGTAGTCATTTTCCCTGAGATCAAATAGATTTTTCTAGAACATTTTATTAGAGCATTTTCTTCATATTTCCCCCATTAACATAGTTGGAAGTTTTAAGTTTAAATCTTTTTAAATTCATATTGTCAACTGGTTTTTATATTTGGAATGGTACAAAAAACAAACTTTTAACCTCTAAAATTATTTTACTCTTCATTACATTTTCTTCTTCAATACTTTCCCATAGATTGTGTCTTATTGTGAACCATAGCTTTGTTTTTTCACCAGATTAACATTCTCATGACTGTTTTACTGCCTTGTAAGATCTCAGAGATCCCAAGAGTAATGGTATTTCAGTCTGCTTGATGATCATAGCTATTTAAAATATAATTATCTGTTCTAAATGTTTTTCTTGAAAAGGTAAAAAAACTGTCCAAAGATATAAACAACTCATAAGAAAGAATTACATTTAGAAACACTGTTGGGAATTGGTTTATAATTCAGATTAATAAATGATTCACTAAAAACTAATATCTGTGCTAGTCAAGGATATTTTTTTACAGTAATTGAATAACTTATTAATCAAATAAATTAATTAATGAAATATCTCTCTTAGTTAAGAGTTTGCTATAGGAGTAACTAATACACAATATCAAACAGCAAAAGTCCCTACCTATGGAGTACCTAACCTTAGATAGGAGTATTACGTCACACACAGATGATGAAACATAATATGTGGAAATGGCATAAAGTATTACTGTGTTGGATTTAGCCTTTCTTTTTTTTTTTTTTAATGTTTGTCTTTTTTTGTTTGTTTTTTGGTTTTGTTTGTTTGTTTGTTTTTTGAGAAAGCGTTTCTCTGTATAGCCTTGACTGTCCTGGAACTCACTCTGTAGACCAGGCTGGCCTAGAACTCAGAAATCCGCCTGCCTCTGCCTCCCAAGTGCTGGAATTAAAGGTGTGCACCACCACTGCACGGCTCAGATTTAGCCTTTCTAATGAGAATGAAGATAAAAATAATGGAAGGTGTTAGACATATGTTCTCACTCACAAATCAAATTTTTCTTCTCATTACTTACTGAAGTAAACAAACAAACAAAAGATCAAATAAACAAGTTTATATGGGCATCATGTGATAATATGTTAGATAATTCTTTCTTAATGTACTTTATATTATCAACCTCATGAGTATGTGTTTGGATATATATGTGGAATGTTGAACATATTGTTCCTCATGCATGCATCTCTCCTGTCCACATTGTCATGTCTTCTATATTCTTTTAGTTATTTTGCCTTTATCTCCTCTGTCCCTTATTATATACTTGCAGTATTAATTTGTGTCAGCTTCACAGCTGCTATCATTTAAATTGATAGGGGACTTTTATTTGACTGATTTTTATTTTAATTTTATTACTTGAGAATTTCGTGAATGAATAGAATGCCTTTTGAGCATGTTAACCTCTCCCATCCCCTCACTCTTCTCTTTGACCCTTGTCAAAAATTAATACCATTGTTTATATACCTCACATGGTCCAGTCAAAGGATATGTGCATGGATGTGTCAGTAGCAAATCACCTAAAGCATAGGGAAAATACATGAATCTACTTTTCTGAAGAAAACTGCCTTCAGAAAAGTAAGTTTAAAAGTAAAACTTTTAAACTATGGCAGAAATTTTCTTCTCAATAATAACATAGTTAATACATCAATATTACTTTTGCATTAAAATTAGTGAATTCCACTTACATTGAAATTTCCCTGTGGAAAGACTAAAAAATTCACAACACTATCATTTTGCAGATTTTTTTTATTATTTACCAGATTTGAGTTATTCCTTGGAGGTTTACAATGATCAGTCAATGCATATCTTATATTTTTAAATATTCTTTTAATCCTAAGAGGCTGCACTTTAGAGAGTAAAAATAATCTTCAAAGATTTTCTGGGACACTCTATTTCATTATCGTGAATCTGAAATTCAGTTTCTAGTCAGATCTCTATGTTTAATCAGTATCCCATTTCCATTGTATTTTTAAAGAATCTGTGAAATTCATACCTATTCAGTTGATCCCCAAATCATTAACTTGACTCAGAAACCATGGAAACCACTTGAGCTGCTGTAATCCTGTCTTCTTGATCTGATTTACAAAACTCTGTTAATCACAAAGTTTGAAACCACAGTAGTGTGACCAGTAATTCTTTCACATCTTTGTGCTATGTAAGAACTTAGTGGTACAACATTGGTTTAAAAGAAAATAATCTTACATAATATTTATGTAGATATTTTAGTACAATTTTTTACATATGAATATTAAATTATTGTTTGAACATTGTACTTCATTGTACTTCCTCTATATTAACAGAATATTTACAGAGATTTAGAGGTTGTCACTGGAGTATCTTCTGATTCTGTCCATTTTAACACGTTAGAAAGAATAAATGAGAAAATCTCCTGAGAGTGGCATATCTGTTTACACAGAATATAAACATCTGTTTATGTCCTACTTTACATTCACAAGTGTAAAGAACTATTTGGCAGCTTGTTGAAGTTGGGGTGAATATCATCTAGCTTTCCATAGTAAGTAAAATAATCTTAACTAGATTTACTTAACCTATTTTCTATGTATATCTGAGCCCATAATAGTATATATTGTGTATACACATTTGTACTTGAGCTCAATCCACTCAATTCATCTGTCCAACTCTAACCTTAATGGTCTAGCACATCCACCCATGTGTTTCTTCTCAGTGAAATCATTTATCCCATTTACTTGCATGTTAAATACTTACTACCATATACTAATTTTATATAATTAGTGTACTTCATTGCAATATTTTACATGCATATATAATGTACTTTGATCTTATTCACCCCACTTATTGAATTTTTTTATGGTTGTTTAACATTATTCTCACTGATGCCTCAACAAATGTTTACTAAACTCCAGAGCAGTGATTGATGACAGAGAACAGTAACACTATCATTGAACTCCAACATAGTTAATTAACAATTAATTGAGGATACTTAGAGAACTATTATTGAGAATGTAGGTATATGTGCATGAACAATCTATACTAAGCTGTTAAACAAACCATAGATCTTGGCTTTCTAAAGCAATAGCATAACTTCCAGAGCTCAGAATAATGAGTTCTTCTAAGCAACGTGGATGATTTTAGCCTCTTCCAGAGTTCAACTGGGTCGAGTCTCTTCAGCTGTCCTTCAGCATATATGGTATTAAGGAAGGAGATTCCTTATATATCTGGTCAATTTCAAAAAAAAGTTTGGGACATGCCAGGCAGTGGTGACACATGCCTTTAATCCCAGCACGTGGGAGGCAGAGCACAGACAGATTTCTGAGTTTGAGATCAACCTGGTATACAGAGTGAGTTCCAGGACAGCCAGGGCTATACAGAAAAACCCTGTCTCAAAAACAAAACCAAACAAACAAATAAGAAAAAAAGAAAAGTTAAGAACACAATACATTTGCCACAAGCAGTATAAAATATCTTGGAATAACTGTAAAGACACAAGTGAAAAGATTTGTATAAAAAATTTTCAAGTCTTTGAAGATTAAAAGTTCTTTCATGTCCATGGACCAGTAGTGTTAAAATGCTAAAATATTCATCTTACCAAAACCAATCTGATTTGATGCAAACTCCAACAGAATTATTCACATATCTTGAAAGGACAATTCTTAAATTCACATGGATAAGCAAGAAACCTAAGTTAGCTAAAACAATCCAGAACAATAAAAGAACTGTGGGAGGTCCCTCTATTTCTTATCTCAATTTTTAATAAAATTCTACAATAATAAAATCAACATTATATTAGTATAAAATAGACACATTGATACATTGAATCAATTGAAGACTCAGACTTAAATCAACACACATATGGGTACCTTATTTTTAATAAAGATACCAGAAATACATATTGGAGGAAAAAAGCATCAGCTACAAATGGTGCTGGTCACAGCAGATGCCTATATGAAGAAGAATACAAATAGATCCATAGTTATCATCCTGCAAAATTCAACTCCAAATATCCCAAAGGACTCAATAGAAAACCTTTAATACTCAACTTTATGAAAAGTGGAGAACAGCCTTGGAAGCACTGGAACATGAGAAGACTTCCTGAACTGAACATAATTAACATAGGCACTAAGCTCAAGAAGTAGAACCTCAAGAAACTGAGCCAGTTTTATATGACAAAGGATACTGTTGATAAAAGAAAGCATCAGCCTACAGAATGAGAAAATAAATATTTTTACAAATTTTGCATCCAAGTGGGGGGTCTAATATTCAAGATACATAAAGAACTCAAGAAAATTGATATCAAAAAAATCAAATAACTAAATTAAGAAACTGATTACACATCTATACAGAGAATTCTATGTAGAAAAAAATTCTATTCATAAACATTTGAAAATGAGTTCAACATCCTTATCCTTCAGGGAAATTAAAGTTAAAACTACAATGAGATTCCACCTGAAACCTATAATTATGGCTAAGATTAATAATACAAGTGAATGGTCATTTTAGCAAAGAATGGAATAAAAGAAACACTCCTTTATTTCTGGTGATATTGGACATATGAAGAGGAAATCAGTATCGTAGTTCCTTAGAAAAAGAAAAATTGATATGCCTCAAGATCAAACTATCTCATTCTTGGTTTTACACAAGTGATACTTTCTCTTACCACAGGGATACTTGCTCGAACTTCTTCATTGATGCTCTATTTATAATGGGCAGAAAATGAAAATTTCCTCAACAGACAAATGGATAAAGTCAATGTGGTTCATTTACATAATGGAGTATTACTCTGTTGTTAAAAATGACATCATGACATTTCCAGGAAAATGGATGGAAATAAAAACCAAATCATCCTGACTGATGTAATCCAGACCCAGAACGATAAATATGATATGTACTTGATTATATCTGGATACTATCCATTAAATAAATTATAATCATGCTATAATCAGTAGACCCAAAGGGTTTATATGTGGAGGTAAAGATTGCAGGTCTCCTGGATCTACATGGGAGGGAGAAATAGAAGAGATTATATGGGTGGAATAAATCCTAGGCTTTGGACAGCAAGGGGATAATCAGGTGGGAAAGGGAAGGGGAGGTGAAGATGGTTGAGAGAATAAGAAAAACACATCTAATATGGAAGTGTATTTGAGGGGCAATATGGAAAATCTAGTGCAGCAGACAATTCCTATGTGAAAGCAGTCATCATGAAGTCTCCAAATGATCAGAGAGACAGAACCACAACTGAACACCTCTTGCCACCATATGAAACTACTGGTACCTGAACTCTGTTTTATCTAATTGCATTGTTAGTACAAAGGGTCCCAAGGATACCCCCAAACCACTTAGGCTATTTCCAGAAATTCATAGCAGGGCATGATTGCTGAAGCCAACATTTACACACTTAATTTTACATGGGGAGGTGGAGCTGGTGTCCACATAGAACTCTCACCCCCGTGCTCCACTGACTTTGACATGGAAAGGTACTTTGAACCTTATCAAACAAGAAACAAACAGCAACCCAACCACAAATCATGAATACAATTTTTCTGCCAGCAAAATGTGCTATTTGGCTTATGGCCTACTTCATGAGATTGAACCCATACCTGACAATGCTTGGGTGACCAGAAACTAATAAGTAGATATTGCAGAGACCTAGGGTACAACTAAATACTAGTGATCTAAACAAATAACAATAAATTGTCTCTTAAGACTATTCTGGTATATTCATAGAGTGGTGCCTTATGCAGCCATGATCATGAGGTCGTAGTCTTAGAGCAGATGGAGAAAAATAACAAATATAAACACCCACAAAGAGATCATACATACGTACATACATACATACATACATACATACATGCATAAAAAGAGAAAAGAGGAGAGAAAGAAAAAGGGACAGAGGAAGGGAGGGAGTGAGGAGGGAGGGAGGGAGGGAGGGAGGAAGAGAAAGAGAGAGAAAGAGAAGGAAGGAGAGATGGGGAGCATGTAGAAAAGACAGCTCTAAGTGAGATGTTGCCATCAAATCTCTCCCTTCAGAGCTTGGGGAACCCATCACAGGAGGAAGCAGAAAGAGCAGGGGACACAGAGAGGCCATGCAGTACCAGGAGAATAAGGCCCTGTGAAAGAAATGAGCAAATCTTATTAAACTCACACCATCTGAAGCAGCCATTACAGGACCTGCATACAATAGTTCATCTACTTGTATGTCATAGCTTTCAGTTTAGTACCCTTATGGGACCTCTGAATAGGAGAATGAGTGAGTCTCTGATGCTTGGACCTTCAACTGGGCTTTCTCCTGTTTCTGTTGCCTTGTCTTTGCCAATATCTATATATAGGTTTGGGGGCTTTTCTTATATTTTATTTTGTTACATTTTGCTGTTATCTCTGAGAAGCCTGTTCTTTTCTGAAGAGACAGAAAGGCAATGTATCTGGATAGGAGGGGAGGTGGACAGGGTTGGGAGGAGTAATAGAAGAGGAAATTTTATCCAAATGATATTGCATGAAAAAGAAATCTCTGTTTAATAAAGGGAAAATAAATTAAAATGATAACTATTTATTAATTCTAAGTTCATGTCTCCCATTGTATATCACTTTATTATGTTTTCCTATTCTGTGTTGTACTTTTTGCGTTTTTCCTATCACAATAAATAAATGCCAGTTTAAAAATATTCACTTTGGTAATTTTGAAAGAAAGAAGATAAAAGAGTGCAGTTTAAGTTATAAATTGAAAAACTGAATAGCTAGAAATGTGCTTTCATTAGCAGATAAGCTGAAATCCTTGCTACCTTGAACAGGAAGAATATTGACATCCAAATTTTTAATTATCAAACTTTAAAGTTGTTTGTGCTTGGGAAATAGGTGTTCCTGTCCTGCAGTACAATTAATGAGGTTTTGAGCTGTGACTAATAAACATTTAATAATGATTATATTAGATTTCATTTTCCTTTGAGTGTTACCTTGATGTGTACAGTAGAAAACAGGTGCCACACTATTCTACAGATACTAGAATTTAATAATTTTACTGAGATTGGCATTATTCACAGAATCAAGTCACATGTATTGTTATTGCTTTGGAAAACTTAATTAGAAGTTAGGAAGAGCAAAGCAAAAGTATATTAGGTATACTCCTAGATGAAAAATTATTTAGATTCATTACATTGAAATTTGACTATTATACCCTTAGTGATTGTGGTTTTAAAATAATTTATTGAAATATGAAGAAGTGAATCTGAAAAAGACAAATTAAAAAAAATTGAGAGTTCTGTTTTAATGCATTCTATTTAATTATATCTCCATATATTTTGTCTATTAAAATTATGTTAATAACCACTGTGTCTACTGCATTTTTAATAACATCATTTCAGAACACATAGTCCTATGCACACACACATATGCACAAATGCACACACACATAAGCACACAAATATACACACATATGAACATATGAATGAACATGTATATATACAAACACACATAGAGAAATGAGTTTTACTATCTGTCTTAACATTTCTCTATAGCTTTAAATATAGTATTCTTTGTCTAATAAATTATCTTCTGAAAATCAGAAATATCTCTTAATTCTTGAATTTTTGAAGCGTGAGTGTGTCTGGAGATATATCTGGAAACATTTCAGGAAAAAATCTTTTGCCTATTGATATATTCCATATCACTCTCAAAATACATTTCTGACTCTGGAAACGCAAGGACTTGTTTGCCAAAAGAAGCAGAGATGGATTGTTGAAGAAAGCCTGTCTTTTTGATTTGAGATTTTTTTTCTTCCCTTTGACTTGTTCTGTGTGACGTCAGACACTTGGTTTCCTCACAGTCATGAAGGATGTGGAGGTGGATACAGCAAGCTTTGCAAGATGCTCCTCTGGGTCATCTCTATTATTGTCTCTCGAACTGTTCAAAATTCCATCTTCTGAGACCAAATGTTACCAAATGACCACATAGTCAGTCTACTGAGGAATTATTAGTTTGTTCAAACGTCTTGATTACACCTGGTCTACCCATCTTATGTGTGTTCATGTGCTTGTGATTGCTTATGCATGTATGTGCATATGTGGGCAGGAACCAGAGAACAACCTGGACTGATGCCTATTTTGGGAGTGGTACTTTAGGTGCTTCCCTTCCATTTTTTTCTCTTTCCTCAGTTTTCTTTCTTCTTTCACATCTTTGGTGGGTCTAGCTAGAAAGACTGGCTGGTTAGGGAGCCCAAAAAATATGCCTGTTTTGATTCTGAGATTTTTTTGTTGATTTGTTTGTTGTTTGTTGATTTTGTATGTTTGTATGTCTTTTTTGTTTTGTTTTGTTTTGATTGTTTGTTTTCTGGCAAACTAAGTTCATTTTCACAGTATTGCTAGCAGATTTGATGATAATCAAGAATTCTTGGTTAGAGTAAAGAGGCTCAAATTCTAGGTGTTCGGGAGGCTGAAGTAGGAAGATTATGTTTTCAAGCCTGTAAATATCATACACTGAGCTTAAAGCCAGTAACAAAAGCTTAGTAAGGCCTTAAAATGAAACATCTAGCCAAGTAAGCAAAAGAACCTGGATTCATTTACTAGGGCTGGAAAATGAAAGCATTAACTCCATCCCATTGATATAATCATTCATTGTCACTAACACACACACATTGTTGTGTTCTGAATGTTAGACATTATTAAATAATAAATTCACAAGCTACTTCAGCTATGTTATTGGCTAAAACTGGCCAAATATTCCCATTTCCCTGTGATAGCTGGCTATTGCACAGGTTCTTTTATTACACTACTGACTACTATTATTAGCTCTCAGATCATATGTTACACTGGACAGATTGAATATATATATATGTATATATTACCTCTTTATGCATCTTTCTGAAAGGCAGAGTTGACACAGTTGTAAGTAGAGGCACTTAAGATGCTTAGGCAACTCCAATGATGCTCAATTTCTTCTTAGAATCCAAGACAGGAAGCTGTCAGGAACAGACAGGTCTCTAATCAAAATGAACATTAATATAGAAATATTTGTGACATCAATTCTATGGATTTCTGACGTTTTGAAAACCAACTATCCATGTAAGGTAACCTGGACTGTTGTCTGTTATCTCCTCTCAGCTATTTCTAAATAAAATATAGAAAATACCCTAACAATAAACTCAAAGTCATGAATTTGCTATAGTCCCTTAACTCACAGGCTAATCATCCCAAGTCAGTTAAAAAAGTTAAAGAAGGACTGGGTCTAAGCCTTGTATTTCTAAATGTGTTATACAGGCACAATGCCCATGAGAGTATCAATATTCATTTCACTTTCATATCGATAAGAAGCTTATACCAATGAAAACCTTAAATTTGAAATCCAAGTGAATTTTGTACCATTTAAAAAATTATAACTTCATCTTGATACTAAATTATACAGATTTCTACCAATAGGTTATGGCTATGCCATAAAACCTAGCTAATCCTCCCTGTTCCAACAAAATCACTACTGTTCCCCAGAGAGACAGCCCCATATTAACCACCTTAATCTCCAAGCCCAGGGAATAGGGACGCTGACTCTTCTTTAACTTCTTCAAGCTGGACAGCCACCTTGCCTCTCTCCATCTACAGACAAATTACTGTCCAGAAAAGGACACACTTGCAGAAGAGTCGACTGATTATATCTGCCTAGACAGAGTAACCAGCCCTTAATAATTCTGCAGCACTAAAGTCTGTCAGATGAGTTTGGCCCAGAAGGCTGAAGATTTGATGCTCCAACATTCGGTAATATAGGGGTTGTCCAGATGTTCAGCGGTCTCTATAAATTGGCTAATTTTTAGAAGCTATGCTTTGTGCTTCCCAGAAATTCAGTTAATTTAGTCATTCTGGATTTCTGACAGCATTGAAGACCTATAGACTCATAGCCAATCCAGGCTATTTACCTTGAGAGAAAATATCTGAGTGGAGGGTTCTCAGCTGACATTCATTCTAAAGCCAAGAAAAAGCCAGGTTCAAAACTAAGTGTTCTAGTCAAGAGAGACGGCAGAGGTTCTGGCTAGTCAACAAAAGGATGGACTGGGTATTAAGACTATCTTGTACCTCACTGGTACAAATAGGAATAATTATGCTCTAATTGTATTCTGAGATAAAAGCTTTATTTTAACAGGAAGGGTAACATGTAGGAGGAGCTAAGGGGAAAGGAGCACCGAGAGGAAAAGATGGAGTAAGGAGAGGAGAAGACGAAGTAGATGAGAAGCTTGGTGATGAGAGAGAAAAAGAGAGAGAAAGAGAGAGGGGGCATGGAGGCAGAAGTTCATGTGTCTCCACTAGTCAAAGATAGTTTACATAGCTAGGTTGGGTATTAGGTTACACTTCTGATTGAGCATTACCATACTTACAAAGCCCTTGATTAACATTTAAAAAAAATTGTATAAAAGCCAAATGGAAAAGGGGGAAGTGGGGAGCATGGGATAGGGATTTTCTGGGGAGGGAAAAGGGGAAAGGGATTGGCATCTGAAATGTAAATAAAATATCCATATATATATATATGACCTGTAAATATATAAAAATTATATATAAATTAACCTGTCACAGTTAAATGACTCTTTTAATAGGGTCAAGTAAAAACCATTTTCTCAGTTTGGATTGTTCCATGTTTTGGTCCTGGTTTTTTGGGTATTTTAATATACCATGTTCCCAAATTGCTTTGACAGATTAGAGGGTAAAAAGTCCTTTATATTTTTGCAGTAAGCTAGTGATCTGTGTCTTGTGAGTGTTGACATATATGCTTCTGTTTATGCGCCAATAAGGTGGCATTGATTTTCACCGGAATGATATGTGGCAAGTGATAATGATAAATAAGCTAGCTTATACAATATGTATGTAGTGACATTCAGTAATGCATAACCTGACTGCACCACAAATGCATGCATGCATACATATATATTTATTCAGTATATTATTACATGTTAGTTTTTACTTACTGAAATGTACAGTAATCCAAATCATAATTTTTAAAAGAAACTAATTAATCAACTATTGACCATTACATGATGACATATATTTGTGTTTCTTATTGAAGGAGCTATATACAATCTCTCTTTTCTCTCTCTCTCTCTCTCTCTCTCTCTCTCTCTCTCTCTCTCTCTCATATATATGTGTGTGTGTGTGTGTGTTCTATAAATCCAATGAAGAAATGATCACTAATCTCAAGATATTGATGAGAATGTCTGTTGTAAAAGATATATTTAAATTTTATCTTCCCAATAAACTTTAACCAGTGCTAATTTTTAATGAGTTTTATTTTATTAAAAAAAAACTTGTATATGTACGTGTGTGAAAGAGAATGTGTTCATGTGAATAGGGATACATACAGAGTCCAACAGAAGGAGGACAGAAGATTTCCTGGAGATGGGGTTTCTTTGAGACATCTAGTATGGGAGCTGGCCCCTACCACTGCTAAGCCTACTGACAGCCTCCAGCTTATTTTTGAGTCTTAGATATCAAGCAATACATTTTTATCTTTGTCTCTGTAATTATTTTTCAGGTTCAAATTATGCTAAAAATAATTGATTGAATGACATTGTAGTCTAAAAGTAACAATGAGTCAAATGTTCAACAGACCACACTATCATAATTAAGATTACTTTTTTAATAGGCTAAAGTGCTTGTTCTGCTAAATAAGTACTTTGTAGTAAAATTTGATGCTGAATGACTTTAATAACTCCCCTGTAAGGACATTTGGATTTTCAATTGAGCTTTTAAAAAGAATATTTACACATGTAGGTTAGGGGAAGCTGAAATGAGATGTATTGTGAGTCTATTTTGGGAATAAATGTTTATTATATCTTTGAAAATAATGTTTTCTTTGTTGATGGAAAAGCATAGTTTACATAATTGAGTACTAACTCATATATGAGATGGTTTAAATAAGTCATTAACTACTCTAGGAATACATAGGTTGTTTCCACAGCAGAAGACTATTGTGTCTACAATATCTGTTACCATTTTGAGATGTTTTAAAGAGACCATGAGTAACCCACGTGCTCTATGTATAGTCAGTGAATCTGTGCAGATTGGATGTATTTCTAAGGTAACTACGGCTTTACAAGGTCAAAGAGTGCTTTCTGAAAGTACATAATTCCTAACAAGTCTCTGTGTTGCTAGAGTAACTTGCAAGAACCACTACCCTTGAACCAATAGAGGAACTAATATTTCATGTAGCTGTGTGATCCAAATGCTAAGGGAATGGCTGTTGGGTAACCCAGAAGCTAGAGCCAACTGCCTAGAAGCAATCATCTCCTGTGTCTCCCTTATCCTATGCAACTCATAGTGTCAACTTGTGCCATTCATGTTTCTTGTAATTCCTTCCATAGAAAATGAAATTTTGAGAAACTCTGGGTGACTGCAAAACAGAGTGCTCGAATCAAGCAACTTCAGTGGCTTAGATTCTAAAGATAATTGAAAGCGTGCTTGCACCCTGAAATTTCAGAACAAAGAAGACAATGTATATGTCTACATTGAAACAAACAGATGAAAAAGTCTGATATTTCTATATCCACAACATATATATTTTAATTGGTAGTTTGGTTTTCAAGAATATTTTTGACAGTAGAGTTTTAAATATGTAAGGCAATTGGATCTCTATATAGAAGGTATCAATTTTTCCAAAGACTAGTTATCTGTGCTTGAGACTTACCTATAGAATAATTGATCAATAAGGAAAACCAATGTTTGTTTAACTAACCAAATGACACGTCATGGGTAAGAATGAGAAGTGAAAAGGAAAATTATTTTTTTAATTGCATTTGTAATTAAATTCCAGCCCTTGTCCACCCTCCCAGTTCCCTGATCCTCCTGTCATTTTTTAAAAGTATGTATTTCAAGTTATGTTGCAAATTTCATGGGATAAAATTAAAAAGATAACAATATTATCACTGGTACTCAGATATGATAGACATCATAAAATAAAATGCTCAATACGTACAACCTATTGATCTTAGCCAAATTAAAAATATAAATCTATTAAATATACAATGTTTTAAATGTATAAATGTATTAAATGTATAAATGTACAGAGAGGAATGATGAAAATGTTGGGATTTGTTAATGTAAAAAGTTTGGAAACATTAGGTTTACCTTATCATGTTTCCTAGGAAAAATAATCATTATTATTACTATTTAAATAGTATTGGGTTTATTAAATTACAAAGGGATTTACCATTATAAACTTGGTTCTGTTGTGTTCATGAAAATAATAATTTCTCTGAGGCATAGAAGCTTCTTTGTTTCAACTAAGTAGATGTTGAGTTCCTTTCCCCTACCTTCTCATTAGTCTATTTAATGAATGAAGTAAATCTTTTCATTTACTTGGTGAAAATTTGACTGTATGCACTTTATCTAAAAATTTGAAATTCATAATTACCTAGGAAAATGCAATTTTTATGGCTACTATTAGGGTATCTTAAGTTTTACTATTGTTCTATAAGACTTCAACTGATAAACCCTTAAATACAGACATTCCATGCTTTTCTATGGGGAAATTTTATTATCTACAAATAAAAACAAACTTTTCAACTTCTTTTTCTGTTTATTTAATATTTAAATATTTAACATATTTAATTGCTTTTACATTACATGTGTATATATGTTTGCCCGCATGTTTGTATGTTCACCTCCTGTGTGTCTGGTGCCTGATGAAGGCAAAAGGCAGCCACAGATATCCTAAAATTGACATTTTAGGTAATTTTGAGTCTTTATGTGGGTGCTGAGTATCAAACCCAGGTCCTCTGGGAGTTCTCTTAACCACTGAGACATCTCTATAGACAAGTACTTTTCAATTTATTTCTATCTCTGACTTAACTTAATTCATGCTATTAAAACAGTATCAGCTACACCAGTCTCCTGTCAGTAAGAACTTGGCATCAGCAATAGCGTCTGGGTTTGGTGTCTACAGATGGGATGGATCCTAGTGGGGGGTCAGTCTCTGGATGGTCTTTCCTTCAGAGTCTTCTCCACTCTTGTCCCTGCATTTTCTTTTGACAGGAAAAATACCTGAGCAATACAGATGCAGATGCCCTCAGCAAAACATCTGGTTGAGCAAAGGGACCCCAACGGAGAAGTTAGAGCAAGAACAGAAGGAGCTGAAAGGGTTTGCAACCCCATAGGAAGAACAGCAGTATCAACCAACCAGGCCCCACCTCCTGAGCTCCCAGGGACTAAACCACCAACCAAAGTATACACATGGAGAGACCCATGACTCAAGCTGCATATGTACCCAGATATAGATGTACTATAAAAAAGCTAAGATAAACAGGGAGATGGAGAGATGGGGAAGTGTTTTAGGGACAAAGACAGAATACTGACTTTTATTTTCTTCACTGTTGTGATTTGCATAGCACTATATATGTTCTAACCCATTTATAATAACAAAATTGTACTTTCTGAAGATTCTCATATTAGAGCCCAGATGCAATACCCAATCTAAAGTATAACTTTGCCATTTTCAACTAGAAAGGATTGACATACTGCAGAAATTAGAATACTTCTATAGAAATTAAGTTCTTTTCATTGAGCCATACATGAATACACCTTTCTGAATAGTTTGAAACAGGATCTTGACATTATTTCCTTATGTGTGACTATAAAATTCATGCATGACACTTTCATTTCTATTCACAGGGAGTCACTTCAAGAACTCGTAGGAATCAAGCCTGTCTTTTTTATTTTATTGGATATTTTATTTATTTACATTTCAGATGTCATTCTCTTTCCCCATTTTCCCTCCCTAGGAACCCCAGTCCCATCACCCCTCCTTGTTTTTTCTTTTGTTTTTATACCATTTTAATTACATGAAAGTATTAATATTAGTTCTAGATTGAGGGCCTAGCAATACAATAGATTCAAATAGTCAAGGAAAAAGCAAGACAATAAGTACAAATAGTCAAAGAACAAAGAACGAGTAAGACAATAAACAAAGTCCCGTGAACACTCCCATGATCACTTTTTCCAAGAGCTTATCAGGATGACCAAAATATATGAGCCAATTCCCTATTTTAGCCCAAAGTCATTTTCAGATCTGAAGCCTACTTCCTTGTTCTAGCCTAATATTTAGATTCCTGCCTGAAAGTACTTCTTTGTTCTAGGCTAATGTCAGATTCCTGCCTGAAGCCTATTTCTTTGTCCTTGGCCAATGTCACAATCCTTCCAAGCAGGTCATTTCTTTGTGTTTGGACCATATAACAAGGACATATGCTCCAGTATGTTCATAGCAGGCTTATTTACAATAGCCAGAAGCTGGAAATAATTCAGATGTCCTTCAACAGAGGAATGGATACAGAAAATGTGGTACATTTACACAATGGAAGACTATTCAGTTATTAAAAACAATTAATTCATGAAATTCTTAGGCAAATGGATGGAACTAGAAAATATCATCCTGAGTAAAGTAACCCAATCACAAAAAAAGGTACACTCATTGGTAAGTGGATATTAGCCCCAAATCTCGCAAAACCCAGGACATAACTCATAGACCACATGAAACTGAAGAAAAAGAACACCAAAATGTGGGTGCTTTGGTCCTTCTTAGAAGGAGTAACAAAATACTCACAGGAGCAAAGAAAAAGAATGTGTGGGGCAGAGACTGGAGGAGGGAGGGTCCAGAGACCACCCACCTGGGGATCCATTTCAGGTGCAATCACCATATGCAAACACTTTTGTGGATGTCTAGAAGTGCATGCTGACAGGAGCCTGTTATACCTGTCTCCTGAGAGACATTGCCATAGCCTGAGATATACAGTGGTGGATGCTTGTAGCTAACCATAGAGCTGACCACAGAGTCCCCAGTGGAATCAAGCATGTCTTAATCTTAAGGTTTATTTATATATTGCAATTGGGGATGTCTCTGAGCTTTCATTACTTGTTGCTTTATTTATGTCCTGCCAATGTATACTGTAAACCAGACTTTATGGTATTCAATCCACTGTATATTTGTTTCTTGATCATACATGTCACTGCTATCATAGTTCAATAATCATGTCCACTGTGAAAGGAGCAGAGATGGTAATACCCAGGACTCTCTCTCTCTGCTTACCATGACTGAACTTCTTCCTCCATTCTCTGTTGTGCATGCACTTATGTCCAAAGGAAATTAGAGTGTTTTGAGATGGTGAGTTTTGAGATTTGAAAACCAAGGAAAACTTAATTTCTGGACTACTGAACTCAATGCCTTTATTCCATTCTAGGAAAGCATATAGGTATTCCTCTTATGAAATGGGTATGATTGTTTCTATTCTGACTGCCTATATTAAAATACCAATTATTTCCTTAATATTTAATTTAGATTCATCTGTAAAAAGCAATCACACTCATTCTATTTTCTACATATTATCTCACTTCACAGTGACCCATTTAGAGACAATTGAACCTGGTGCCTTTCCGTTCTGACTCATACTGACAATATGCTTTGCAAGCGCATTAAACTCATTTGACTTTGGAGTTATGATTCCTACAGGGAAGGTTTTTGACTCTCTAACTAATCTTTTTTTCAACAAACTTGCTATTTCTTTATATTCTATAAAATCCAGCCTATCTTTCTGTCATAATTTCTGATTAGTTAAAGCATCCTTTCCATTCCCTCTCCACTGTCTTCTGAATTAATTCTCAGAATCTTAAGAAACTGATCATGAAATTGTGGTGCCCTAGAGCAGAACATGTCTTTAAACTCGATCTTCGCTTGGCTTCCAACCTAATTTACAACTACAGTTGACTGTCATTCAGTCATTTTAATTGTATGGTGCAAGTGAAACTTCTGATTGTTTTTCTTACAAACAAATTTCTCCCTTCATTCCCTTCATCTACTCATATCTCATTATTTATTCTTAGAAGAAGATTTGCTGAACATTGTTGGCATTTTATTCCCATTAATACTTTAATTACATTATCCCTAAATCTAAAATCTGCCTCATCTAATTTCTCATACCCAGTCATTCACTTCCATCATGACTGCTCTGCCTCAGAGATCAAGTTATTGTTCTCTGACGAAGCTGTGAAATAACCTTCAAACAGCCCTGATTTGGTAACAAGTTTCAAAAATAAAATCAGCACTTTGTTTTGTATATTTAATGATATCTATATTCAGAGTATGGCAAACAAGGTATGGCACAATCTTCCCTCACCCTCTAATTCATTTTGAACTATTCTCACAGTAAATTGTAAATGTCTTTTTCTTCTTCCAGCTTCCTAAATTCTTTCCTGATCAGTATTTATCTTCTTCTCTATCTTTGTGGAACATTTTTTTCTCGAATACTCATATTTGTACTTTCTTTTCTTTGGATCATTTTGAAAACTCCAGTTTCTGAAGGATGTTTTGTGGTATTGTTCCTGTAAAACCTTAGAATTCAGTCATGAAGTCCTCTCCACACAGCTTTCATTTCAGTATCTAGTAACATAAGTTACCACCTTTCACTAAATTAGGTCATCACATATCATGTTTTAACCCATAAATTTTGGAAAGGACTATTTTGGTGGCCACTGTTCACGAGACATTATAACATTTAGGACAAGTATCTTCTAGTGTTTGTTTGTTTTTATTATATTTATTTTTGTTTTTCTAAATTAATGAATTTAACTATGTGTGAATGAAGCTTTCTTGATGATTGTACTAGATTGTATTAATTTTTGCAAGCTTTATATGATATAAGATACAAGCAGAAGGGCCCAAGTAAGGATGCTTCAATCCCACTTCATAGAGGGAAGAAAATAATCACAGGAGGCAGAGGGTGGAAGAGACCTGACTGGGAGAGGGGAGGGTAAAGGGGGAACAGGATAAGGTATTGGGTGAGGGGAAGAAGAGAAGCCCAAAAGGCTAGTAGAATGAGTGGAAAATTGCAGCCTTTGGGCATGGGAGGTGGAAGAAACATCTAGAAAGTACCAGAACCCTGGGATGTGAGAGAATCTCAGGACTCAGTGGGAATGATCTTAGATGAAATTGCCCAACAGTGGAGAGAGAGTGCTCGACAAGTCCACCTCGAGTAGATAGACAAGACCTCAACTGTAAAGATTTTGGTACCAACCCATTGTCAAATTTTCTGACCCATAATTGTTCTTGTTTAAAATAACTGCAAGAACAAAAATAGAGAAGAGACTGAGAGAAAGGCGGTCCAGTGACAGCCCAACTTGGGATCTATGTCTTGGGCAGCACCAAACCCTAACACTATTACTGATACAATGTTGTCCTTGCAGACAGGAGCCTAGTATGGCTGTCTCTGAAAGACCAAACCATAGCTCACTGAGACAGAGGCAGATACTTATAGCCAACCATTGGACTGAAGTCAGGGACCCCCCCCCATGGTTGAATTAGGGGAAGGATAAAAGAAGCTGAAGAGGAGTGCGACCCCATAGGAACAAACCCAGACCCTTTTGAGCTCCCAGACACTGAGCCACCAGCCGGGCAGCATACTTGAGCTGGTTCTAGGTCTCCAATACATATATAGATGAAGACTACCTGGTCTGATCTGAGTGGGAGAAGACATACCTAATCATGGAGAGGTGTGAGAACCCAAGTAAAGGGTGGCTAGTGGTAGTGGGAACATCCTCTAGGAGACAAGGGGGAGTAGGAATGGGATGAGAAACTGGGAGGGGAGCTGGGGACTGGTAGTGGGGGCAACATTAGATTTTAAATTTAACATATTTTCAAAAAAAAAAAAAAGAAAGAAAAGAAAAGAAACTCCCTGGAACAGGAAACCTTGCACAATCTCAGAGTGTGTCATGGACAAGTCGGCAACAGAGAAGTATGATAGATAGAAGGTGAAATGGCAAAATGACAAGGGGATTAGAGGAGCTCAGAAAGGCTCAGAAAAGGTTTTCTTTACAACTTCTGCAGAGGCAGCAATGCTCCCTTATCTTGAGTATGAGCAGGGGTCCATCCTGTGAAGGTCTTTGACCTTCTTCAGCAGAACAGATGGCCTTTCTATTTCTATGGATTGCTGAAATGTCAGTCAGTTCTAGTCCATGGGCTCTTGCCCCTGTACCTGTGTTTAGAAACATAAAAGTACAGAAAACATTGTAAAGGGGAAGAAACGGGTGCCGACATGGGCTTTTATTTTTCTTACTAAAGCATTAGTCATCTTTCTTTCCCTATTTCTTTTTGCCGTGTAATTTCTTTTAGGAGAAAATACATTCATTACAAAAAACACAGCTATTATTATTATGTTCTTAAATTAAAGTTTCTCCACTTATGGAAATCTGATTTCAACACAGTTTCCTAGAAAATTTTGTTTTACATTTATAATAGAATCAAAGAAAATTTTCTGCAAAATTAACTTAAATTTGTTTTTCAAGCTTCTTCTTAAATTAATGAGGTAAAGGCTCTTGTGATTTGAATATTGAAATCCCTCATGACTTTTTAAAATAAGGCCATTTAATTCAACAGGACTTCAAAGACAAGTGGGTAAAGATGTAAATTAATTTAATAGATAAGCCACCACAGGGTTGATTAGGAAGCACTTACTGATTCCTCAGCTGATTGTAAGATACAGCCAATAATCAGGGGTTAACTTGAAATACAAAGACAACAGGTTTATTTTACAAGACTCTTGAGAACAAAAAGAGACTTTAAATGGTCACATTTATCTTGATAATCATTTGGAATTTTGCATTAATAATTAAACCTTTGTGATCTAAATATACAACATAATAGCAGTGCCTTGGCACTGTTAATCAAATATGCATCCTAAATACTGTTGAAATACAATTGATGAGCTATTGCCTGTCCTTCATAAGGCTAAAGGAAAACCTGTGAGTGTGTGGTATTTAATTGCCTTTTACAAAAGTAATTGTTATCTATTTTTCTACACAGAAGTAGTACTTAATTTCATGGTTTCAATTTTTTGAAAGCTGTGGATTTTATAAGTTTACAAAGGAAATATTCATAAAAGGCACACATACATTCACATAATGTTTAATTGTATAAAAAATTTCCTGCAATAATTGTAACAAATATTTAGAAATCTAGTTTATTTTCAAGTGTTTACTATATAAATCAATGAATTATTTGGTTAATATTTAAAATTTAATAGTAATATGATTTTCATTATTATGAGTTATTGTGAACATTATGTGTGTATATTAATTTTAATGTATGAAATTCTTTAAATTAATTATGAAACAACTTGGAAACAGAGAAAGTCATATTGTATTGTGGTAAAGATAGTCTCCTAAATTTTCTTGCCAAGTGTTCCAAATGATTGTGAATTCGCTAATTACCTTTTAGTACTATTTCAAGAGTATATTCAAACAATTTGTGAATGTGTGGCTTTAAGATTTCATGATGTTTGTTAAGCTTCTTAATCTTTTGTCCTTTATTAACTGGGATGGCCAATTTCTCTCAAGTTTCCACATTAATATTGATTACTTACATAATTGTAAAAAATATTTTGACTATTTTTCATTTGAGTTAGAGATAAAAATAACTCGACTACATTTTGAGGGACAACTATAAAGAGAATTTGTTTGTGACACAGTCTCTGTTACTGTCCTATCACTGATTTTGCCATGTTCACTAATCTCCCATAGGAAGTAGAATCATAAACCACCTCCCTCATGCTACATTGCCATATATTGTCTTAAAGCTCAGTCGTCTAAAATTAACTTGTTTTAAAATATTTAAGCACCACACAAAAGTATTTAGATAATTTATAGTTAATGAGTGAAACAATAAAATCTGGGAACATATGTACTGAAATGTTTAAGGCATCATTAACATCTGAGAATCTCCTCTGCTTTCATCTCCAGTCTCTATACCAGACTTAAAAATTATTGTGAGAATGGGAACAATTCCTTGACATTTTTTAAACATATCATATATTTTTAATGCATACATTATTTTGGTTGACATGTATTTGATAAATATAAATTTTTGAATGATTTTCTGTTAATTGCTTCCTTACATTTTTCACTGTACTACACAACTTTTTAGATCCATGTAGGAACAATTAATTTCTTTGTACTAACTTTGTGTTTCATGATTGGCTCTCAATATTCATCTTTCCACGTGCTCACTCTCTTGCTAAAGGCACATATTCCCCTTTCTTCCTTAATTTGAGACTTAAACATTTGGACAATTTCTTATCCTTGAGTTGAGCCAGTCATAAAAATATGACCTTGGCTTTGTAATAGAGTTAGAGGATTGAATAAAGGATTATCAATGGTTAATAATGATGAAATAGAATAAAATTACCATGTCTCTTGGCTAGTCTGTTCTTTGTCAACTTGACAGTACTTAAAGTTGTTTGAGAAGAGGAACTTCAATGAAAATATTCTTGTAGCCAAGTCTGTAGGACATTTTCTTGATAAAATCTTGAGGTGGGGTAGACCACCAAACATCATAAGTGCCATTCATGGACACAGGTTTGTAATTTTATTTTTTAAGTAGGTCAAGCGGAAGAAGCCAGTAAATAGCATTTTTCAACATTTTAAACTTAAGTTTCTGCTTTCAGGTTCCAATCCTGTCTGGGCCTTTGTCTTGGCTTTCCTCGGTGGCATGATTATTTTTACCTGGAAATGTAAGATGAAATAAACCATTTATGACCAAATTTGCTTTTGATTAGGATGTTTAATCACAATAGAAGTCCTAACTAACATACCCCTCAATTGTTTTTTTTTTAAACAATGAATACAAAATTTTTATAGACACAAATAAAGAAATTATTAGTAAGAAAAGACAAAACCTGTTTGCAAAGAGAAAGGTCAAAAAAGAGACCAAATTATGCTGATTTATTTAATAGTTTTGCCTCTACAGTTTTTACTTTCACTGGGTAAAATTGGGAAATCTTATAATCTACACGTAAACAAAACCCAAGAAAAGATCACACCCTTGGTATTTTTGTTAAGATTAACAAGAAATTGTGCTGTTATCACTTTATCAGAACAAAAAGATACACATGATTAAACAAAAGTAAAAAAACAAACAAAAACCCAAAAAAACAAAATCAAAGCAAAACAAACCAACAAACCAACAAATCAACAAACCAACAAACCAATAAACAAATACCAGAAAAGGAATCCCAGGTAATAAAACAGAATACTACTTGAGAATACCTAAACATTAACACTGTTGCCTCAGGAAGAATCTGAAGTTTCAGGAGACTAATTCCAGGAGACTTTGATTTCAATCCTCTTGACTTCTTCCTTCTAGAATGGAGTTATTTGTTTTCGATGTCTTATCATTTTTACTATTTAATACAGTTAAGAACTTTGTTACCAAAAAGCTAACCTATTAATGTTTTAGTCACAAACTTGTCATTATTTGGTCAAATATTTAAATTAATATGCCCAAAATATCCCTAGTAGGAAGCCTTCAGATAACTAGAAAACGCCATTAAATAGCACAGAGAAAGCACAATTCTTCTCTAACTTGCTTCTCATTTTCATGAGGAGTGTTTGTTTTTTGGTTTGTTTGTTTTTCTGAAAATTTGCTTCTGTATCAACCAGACCTGGAACTTGAGGAGATAACATGCAATTTAAACCCCTCAAACCCATCCAATGCTTTGTCAAAAATATGCAAAAAAAAAAAAAAAACCAAAACACTTTAGGTACCTATAAAAAATAACTGTCTTTCCCTAAACTCCACAGGGAAAATTGCATTTTAGAATAGAGCACACTGGAACACTTAATCAATAAACCATAATCTTATATTCTTTGCACCCTGGTGGACATTTATGTTATTTTCAAATTGAGCAATTATCAGGAAATTGATTCTTGGCTAAAATCTTCTCATTTCTATTCCTGGCTTTATGGTTCTGGAAGCAAAATCTGCCAAGCATCTTTACTTTGCCAGGTGATTTATAGAATTTTGCTGATGAAGATGCCATAGGAAGTCTACAAGGCATTTGAAGGGAAAGAATTGCTTTTTTTTACTGATACCCTGTTTTCTTTGAGTCTTGTTTGAGAATCATTCTAGCAATGATGTTCTGCAGAGAAATTAAAACACCTTCCTAGAGCACAGGGTGGGTCCAGTGTACAGTTTTACTAAGATTATGAAAGTATGGCTCCTCACAATATAAATGGTTTCTCTTGCTCTGAACTCTGGTCTTCTATCCACCTCTTCTTTCTCAGATGTTTCAGTTGTGTTGATTATACACGATCTCTCACAAAATCTTTTCCACTTTAATGTACCAATCTCTTCTAATCCCTGTCCTCAGCCCTACAGTTGAAAACGTCTAGACATTGCAACGTTTGTGAAAACACCTTTCTTTCTACTGTGCTTTTTTGGCACATAATTAAGAGAATTTTGTCTTCTGGAAAAAAAATCGCATATATTTATTCTCAATAAAATGCAGAAGAAATCCCATGTTCTGATTAAATCTCTATGATTTTTTTGTCAGAACTTCGTTGCAATTAAGATCACAAAATAGATATGATTGTTTCCAAGTTCCTAAAAGAAACAGAGGAACCATCAATAGAGAAGCATCCATCAATAGTGCACTGAATATTTGAAATTATAACAACCTCAGTTTGGAGTCTCTTTTAGTCTTGTAGCAATTGTCACATAGCAGCATGCCATGCATTTGCAGCTGTCAAATAGCAGATCAGCTTCACTAAATATCAATCTGCCAGAAAAGCAGCATATTTGCACTTTTAACCTTTGAACTTTGCTTATTCTGTGTCTCTCATTTCATGGTCTAAAAGACCCTGACACTGAGACTATATCTTATTGTCACTCTGTAAATGACTTAAGCAAATACTTTGAATTTTTTTCAGTGCTGCTTAATTTATTAATTTGCCTTGTTTTGTTTTCGTATCTACATGACTCTAATTTTCATATCTCTTCATTTTCTTTTCCTGTTTTGCATTCATTTTTGTTCCTTTACATATTTATTTTTGTTGTGTAATTAATTGTAGTTCTTTTGTTCTTCACTCATACATTACATCCCAACTAGTTTCTCCTGTCTTTATTCTTCATATATCACTCAATATTGCCCCTCTTTCAGATCTACTTTTCCTCTGCTTCCCTTCACAAAAGACTAGGTCTCCCAGAGAAAACAAGCAAAGATAGCAAAACACATAAAAATAAAACTAGGCATAATCCTTAGCATCATGAACCGTGCAATACAGGAGGAGAAAAAGTTCCTAATGACAGGCAAAATTGTCAGTAATATCTTTATGCTCATACATTTAGGAGTTCCACAAAACCTATAAAACAATATCCACGACTTTATAAAACTACATAACCATATCTATAACTTACATACAGAGGACTTACCTTAAACCCATACAGGATCCATGATTACCACTTCAGTCTGTATGACCACACCCCTATGAGCCCTGCTTAGTTGATTGTGTAAACCATGTTTCTCTGGTGTTCTTGACACCTCTGGCTTCCATAATCTTTCCAACCTCATTGTTTAGCAAGATTCCCTTGGCTCTACCTAGTATATGGTTGTGGGTCTCTGTATTTTGTGATGACTCCTTTCTGATAACAATGGACTCAATGGAGTATTACACACTATTAAAAATAACATTATGAAATTTGCAGGTAATTAGAAAAAATTTTCCTGAGTGAGCTAACCCAGACCCAGAAAGACAAACATGTTTTATTCTCACTTAAAGTGGATATTAGCCATTAAGTGAAGATCAATTATGTGACAATCCATAGATCCAGAGAGACTAAGTAAAAAGGAGAGTTCAAGGTGAACGGATCATCTTAAGAAGGGAGTCAGAATAAATTTATGGTTGAACTTGGAGCAGGTAATGATGAGTACAGGAGAGATCAGTAGGTATCTGGTGTACGAATAAAGGGAGATATTACTAGCAGACATTGTCAGGCCGTGGACAGGTATCCTGGTTCTTGGGTTGTGGGTGTTTGGCCATGCTCCTAGAATGCAGGCTCCTGACACAAGGACTAATCTCCATTCAACCTGCACCCTTCAGTCATGTAGTGCACAGGTAGAGAATGTGATTGACAGGCCCGAGGCCCTAGAGAGATTTACATACTAATGAGGTACTTGAAGGCCAGAGGGTGGAGCCAATTAAGCATTCCTCCCCAGCCCCTCCCCCCTCTTTCCCTCCATATTTAACTCAGGTCTGCCCTGGGTATTTTTTTTGGGGGGGTGCATCCAGATCCATCCACCATCTGCCATGACATTGAAGCCTGTAAAAACCCATGGACTTTCTCCTGTGTTGTTGGGGCTCCGCCATGAGGAACTATGGAGCCACAGAAGCCGGGCCTAACTTTCCGGTGGAGGAAACCAGGGCATTCCCAGCCAACTACAAACAGCCTGATGTGAGGAACCCTGCATTCTCCACCAGTATTACCTACAAGACATGACTAGAAATGGGGTCGTTTATAGGGAATGTAGTAACGGTGCAATGGAAAATCCCAGAAATGTACAAGAGTGACCTTAAAGAAAACTTCTGATAAAGGAGGATATGGAATCTGAACTATCCATCTTCTTTCAGGCAAGGCTTCTGGTAGTAGGACTGGGACAACAACCTAGGCACCAAACCTTCTTCTACAGTCTGTTCTGCCTGAAAGGTATGCTCGAATAATGGTGGCACAGCTCAGAGACCAAGGATAAGAGCAAACATGGCTGGCAACAACAACAACAACAACAACAACAAACAAACAAACAAAAAACAACAACTACAAAAACAACTTAATGAAATGATTTCTAATGATTTTTCTGTATACTCAGTTTCTTTATTACTAGTGTATTTTATTTAAACCTCAAGTATTTCATACAATGAATTTGATGATATTCATTCCTCTACCCTATATCCTCTCAGAAGCATTCCTACCTCCCTAGCTATTTTTCCATATCTACCTATCTTCTATCTATCTATCTATCTATCTATCTATCTATCTATCTATCTATCTATCCATCTATCTAGAATCCTTTTAGGTCACCAAGTCCAGTTTATCTTGAGTGATTATTCCTAGGCATGTGGCCTGTTATAAAGTGTGGTTGATAGACTAACTAACAAATAATCAAAAAAGAATTTGAAATTTCTCTCCCAGAAAAAGATCTTTTTTTTTTTTTTTTTTTTTTTTTTTTTTTTTTTTTGTGGCTACCACCCTCCTCAATGCTGGAATTTGTTTCCTAGCCTGGACTTTTGTTTGCCTTATGTATGCTGTTGTCACATAGTTGTATGAGGTTATATGTACTTCTTCCTTAGAGTGTCTGAAAAGCAATTACTTTGAATTTGTTAAATCCATTGGCTTTTTCAATCTTTTTGCCAACTATTCTACTTGGATTCTTGAGGCTTTAGATCTAAGTATCTTTTTAAAAAGGAGAAATAAAATATAATCTTATGAAAAAGAAATAAGAAAGAATAAATATGATGGGGGCTTGGAGTACAAGGTAGAAAGAGGAATATTAGAAGGGATGACTACTACCAAAGGCCATTTGAAAAACCAAATTCATAAATAACATGTGAATAATTTTGTCCAGGTATCCTCCCACTCAGTCATCTTAGGGTTCTTCCTTGCATTCTCCTAACAGAAGCAGTGCCCATATTAAAAGATATAGCTGTCAAGATGTTTCAGTCTGTAAAATGTTTGCCATACTCAGAATGAATTTAATCTCAGCACTCACACATAAATGCTGTTATAGTTGTGCATGTGTAATGTCATTGTTGGAAGAAAGAAATAGAAAAATCTTGTGGGCTCACTGGCCAGTTGTTCAGTTATACTTTGTAATCCAACAGTCTGATGAAAGAACTTACTTTGAAAATTGAAGTGAATGGTTCTGGAAATGACAGTCAGGTTTGACTTCTCAACTCTATAGGTATGTGTACATGCATACACAGAAGTCCATATATTACAACTGTCACACAAAAATCAATACCAAAATTTCTGATAACCAAACAACCCATGGATTTTGAGTCAACCTAATATGCCATACTAAAAATGAAAAGCATATTTTTAGAGTTAGTTCAAGGATACGTTGTTTGTCTAGCAAAGTATTGCTTGATGTCAACCAAAATACTGATTAAAAAAAAAAAACTATTCCCTCTTAATCAGTTTAACAAAGATGACCAAGCTATTTTGTTGTTGTTGTTGTTGTTGTTGTTGTTGTTAATGAAGTGGTGGGATCAAAGTCAATGCCCTATAAAGTTTAAATGAGTGGTATAATGTCTAAAAGCACATGTGCTGGGGTTATTTCTCATTCTGATAACATATATTCCTAAAAGTGTTTCTACATATTTACTACCTATTATCTGAATAATCTTGTCAAGTTAAGTTTGATATACAATACTCCATTTTATATGCAAGAACAACAGCTATAAATCAATGAAGTAATTTGAAAATTGTCACTGTGTCAAACATGTTTCCCTATACTGATAAAACATGATTCTATTTTTAAAAAAATATCTGATCAATTCTATTCTTTATCTGAAGTAAAACAAAAAGTAAGTGAAATCTGTGCACTATTCTATAAATCATGAATGTCTAAACTTGTAGGAGAAAGTAAAGGCTCAAACTTTTGTTCATATTATACTGAAAGAAATCCTCTCTTTAAACAATGGAATAAATGTGATTATTTTAATGGAAAAGATGTCTCTTGAAGTAATTTCCCACATGTTTTATAAGTGTCATGAGATACATTTTCTATTTTCATTACTGTTCATACAAATAAAGATTAATATTAATATCCATCATCAAGAATACTTGATTAAATATTGTTTTTTCTCTAGAATTTACTAGAATTCCCTGTCAATATCTGGGTTTGTTAGCTTTAAGGTCACATAGATCAAATTAAAATACTGTGAATTATCCTCAAGTAATTGAAGAGATCATATTTTAATATAACTTAGCAATAGTAATTTAATTTTAGATACCTACTTGTGTTAATAAAAAATGTTATGATCTAAAAGACCAAAGAATTTATAGTTGAATATGCAATTGCTATGCATCTAGTAGAGAATTTGGATATGGAATACTAAATAATGTTACTTACCTAATCTTTCAATTATGAGTAACATTAAAAAAAATAGAGAGGTAACATCAATTAACAAATACGAAGATATTTGTTACTGAACAGGTAAAAATTTTCAAAAATCATCTGAGATTAAAATTTAACTCATCTAAATCATTGAGTTTAATAACTTCTACATTACTTGTGTTTAAATAATGTTTAGAAAAATGCAGTTAAGATACAAGAGATTAATATCATTAGAAAAAATTCCAAATATTCCTTATTCACACACTTTAAATGTGTGTAGTCTTCTGATAGTTTAGTGTGATAAGTAATTATTTTTAAAATAAATTTGTTTCATCCCAATGGATACATCTACAAAGTTTTCTGCATCTTTGAATCTATGTTTGAAGTCAGCTTTTGGCTAATGTGTGATATTTCTCACAGCTCGCTTGTAACATATTCATTTAGCTAGTAATTTTAATGATTAATAATATATTAAAACATTCATTTATATATTCACAGTGCACATCTTACAATTTCTTTTTTATACAATGTGATCCAGATATAAGCACTGGATAATAGCACTCTTACCTTTCTCTTCAATAAAAGTTATTCTTTTTTAAATTAATTTTTATTGGATATTTTATTTACATTTTAGTTTTTATCCCCTTTCCCCATTCCCCCCCCCCAAGAAACCTCATATTCTTTCCCCTGTCTTCCTGCTTCTATGAGGATGTGCCCACACCCACCCCACACAATCCCACCTCCCAGCCCAATAAAAGTCATTCTTAAAGGCAGAAAGTAAATGGTGTACAACTTTAGGAGAACCAAAAGTAGAAATCATAGTGCAGTTAATATAAAGTCTGTGTATCAATTTTATCATTAGAAGGAAATCATAACGAGCAATGGGTTGAAGAACAAACAATGACTTGTAAGTGAGGATATTCTTTTCCTATATTCATTTTTGTTTGAAAGAAAATAATTGAGACATTTACTAACACATTGACGCCATGATGGCCATCTTTTTTCTCTATTAGCTGGGTCTCTTTGTTCATTATCAAGTGCATATATAAACACATATACTTAGAAGAGTATTGCCAAAACCCCAGGTTCTCTTGCGGATTTGCTTTAGTTTATACATTTCTACAGCTATAAACTCTGCACTGTGTACATCTTAAATAATAATTATAAAATAGTAATTATTAAGTTATTTGTGTATTAAGGGCATACAGGTAAATAGAAAAAACTACTACTGATATCAATAAATAGGGCCTATGATGTATTCACACATTCTTCTAACACCACACAACTTCACTTAAGTTCTCTTAAGAGGAGTTAGAAATTTCTTTCTATAAATAGTAGTTACTATCCAGGACTATAGATAGATTAAAAGATATAGAACACTTAAGAACTACAGGATTGAATGTTTTCAATCTGAGACACACACACACACACACACACACACACACACACACACACACACACAAACAGAGAAGAGGAATAATTTTAAACCTATATTAGGGTGACCATAATAGGATGAAAAAGTTTATTTATTTCTTCACATTCTTTAATTAAATTTCATATTTAAAACCATAGGAATAAAATTTAATTAATAGTTTAATCTGTAAAACCTCACCTTGAGCCTTTGAGGAGTTAGGACTGCAAAAATCTCAAAGGCTCCTAGATGTTGAAAGACATAGAAATGATGCAGTCTATCTTTTATATATCTGTAATCTATCTACTATCATCTATCCATTGATCTATCATCTCTCTATCTTCTATCATTTGTTTATTATCTATCTACATGTATCATTTATATCCCATTTTTCATCAGTCCATCCATCTTTCTATCTATCTATCTGTCTGTCTATCTATCTATCTATCTATCTATCTATCTATCTATCTATCTATCTATCTATCATTTTTCTATCTATATTTCATCTATCCATACATTTGAGGTTTCTTTTTTAACATTCCACTTTTTCCTCCCTTTATTTTCAGGTTTCCACATTTAAATTATTTTCTCAGACAAGTTCATTGAATCTAATACATATTCTTGGGATAGTTTCTTAAGCCTAGTTCCCTATTAAAGTAAAACAAATTATGTTAACTTTTAAATTGGATCTTTTGTGGTCATGTGTAATGAAAACACTGTGCCATCATTTATTAGATTCATTTCGTTGGAGATTGGAGGATGGAGAGGGTTAGACCAACACTTTCAAATACAATAATTTATTTTCAAAATACTAGAACCCATGTAAGGTCTACATTTTAAATCTGTTCATGCCTCAGTTCCTCCACATGCACAACAGTTTTTTTTTTTCTTAAAAACTTCTTATCAGATTTGTCAGTACTCTAGCATTTTCAGTTATCCAGGTGTATCCACATAAGTCTCTTAATTCCATGTTACCTCCTAATGTTTCAGGACAAAATTTATTATTTTAGTGAGTCTACTGCCAGTGTACTTAATCATTTTTCTTTTTATCCCTATTAGTATGATATTTGGGATTTAATATTAAATATGAAGCTTAAAATATACATTATTCATTGCTGATTAAAATCTCTACTTTCCGTGAAGGCAAATGAAATTACACACTTAGATTCTGGACTATTAGTAAGATCCATAGTAAGAAAAGTCATGTTTGAAATAAGCTTTCTAATTTATTTTAGTTTAAAAATACCCATCATTCAATTCCATAGGGCATTGATTATTTCTTATTTTATTAAAATTAGATGTTTTCATACAATGTATTCTGATTCTGGTTCCTCATTCCCCAGTTCCTCCCAGATCCTTCTTGACCTCTCCATCCACTCGAATCTAAACACTTTTTTTACTCTCATTATTTCTTTTAATGTTTTTGATACCATTGTCTTCAGCCTAAAGTTTTCTAGGTAAAAACTATTTTTAGAGTTTATATCTGTTTGATTCTCAACTTTTATAATCTTAGACAATGTTTATATACCACTTGACATAGAAGGATTTTTAAATATATATATATATATATATATATATATATATATATATATATATTCATGTGTATTAGTGTTTTCCAGCATCTACGTCTATGCAATTTGTGAATGTCTAGTGTTCATGATCCCAGAGAAGGATATAGGCCACTGGAGTTACAGATGTTCATAAACTATTATGAGAGTTCTGGGAATGTAATCCTGTTCCTCTGTAAGATGTACACTTGTTTTTAAGTGTAATGTCATCTCCAGGCATATTCATGACTTTCTAAGTGTTATTATTTTAACAAAATACAAGAGAAAAACACACATAACAGTATTCCATTTATACTCTACATAACTCCCTAACTTATGTCTGGAGTAGGGAGGGTAATTTTGGTTTAGAATGTACAAACTTCTCCAGACACTAACAAATGTTTTAGTGATGTAACAAATATCCTTTACTTTAGAAATTAAATTACATAAAATCAGAAATAGCAATCAAGTTCTTTGTCCCCTGAGGCACGTCCAGCTGCACTGAGCTACAGGCTGTCCTCTAAGTTCCAATGTCTCTGATCACCTTCACTGTGCCTGCTGCATCAAGAAAATTCAAGTTAGGCCCCTTCCCCCTGCCTGCAATCCACTGCCAACCTGCTGATCAGAAACATCTAGGTTAGACCCTACTCCCCACATCTGCCTACAGTCCTTTGCCCATCACGTCCTCTGAAACATGCCCAGCTTCCCTGAGATGCAAGCAGTCCCCTGAGTTACACTGTCTGGCCACAAAATGAAACAGAGAAACAGTGAAACTAACAGCCATGATGAAACAAATTTACCTAACAGGTATGTACTGAATGAACATTCAACACATTAAAGAATATATCTTATTCACAGCCCTTCATGGAACCTTATCTAGAATTGAACATATTGGACACAAAGCAAGCCTCAACAGATAGATATATCCCCTTGTATCTTATCAGAACACCATGCAAAATAGCTGGACTTCAATGAAACCCCAAACAACAGAAAGCCTGTAAACGCATGAAAACTGAACAATTCAATAGTCACTGGGTCAGGGAAAAATTAAAAAATTAAAAAATCAAAACTGTTTAAAATTCAAGGAAAACAGAAGTACAACATGCCTGAACTTATGGGACACAATAAAAGTAATACTAAGAGGAAAGGGCATAGCACAAATGTCTTCAAAAGCTGGTACAACCACTCTGCAAATCAGTCTGGTGGTTCCTCAGAAAATTGGACATAACATTTCCTGAGTACCCAGCTATACCACTCCTGGGCATATACCAGAAGATACTCCAACATATAACAAGGACATATGCTCCACTATGTTTATAGCAGCCTTATTTATAATAGCCAGAAATGGGAAAGAACTCAGATGACCTTCAACAGAGGAATGAATACAGAAAATGTAGTACATTTATACAATGGAGTATTACTCAGCTATTAAAAACAATGAATTCATGAAATTCATTGGCAAATGGATGAAACTAGAAAATGTCACCCTGAGTGAGGTAACACAATCAAAAAAGAACACACACGGTATGCACTCAGTGATAAGTGGATATTAGACCAAAAGCTTGCCATACGCAAAATACAACTCACAGACCATATGAAGCTCATGAAGAAGAAACACCAAAGTGTGGGTGCTTGGGTCCTTCTTAAAAGGAGTAACAAAATACTCATGGGAGCAAATATGGACACAAAGTGTGAGACAGAAACTGAAGGAGGTGTTGTCCAGAGACTGTTCTACCTGGATATCCATCCCATGTGCTCTTACTAAAAGCAGACACTGATGTGGATGCCAGAAAGTGCATGCTAACAGGAGTCTGATATAGCTGTCTCCTTAGAGGTCTGCAAGAGCCTGACTTATACAGAGGTGGATGCTCACAGCTAACCATTGCTGTATATTATGGGATTCCCAAAGGAGGAGTTAGAGAGAAGACTGAAAGAGCTGAAGGGGTTAGCAGTCCCATGGGGAGAGCAACAATACCAACCAACTGGAGATCCCAGGGTCTAAACCACCAGCCTGGGAGCACATAGGGATGGACCCATGGCTCCAGCTGCATATGTAGGGGAGCATAGCCTTGTTGGGCATAATTCAAAGGGGAGATCCTTGGTCCTGTAAAAGCTAGATGCTCCAGTGTGGGAGAATTCGAGAACATAGTGATGGGAGTGGGTTGCTGGGTGGGGGTATATTTTCATAGAAGCAGGAGGAGGTGGGGCATGCGATAGGAAGTTTCTTGGTGGGGGGAAAATGGGAAAAAGGGATAATATCTAAAATGTAAATAAAATACTCAATAAAAAATTTAATTAAAAAAATTTGGTAATGTATCATAAAAAAATGAAAAAAAATGAAGAATCTTATATGAAACACTTAGAAAGCACATCTAAAAGATCTAGAACAAAAAGAAACAAACACACTCAAGAGCAGAAGACCATAAGAAATAGTCAATCCCAGGACTGAAATCAATAAATTAGATTAAAAAATGGAACACAATAAAGAATCAATAAAATCAAGAGGTAGATCTAAGAGAAAATCAACAAGGTTGGCACACTTTTAGCCAAGTTAACTAAAAGCCAGTGAGCCAGTTTCTAAATTAACAAAATCAGAAATGAAAAGGGAGTCATAACAACAGACAGTGAGGAAATTCAAAGACTCATTAATTCTTTCTTCAAAAGCCTGTACTCCACAAAATTCTAAAGTCTAAACAAAATGGACAATTTTCTTAATAGATTCCATTTACCAATTAAATCAAGATTAGGTAAACAATCTAAATAGTCCTATAACACCTAAGGATACAGAAGAAGTCATCAAAATATCTCAACTAGAAAACCAGAGCCAGATGGTTTTACAACAGAATTCCAACAGAATTTCAAAAAGTTCTTAATACCAATACTCTTCCAGGTGTTCTACAAAATAGAAACAAAATAGAACATTTACAAATTCATTCTAACAAGCCACAATAACCCTGCTACATAAGTCACACTAAGACTCACCAAAAAAAAAAAAAAAACAGAGCGAAAGAGAGAGAGAGAGAGAGAGAGAGAGAGAGAGAGAGAGAGAGAGTGAGAGAGAGAGAGAGAGCGCTTCAGGCAATTTTCATTCATGAGTATTAATTCAAAATTACTCAATAAAAATTGTAAACAGAAATCAAGAACACATCAAAAATATCCATTATGATCAAGTAGACGTCATCCCATGGATGCAGAAATAGTTTCATAGACAAACACACACACACACACACACACACACACACACACACACACACACACATGTAATCCACCATATAAACAAACTGAAAGAAAAAAATTCAAATGATAATATCAGAAGATGATGAAAAAACTTTGACAAAATCTAAAATAGTTTTATGATAAAAAGTCTTGGAGATATCAGGGGTACAAGGCCTATACCTAAACACAATAAATGCAATATCCAGCAAGCTGATACTTAACATCAATGTAAAGTGGAGAAAATATAAAATAATTCCCCTAATATTAGGTAAAAGCTTGTCTACTCTCTTGATATTTAATCAATAAAATAATTGAAGTACTATCTAGAGCAATTAGAAATCTAACAGTGTTTAATTGTATGTAAATTGGAAAGGAAAAAGTGAGAGCACCTCTATTTGCAGATGATATTATAGTATGCATAAGTAGGCCCCAAATTCTACCAGAGATCTCCTACAACTTATAAGCCTTCAGCAAAGAAGCTGGATTTAAAGTTAACTAAAACAAAACAAAACAAAACAAAACAAAACAAAACAAAACAAAACAAAACAAAACAAAACATCTCAGTAGCCTCTTTTATATAAAGTATAAAGTACCAGAGAAAGAAATTAAAGAAATACACCCTTTTACAATAGCCACAAATAGTATAAAATAACATAGTGTGACTCTAAACTAAGAGTAAAAGACATATATGACAAGACAATCGAGTCTCTAGAGAAATAAACTGAGGAAGATCTCTGAAGATGGAAGATCTTCCATGCTCATTGATCAGCAGTAAAATGGCCATGTTACCAAATGCAATCTACACAGTCAGTGCAATTCCCATTAAAATTGAAACACAATTCCTTACAAACTTTGAAAGAGTAATTCTCAACTTCATATGCAAAAAATAAAAAATTCAAGATAGGGAAAATAGTGTTGAAAATAAAAGAGCATGTACAGGATATCATCCCACCCCATTTCAAGCAGTACTAAGGAGATACTGTAACAAAAAACTGCATGGCATTGACATATAAACAGACAGTTTGAAAAATGAATCAAATGGAAGACCCTGAAATAAACTTAAACACCCATGAATACTTAATTTTGGTAAGCCGAAGCTATAAAAAAAAAAGAAAGAAAGAAAAAGAAAAAGAAACATCTGTAACAAATGATGCTGGTCTAACTGCATGTAGAAGAATGTGAATAGATCCATATCTATTACCCTGCACAAAAATCAAATCAACATGGATCAATGACCTCAACATAAAACTGGATACAGTAAATCTGCTAGAAGAGAAAGTGGGGAATAGCATTAAACTTATTATTATAGAGACAACTTCCTGAACAGAATACCAGTAGCTCATGATTTCTTACAAAAAATAATAATAAATAGGACCTCATGGAACTAAAAATTCTGTAAGGCAAAAGACATGGTCAACAGGACAAAATAGCAGCCTAAAGAATGGGAAAAGATTTTCAACAACACTACAATAGACAGATGGCTAATGTACAAAATATGTAAAGAACTCAAGAAAGTAGACAACAATAACATAAAGAACCAAATTTAATAATGGTGTGAGCTAAACAGAGAACTCTCAGCAGAGATATTTCTAAAGGTCTAGAAGCACTTAAGGAAATGTTCAACATCCTTAGACAAGAAAATGAAAATCAGAACTACTCTGAGATTTCATCTTCAGAATGGCTAGGATCAAAAATTGAATTGACAGCACATAATGGTTATAACGTGAAGCAAGGGAAACCCTCCTCCAGTGCTGGTACACACTTGTACAACCACTTGGCAATCAATTTGTCAGTTTCTCAGAAAACTGGAGATAGTTTTACCTCAGGTCCCAGCTACATAATACCTGAGCATAAACACAAGAGATGCTCTACCATACCACAAGGACACTTGCTGAACTCTATTTATTGCGGCTTCAGCTTTAGCCAGAAGTTGGAAACAATCTATGTACCTCTTCTGAACAGTGTATAAAGAAAATGTGGTACCGTTACACAATGTAATACTACTCAGCTATTAAAAACAGGGACATCAAGAAAATTTCAGGCAAATAGATGAAACTATAAAGTGTCACCCTGAGTGAGGTAATAAAGACCAAGACAGACACATATGGTATGTACTTACTTATAAGTGGATATCAGCAATAAATTAATAAATAATAGTGCTACTATCCACAGACTGGAAGAAGCTAAGTAACAAAGAGGGCCTAAGGATATTTGAATCTTACATATTAGAAGTGCTTGGAGACTGTCACTGGATGGGAGAGGGGATGGGTAAATAAAAGGATGTAGGGATTAGGTATAGGAAAAGAGGGAGCTCAGAGAGAGAAGGAAATCGGTGGGAGAGGGACATCTCTGGGACAAACTGGAAACCTGGGATTGGAGGTTTCTATCTCTGGAAGGATTTTGGGGGACCCTAGCTTAAATGCCTAGCAGTGGGGAATACAAAGCTTGAAGTGGTCACCTCCTGTAGCCAGGCGGGTCTTATAGTGAAGGAAGGGGAACACCAACTCAGCCACAAACCCTTGACTCAAAGTTCAGGCTAGTTATGCAGATATATTTTGAACAGAAATTGAAGGAATAGCCAATCAATGACTGACCAACATGAGAGACTTGAGACCTACCCCAAGGGAGAGTGTCAGCCCCTGGCACTATTAATGAAACTCTTCTATGCGTGTAGACATGAGCCTAGCATAACTATCTTGTGAGAGGCTTCACAACAGCTGATGGAAACATACAGAGACACACACTCAAACATTAGGCAGAGCTAAGGGAGTCTTGAGGAAGAGTTGAGGAAAGATGGAGGAAACCAAAAGGATTAAGGACACCACGAGAACTACAGAGCTAATTAACTTGGGCCTGTGAGGGCTCACAGAGATTGAACCACCAACCAAAGAGAATCTATGTGCTGAGTCTTGGCCCTCTACACGTATATAGCAGATGTGCAGCTGGCTGTCTCTGACTTGGACTCTTTTGACTGCCTTTGGCTCCATTTCTCCTAGCTTTGACTGGCCTTAGTGGAAGAGGATATGCTTAGTTTGACGTGACTTAATGTTCCAGGGCAGGTTGCATGAGGAAAAGGAGTAGATTCCCCTTATCCTCAGAAAAAAGGAGTGGATGACAGAAAAGAGACAGACTCAGAAAAACAGAAGGAAGGGGTGTAATGTGAATAAATAAATTCATTAAAAACATCAATCAAATTTATTTTTGTCAACAAAAATCAGCACCATTTGAGTTCTTTATTGTCTAGATTTTTCATTAACTTTTATCTATCTATCTATCTATATCTATCTATCTATCATCTATCTATCTACCTATCTATCTATCTATATGTAACTGAATATTATATCAAAATTGAATAGTGATGCTCTAAATTTAGCTTATTCTCATGCATTAAAATAATTCACAATTTTTTTTTTTATAAATGTGAGTGAAACATTTCTTGGTATACCAAAACACACTAACAACAGCTGTAGAAGGTTGCCTCTGTAGATGTAGATTAACCTGAAGCCTGCAAAAAAAAATCCTCAGCAGCCCATTAGACATAAAATGAATTCTGTACAAACCACAAAGGGAAAGCTCCTAATATTCATAAAGTTTCTCCTAACACCATTCACTTAGTACAAGTACCTGGTAAGTCAATGAATCTCCAGATAAACTGAATAGAAATAAAATATCTTCTTTTGCTATTTTTCAGTGTAATATATAAACAGAACAGAAGTAATTCTAGATTTTAACATGGGTGAAAAAAATGAAGAATCAGAGGAAAATACTGAGAAGTATACATACTGATAAATCAATAGAACCACGTCATAATAATAAAATAGGTATTGGAAACATGTGATGAAAATCTAATAGGAATAATAGTTCATTTTTATTTTTGTCATACTCAGAATGCAAGAATTATTCAGACTAAATTGATTGCTATTTTGATGGATTATATTGTACAGTTAACTAATAAAGAAGGTGACTAACACAAATATGCTATTTTCAATTAGGAAACAAAATTAAGGCTGTCGAATAATACAACAACCTCAGTCTATACTAGAAACAGAAGTGTGAAATCATTGTCACTTTATTAAAAGAATATAATCCATATCAACATAATCATGTAATGATCAAATTAAATAATTAACACCCAAGAAATACGAGATAAGCAACTCACTTTAAGTTATTTATCTTGAGTACTAATTTATCTCAGTTATTCTTTCTACCACTAAATCATGTGTGGTTTACTGAAAATAGCTAGTAATCCAGTTCTAAGAACAAGGACGCAACATATTGCTGTAGAAAGTAAAGTACTGTACGAGTTCTGTCCAAAACTTAGGCTTCCACAAGTCTGTTTCTGAAGACTAAATCTACTTCCTCTCTCCCTGTCCTGGCTAGGTACTGTGAGATAATTTTTTTCAGATATTGGAAATTGTCTTCATCTGGGATTTTCAACAGTATTAATTTTTGTACTGTGAGATGAATATTTTTAGATGTTGCAAAATTTCTGCATATGCTATTTTGTTACTGGGTTACCTCACTCAGGATAATATTTTCTAGTTTTATCCATTTGACTAAGAATTTCATGAACTCATTGTTTTTAATAGCTGAATAGTACTCGATTGTGTAAGTGTACCACATTTTCTGTATTCATTATTCAGCTGAAGGACATCTGGCTTGTTTCTAGCTTCTGGCTATTATAAATAAGGCTGCTTTGAACATAGTGGAGTATGTGTCCTTGTTATGTGTTGGAATATCTTTCAGGTATAGGTCAGGAGTGATACAGCTGGATCCTCATGTAGTACTTTGTCCAGTTTTCTGAGGAACCACAGTACTGATTTCCAGAGTGGTTGTACCAGCTTGCAATCTCCTCAGTAGTGAAGGAGTGCTCCTCTTTCTCCACATCCTCTTCAGCATCTGCTGTCACCTGAGTTTTGATCTTAGCCATTCTGACTGGTGTGAGGCAGAATATCAGGGTAGTTTTGATTTGCAGTTCCCCGATGACTAAGGATGTAGATCATTTCTTTTTCTTTCTTTGTTTTTTTTTAGGTTTTTTATATTTTATTTCTTTTTTATTTTATGCTCCAGATTTTATTCCTGCCCCACGCCTATCCATCCTCCAACTGTCCCACATTCCATACCTCCTTCTGAATCTCCAGTCTCCAGAAAGATGTCTCTATACCCCACCTCTACCCATCCAGACTTCTAAACTCCCTGGAGCCTCCAGTCTCTTGAGGGTTGGGCGCATCTCCGACTGAACCCAGACCCAGCAGTCCTCTGCTGTATATGTGTTGGGGGCCTCATATCAGCTGGCTTATGCTGTCTGGTTGGTGGTTAAGTGTTTGAGCGATATCGGAGGTTCAGATTAATTGAGATTGCTGGTTGTCCTACAGGGTCGGCCTCCTCCTCATCTTCTTCCAGCCTTTGCCTAATTCACCACAGGGGTCAGCTGCTTCTGTCCATTGGTTGTAAATATCTGCATCTGACTCTCTCAACTGCTTGTTGTGTCATCAGGAATGTGGGCATGATAGGTCCCTTTTGGTGAGGAATCCATAGCCTCAGTAACAGTGTCAGGCCTTGGGACCTCCCCTTGAGCTGGATTCCACTCTAGATCTGTTACCGGACACTTTTTTCTTCAGGCTCCTCCCCACTTCGATCCCTGCAATTCTTTCAGACAGGAACAATTATGGGTCAGAGTTTTGACTGTGGGTTAGCAACTCTTTCTCTCATTTCTTTAAGTTCTCAGCCATTCAATATTCCTCATTTGAGAATTCTTCATTTAATAGGGTTATTTGGTTCTCTGGAGTCTAACTTCATGAGTTCTTTGTATATATTAAATATTAGCCCTCTACCTGATGTAGGCTGGGTAAGATCTTTTCCCAGACTGTAGGTTGCCATTTTGTTCTTTTAACAGTGTCCTTTGCCTTACAGAAGCTTTTCAATTTTATGAGATTCCATTTGACTGTAGTTGATCTTAGAGTCTGAGCAACTGGTGTACTGTTCAGAAAATCTTCCCCTCTGCCAATATATTCTAGGTTCTTTCCCTCTTTCTCTTCTATTAGATTCCTTGTATCTTGTTTTATGTGAGGGGTCCTACATCTACTTGAACTTGAGCTTTGTACAAGGGAATAAAAATGGATCAATTTCCATTCTTTTCCATGCAGACCTCCACTTGAGTACTATTTGTTGAAAATGCTGTCTTTTATTTCCATTGGATGGTTTTGGCTTCTTTGTCAAAGATAAGGAGACAATAGGTGTGTGAGTTTAATTCTGGGTTTTCAATTCTTCTTTTCCCCTTTTTAAAAATTGGTTATAACATTTACATTTCAAATTTTATCCTCCTATCCCATTTCCCCCACCACCCAGGAACCCCTTATCCCATCCCCCCTCCTTGTGTTTCTATGAGGGTGTGATTTTCCAGTTTCTATGTTGCTGTTTCCATTAACATAAACTGCTTCCTAGATTTCTAAATCCTTACATTTGTGTTAATAAATCTCCTATTTTTCTTTTTTTTCTTTCTTTTTTCTCTTTTTTCTTTCTTTTATTTTCATCTCTCTTTTTTTAAATTGGGTATTATATTTACCTTTCAGATTTTATCCCCTTACCCCACTTCCTCCCACCACCCAGAAACCTCCTATCCCATCCCAACTCCTCATGCTTCTATGAGGTTGTGCCTGCACCTATCCCCCCACCCCCACTACCCCTTCCCCACCTTCATATCCCCCCACTCTGTGTTCGTTTTACATGGATCCAAGAATTTTCTCTCCCACCTATGCCCAACAAGGCCATCGTCCCCTATATATGCCTCTGGAGTTATAGGTCCCTCCCTCTGTGCTCCCAGGCTGATGGTTTAGAACTTGGGGGGCTCGGTTGTTTGGTATTGTTGCTTTCCTCCTGGGGTCACAACCATTTCTGCTCCTTCAGTCTTCTCTCTAACTTCTCCATTGAGAAACCCTTGATCATATCAGTGGATAACTGTGAGCATTGCTCTCTGAATGTGTTAGTCTTTGGCAGACCTCTAAAGAGGCAGCTATATCATGTTCTTGACAGCATGCACTTCCAGCCATTCACATCAGTGTCTAGCTTAGGTGACTGTACATGGGATGGATACCCAGGTGGAATGGTCTCCTGATGGCCCCTCCTTCAGTTTCTGTCCCATGTTATGTTTTTATATTTGCTACCTTGAGTATTTTTGTTCCTCGTTCTAAGTAGAACTGAGTCATTCCCTCTTGGTCTTCCTTCTTCATGAGCTTCATGTGGTCTGTGAGTTGAGTCTTCGCTATTCTGAGCTTTTGAGCTAAAATCTGCTTAACAGTGAGTAAATACTATGTGTTTTCTTTTGTGATTGGGTTAACTCACTCAGGATTATAATTTCTAGATCCATCCATTTACCTAAAAATTTCTCAAATTCATTATTTTTAATAGCTGAGTAATACTCCTTTGTGTAGATGTACCACATTTTTTGTATCCATTCCTCTGTTGAGGGACATTTTGGTTCTTTCCAGCTTCTGGCTATTATAAATAAGGCTGCTATGAACATAGTAGAGCATATGTCCATATTATATGTTGGAGCGTCTTCTGGGTATATGCCCAGGAGTGGTATAGCTGGATCCTCAGGTAATGCTATGTCCAGTTTTCTGAGGAACTGCCAGACTGGTTTCCAGAGAGGTTGTACCAGCTTGCAATCCCATCAACAATGGAGGAGTGTTCCTCTTTCTCTGCATTTTCGCCAGCATCTACTATCACCTAAGTTTTTGATCTTAGCCATTCTAACTGGTGTGAGGTGGTATCTCAGGGTTGTTTTGATTTGCATTTTCCTGATGACTAAGGTTGTTGAGCATTTCTTAAGGTGCTTCTCAGTCATTCGAGTTTCTTCTGTTAGAATTCTTTGTGTAGCTCTGTACCCCATTTTTAATAAGGTTATGTGGTTGTCTGGAGTATAATTTCTTGAGTTCTTTTTATATCTTGGATATTAGCCCTCTATCGGATGTAGGATTGATTAAAATCTTTTCCCAATCTGTTGGTTGCCGTTTTATCTTATTGACAGTGTCCTTTGCCTTACAGAAGCCTTTCAATTTTATGAGGTCCCATTTGTCAATTCTTGATCTTAGAGCATAAGCCATTGGTGTTCTGTTCAGGAAATTTTCCGCTGTGCCTAGGTATTCGAGAGTCTTCCCCACCTTCTCTTCTGTTAGTTTCAGTGTATCTGGTTTTAAGTGAAGGTCTTTTATCCACTTGGATTTGAGCTTTGTACAAGGAGATATGTATGGATTGATTTGCATCCTTCTACATGTTGAATTCCAATTGAACCTGCACCATTTGTTGAAAATGCTGTTCTTTTTCCACTGGATGGTTTTAGCTCCTTTGTCAAAGATCAAGTGACCATAGGTATGTGGGCTCATTTCTGGATCTTCAGTTCTATTTCATTGATCTTCCTTTCTGTCTCTGTACCAATACCATGCAGTTTTTATTACTATTGCCCTGTAGAACAGTTTGAAGTTAGAAACAGTGATTTTCCCAGAAGTTCTTTTGTTGTTGAGAATAGTTCCTGGGTTTTTTGTTGTTCCAAATAAATTTGCAAATTGCTCTTTCTATCTTTATGAAGAATTGATTTGGAATTTTGATGGGGATTGCATTGAATCTATAGATTGCTTTTGGCAAGATGGCTATTTTTACTAAATTAATCCTGCTAATCCAGGAGCATGGGAGATCTTTCCATCTTCTGAGGTCTTCTTCTATTTAATAATTCAGAGACTTGAAGTTCTTGTCATACAGATCTTTCACTTGATTTGGTTAGATTCACTCCAAGATATTTTATATTGTTTGTGACTATTGTGAAGGGTGTCATTTCCCTAATTTCTTTCTCAGCCTGTTTAACTTTCAAGTATAGGAAGAAAATTGTCCATTTCATCCATAGGACTTTGTAGTAGGATGTCATGATTTTTTTTTTAATTTCCTCTGTTTCTGTTATTATGTCTCCCTTTTCAGTTCTGATTATTTTAATTTGAGTACTGTCTCTGCATCCTTTGGTTAGTCCTGCTAAGGGCTTGCCTATCTTGTTGATTTTCTCAAAGAACCAGTTCCTAGTTTTGTTGATATTTTGTATACTTCTTTTTATTTCAACTTGGTTGATTTCAGCCCTGAGTTTGATTATTTCTTGCCGTCTACTCCTCTTGGGTATATTAGCTTCTTTTTGTTCTAACACTTTCAGGTATGCTGTCAAGTTGTCAATGTATGTTCTTTCCATTTTCTTTTTGTGGGCACTTAGAGCTATGTGTTCTCTTCTTAGTACTGCTTTCATGGAGTCCCACAAATTTTGATATGATGTGTCCTCATTTTCATTTAAATCTAAAGAGTCTTTAATTTTCTTCTTTATTTTTTCCTTGACCAATTTACCACTGAGTAGAGCATTGTTCAGTTTCCATGTGTATGTGGGCTTTCCATTGTTTTTGTCCATGTCAAAGACGAGTCTTAATCCATGGTGGTCTGATAGAGTACAAGGGATTATTTCAATCTTTTTGTATCTGTTGAGGCCTGTTTTGTGACCAATTATATGGTCTATTTTGGAGAAGGTACCATGAGGTGCTGAGAAAAAGGTATATTCTTTTGTTTTAGGATGAAATGTTCTATAGATGTCAGTTAAGTCTAATTGGTTCATAACTTCTGTTAATTTCATTGTGTCTTGGTTTAGTTTCTGTTTTCACGATCTCTCCATAGCTGAGAGTGGGGTGTTGAAATCTCTCACTATTATTGTGTGAGGTGCAATATATGTTTTAAGCTTTAGTAAAGTTTCTTTTATGTATGTGAGTTCCCTTGCATTTGGGGCATAGATGTTTAGAAATGCTAGATCCTCTTGGTACATTTTTTCTTTGATGAATATGAACTGTCCTTCTTTATCTTTATTGATTACTTTTGGTTGAAAAACGATTTTATTTGATATTTGAATGGCTACTCCAGCTTGTTTCTTGGGGACATTTGCTTGGAAGATCGTTTGCCAACCTTTTACTCTAAGGTAATGTCTGTGTTTTTCACAAAGGTGTGTTTCCTGTATGCAGCAAAATGTTGGGTCCTGTTTATTTATCCAATCTGACTGTCTATGTCTTTTTATTGGAGAATTGAATCCATTGATATTAAGAGATATTAAGGAAAAATGAATGTTGTTTCCTGTTGTTTTTGTTATTGGTAGTGGAGTTATGTTTTTTATAGATACCTTCTTCTAGGGTTTTTGGAGGATTACTTTCTTGCTTTTTCTAGGTTGTAGTTTCCCTTCTTGTGGTGGAGTTTTCCACAAATCATCCTTTGAAGTGCTGAATTTGTGGAAAGATATTGTGTAAATTTGATTTTGTCATGGAATATTTTGGTTTCTCCATCAATATTGATTGAGAGTTTTGTTGGGTATACTAGTCTGGGCTGGCATTTGTGTTCTCTTAGGGCCTGTATCAGTCCAGGATCTTCTGGCTTTTATAGTCTCTGGTGAGAAATCTGGTGTAATTCTTATAGGTCTGTCTTTATATGTTAATTTGCCTTTTCCCCTTACTGCTTTTAGTATCTTCTCTTTGTTTTGTGTATTTGATGTTTTGATTATTATGTGACAGGAGGTGTTTCTTTTTTGGTCTAGTCTATTTGGGGTTCTGTAGGCTTCTTGTATATTTAAGGACATCTCTTTCTTTAGGTTAGGGAAGTTTTCCTCTATAATTTTGTTGAAGATATTTACTGGCCCTTTAAGTTGGGAGTCTTCACCCTCATCTATACCTATTATCCTTAGGTTTGGTCTTCTCACTGTGTCCTGGATTTCCTGGATGTTTTGTGTTAGGAGCTTTTTGCATTTCACATTTTCTTTGACTGTTGTGTCTATATTTTCCATGGTGTCTTCTGCGCATATGATTCTCTCTTCTATCTCTTGTATTCTGTTGGTGATGCTTGCATCTATGACTCCTGATCTTTTTCCTAGGTTTTGTATCTCTAGGGTAGTCTCCCTTTGAGATTTCTTTATTGTTTCTACTTCCATTTTTAGATCCTTGACTGTTTTGTGTAATTCCTTCACCTGTTTGGTTGTGTTTTCTTGTATTTCTTTAAGGGCTTCTGCCTGTTGACCTGAGTTCTCCTCAAATTCTTTGAGAGTGTTGTTTATGTCCTTTTTAAAGTCCTCTATCATCATCATGAAGAGTGATTTTAATTCTGAGTCCTGCTTTTCTGGTGTGATGTGGTGTTCTGGACTTGCTATGGTGGGGGAACTGGGTTCTGGTGATGCCAAGTAACTTTGGTTCCTGTTGTTTACATTTTTATGCTTGCCTTTTGCCATTTAGTTAGTTGTAGTGCTACTTGCACTCACTGGTTCTGACTGGAGTCTGCCTTTCCAGTTATCTTGGATGTTTCAGAACTCCTCTGGGTCCGGATGTCTCTATGACCCTGAGCTCCAGCTGTTCTGGGTACAGTGGCTCCTCTAGGATATCTCAGGATATGTTGTCTCTATGGTAGTAGACCAGCTAGGTGTTTGCTGCTCTGAGTGTAGTTGCTCCTCTAGGATGCTTCAATGTTCTCCCCTGCTCTGCAGCTCTACGTTCTGTGACCTGGCTAGTATGCAGCCGGGCACACTTTCCTCAGGGGAGCAGATCAGCTGTGTTGCTGCTCCATCCACTGGGAACCGGGCAAGGGTGGGTTTTTAATTCTATTCTTTGATCTATCCACCAAGTTTCTAATCATATTCCTTCCCCACCACTAAGTCAAGGTCTCATCTATACACCAAACAACAGTTTTATAAGGATACAATTAAGCTACTTGGGTACTAATTGACATTTTGCTTCTTTGAAATAATTCTCCTTTAAAACAACCCTCTTGGCTCATTTCATATAGGATTGCCATGCAATTCTTCATTCTTAAGGACAAGAAGCATTTTTACAACAAACAGAAAACTTTTGTTGAAGATGCAAGGTGATGGTCTAAAAATGAGGTGAGTGTAGGCAATGTACCAGTGACTACAGCACTAAGAACTATGGCTCTCATTCTTCTTCCAACCATTTAACTATTTTAAAAACTATGACTTTCTTTCTTCTTCCAACCATTTAACATTTTATGCCTCTCTGGGAAGGTTGGGAATTTCAACCTTTTGAAGTTCTTTGTTGGGTACAGTCTTGTGCAGAATGCCAATAAAACTCTGAGTTGAGAGGTGTATCAATCTGGTCATTTTCCAAACACACCATTTTATATTTCATCTTATCTTCAAGCACTAACATTTTTCTGCCTTACTTTCTACAGTACCCATCAATTATTGGATGTTTCATACAAATGTCTTGTTTATGGAATAACACTCAACAGTTATTTAGGACTCATGTTTGTGGTCTTGAATCTTTCTACTTTAGTCTTGTGCTCATTGCTTCAACAATATAGATGTATTGCAGATTTACTACATTAAAGAATATTTACTGTGTGGTCTACACAATGCTATTGTTTTATATAAAAACATCCTTTCTCTTACCGCTTGTTTCTTCCCTCAATTATTGTATTTATGCCTAGTGCATAGATTGTTATACAAACCATAGACTTAAATATTGTCAAGTTGATATAAATCTTATTTTTCTCCAGGCTCTATTAATCAAAAGACAGGTATAAAGATGCATAAGTCTGAGTTTCTCAAGATATTTCATGATCTAATATTTGGCAGATAATATATGAATACACATTACCAGGCTTTCTCTCCTATAATGTATACTTGCTATAATAGACACGCATAGAAACAGGTAGCAATGGTATGCTAGGACACATATTTTTTTGAAGGATAAATCTGACTCATGTCTATATGTCAGGGGTTTCTGAAGGTTTAGTAATATAATTTGTTTGTGAAGAAAATGGCTATGGGACCCAAATTACTTTGGATTTTGAATATCGGTGTCATGAATATTTGCATTGGCTGCCTTTGTGGCACACAATCTTATTTTACTGAAGTGACAGGCTGCCACATGTGAAGTTCATCTATTAGTTTTTTTTTTTTTTTTTTTTTTTTTTTTTTTTTTTTTTTTT
>JANHMN010000001.1:100260367-100310745 GCA_030674055.1 Rhabdomys pumilio
TTTTTTTTTTTTTTTTTTTTTTTTTTTTTTTTTTTTTTTGCTTTATTTCCTAGCCTATTTTAGGTATTTTTCCCTTTCCTTTTCATATGTAAATTTTTTATTTGAACTGATTTACATATCTAACAAATCCAACAATTAATTTTTCAACTAAAATTGAGGAACAGTTTTCACCTAAAATGTGTTAAGGCCTTCTCAATAGTTCAGCTGCTAATATTCACATGTGTTCTAGGTCAAGGTTTTACTTAGAGTTAGGATCTTGCTCACATTCTTTGATTTTCTTCAGTGTTCAATTAAAATAACTAGATGTTAATTAGTATAATTACAAAGTATTATTAGGAGTTCTGTCTTTGAAGACAATTTCTGGTACTTATTCAACACCCTAGTTCTTTGTAAGAGTACAGATGTTAATTCAGATAGGATGATTTCCTACATGGTGTCCAGAGTGTGCTATGACAGAATGGGGATGAAGAAGTTAGATCTTTAAAATACAATATATTTGATGAATAGCAGTGACTGAGACATTAAGGTTGGCAAGAATACACAAATTTACATCTGCTTTGCATAATATACACTGTTTTGTGAAAGTGTGATAAACAGTGTATAGGTGCCAGAAACTGCTTAGTTGAAATGGAGACTATTTACAAACAGTCGGAATTTCAGAGACTTTATATTTACCATTCTGAGATTTTTCCCCCTTGAAAATTGCAATAAAACTTAAAGACAAAATGAGTTAATATTTACAAATTATGAGACTGAGTTTTCCTTACAGCAGTTTTTCAATTAGCATTTGTTTACTCATATTTTTTAATTCATACTTTAGTGGTTTCATTCATATGATATTTTCTTATCCTAAAAACAATTTGAAGTTTTCCAAATTCAAAGAATAAGGTTTAACAAAGCATCACAGATGTTGCTTTGTTCACTGTCCATGTCTTCCTTATGCCATTTATTATGAAATTTTGTTGTGAACAACAGAAACAACTTTACAATGACAAATCACTAAAGAAGACTCAGGTACTAGCTTCAAACCCATACAAAGCATGGTCTCCACTGAGACAGTCTTTTCTCTCTCCCTAAAGACTGCACAGCCTGGATTGATGTCGAAATAATGACCACTCAGTACTTTTGAAGATTTGCTACTTTACCCAAAGGCTGGCTTTTCATACAATGGTAAAATTGATGGTGCATTTTAACATTGCACACTCATTTCTCAAACTCTTCCAAAAAACAAATGAATTTCTTCTATTCATTCAAAACCACTGTAAGGTTTATTTTTGTTAGAACAACTTACATTCATTTGTGGTAACATATTTTGCATTAGGAACTGAAAATATCACCCGTTCTTGAAAATACATGACGAACTCAAACTTACTCATACTGCAAGATTTAAACCATGGTCGAATGGGTGGGTGGGTGGGGGCACATCCTCATAGAATCAGGAGGAGGGACAATGGGAGAGGGAGTTTCTGGGTGTGGAGGAAATGGGGAAAGAGGATAACATCTGAAATGTAAATAAAATATCAGAAAGACCCAGAAAGGGTATAGGAAGAACTACAGGCAGCAATGAAATTCTAAGACCCAAATACTAAATATTCTTCCTCAAAGAAGGTCTTCCTCAAAGAAGAGCATACCAACAGATTATCTAACGCCAAGTAGTCATACATGTAACAATATAGAGACTGAAAAAATGTTCTTAATTACTTAGGAATTGAAATGTATAGAAATATATATATATATATATATATATATATATATATATATATTCAAATATATATATATATATATATATATATATATATATGAAGTTATATGTATATATACATATGATTCAAGAAATAATGAAATAATCTTCTGAATTTGAAGAGGAGAAAGGGAATATGGAAAGGTTTTCAGGGAAGGGAGAAGTGAAAATAATGTAATGATACTATAATCTCCAAAAATAATGGAAATAATTGAAGACAATCATCAAATGAGACTAGGTACGGAGATTTCATCCATACCCAAAATATCCCATGGAAGCACAATTGAGATCTCAACCATTACAAAAGTCTGAGAAATTGGTTAGTTAAAATCGCTATTCTTATGTCATCATCAATTAATTTTTAAGGTATAGAAACATTTATTGTAGAAAATAACAAATTTTTGTAAGAAAACAAAATGCAAAACTGAAGAAAACTAATATGTATTTTGTTTATTCTACTATGAATTAATTACTATTAACTAAGTGTGAATTAAAAAAATATTTACTAAGAACAAAATGACACAATGTTATCTTTTTGAGTGCTTAACGTTTATGATGAACATAAAATGTATGAAACATTTTTGAGTAATATCAGCACTTATAAATGTAACACTTATTTTTGTCTGAATTTCATGCATGAGTAATATAGATAAAATTCTTTGTATCTCTCCCTCCAACCTTTTCAGTAGTGCTCGTGTGACTCCTAATTCCCTCTCAAATTCATGACCTTGTTTATTTAAATATTTTTGTAAGACACAACTATAGCTAGACATACACACATGTATATAATATTTTGCTGAATTCATTTAAAATTTCTTGTATATATACATATTTAGAAAGGCTATTGGATAGCCATTAGTGGCCTTTCTGGATAATAATGTATTTCCCTCTTTTAACAGTCCTTAATTGTCTTCAAATGGTTCTTTATCTTGGGTTAGATTTTTTTTTGTTTTTCCTAGTTCATGGTGGTATAATGAATGTACTGATTTTGTTTAGATAGCCATAATATTGATATTTAATAGTTTACATATACAAGTTACTATCTCATACTAGATGTACTGGTCTTTTGACCTCTAACCCTCTTCTGTGGTTTACCCAAGTCTTTAGATATAAGAATTGTTATATATATTTATATTCAACTATGGTAGAACCCTCTCTTTGTGACTCCCTAAGAAGTAGCTTTCATAATATCTGAAGGTGCTATACAAGCTGCCAAAGCAAGAAATGCAATCAGTAATCTTACCTATGTGTAAAGATTGTGAGCCACAAAAATGACGGGTGTGATAACATATCCACAGGGCACATTATTAGCACTTCTACCAACAGCTGTATTATTGGATTTAAGACTCACACAAGACATGATTCATTCCTGATTCTCTTTAGTTAGCCAAATACCAGTGTCTAGTGATATCATGGATCTTAGGAGAAAACTTACTTTTGCCATTTTCTAAAACCAGTATAATTCTAGACATCATTATAAATATTTAGCATTATACTTACAGAAAAGTAAAGCTTTTATTTCTTATCAGAGAACATTTTTTTTTACAGCAGATGGAGAACATTACATAAACTCACAACTAGACAAAGTACAGAAAATAAATACTAAATTATTCTTTCTTTTTCCATTTAAATAGAAGTTAATCTATTGGTATGGCATTTCTAATAGGAAAGAAATATCCACAGGAAGTTAGAGAAAACAAAATTTTGGAATAATAAATTACTTTTGGGTTTTTTTTTTTGTTTTGTTTTATTTTTGTTTTTTGAGACAGGTTTCTCTGTGTAGCCCTGACTGTCCTGAAACTCACTCTGTAGACCAGACTGTCCTCGAACTCAGAAATCCACCTGCCTCTGCCTCCCAAGTACTGGGATTAAAGGCATGCGCCACCACTGCCCAGCAATAAATTACTTTTAAATGCCCATTCAAACTTATTCTTCTTTGTGGTAAGAAGTACACAAATTAACAATCTCAGAAACACATGTTTTCTTCCATCTACACAATTCTATCATATTTCTAAAAAAATAGAAAATGAAAAAAAAAAACCCAGTATTCATATTTATTTACTGTTTCTTTACAGGATTGAACATAGTTGAAAATTTTGTTTTACTTTGCTTGTTTCCATTTTATACACTTAGATAGTAAATACGCTTCTGATGTAGTACATCAATTCATCTACCATGTATTTTGCATAATATTGTATAAGAACAAATAATGCATCTTATTTCTGCATTCAATTATTGAGAAACATTTACATCTTTGTATGTTTGGAGTTATTATAAACAATTTTAATTTTTAAGTCTATGGTTATATTAGTTAAAATATTAGTTTATTAGATATATAAATGACATGAAAGAAAATATCAATGATTCTATTCTTAATTTTTTAGATTATAATTACATAATTTTCTCTTTTTCTTTTCATCCTTCCAAAAAATAAAAATAAAATCACATAGCCTAATTTTAATATTGTGGCATATTGATAAAATGTATATTTTGTAAGCAATTAAAGTTCATTATTTTAAATCTAACTTGTCTATCTGGGAATAATCTTTGAAATATTCAGTTTGATCTAACCTTAAAAAGAAATGTGAAAAAGAATAAAATAAATCAGAAAGAAATTCATAGAATACCAAGAATTGGGATTCATTGAGCTCTATTCAAGGCTAAAGGACAGTGATTGACCCAGAATAACTGCTGTGCAACACACCAAGCCAGCCAAATGGGAACAGACTTCTGGGTAATCAGAAGCAGTGTAGTGCCTCTGTCCTGGAGGCATCAGAGCAGAGAGAAAGTCAATACAAGGAGCTCATTATTACAATCCATTATCATAATGACATTCAGCTCAGCCTGAACACTGGGCTAATGCAGATGTATGTCCCCAGCATATATAGTTACACAGAAATCTGGTAATACTTTTTAAGCTGATCTTTGACAAGAATTTTCTAATTCTAGCTCTTAAAAGAAAAAAAAAAAAGAAAACACAAAGCAGTCCAATTAAGAGTAATCAGCTTGTTGGGCCTTTCAAAGGGCAATCATGATAGGCCCCTGTTTGTAAGTACAACATAGCATCAATATTAATGTCAGACCTTCAGGCTTATCCCTAAGCTGGATCCAACTTGGGTCTTCACTGGAACTCCTTTTCCTCAGGATCTTCTCTATTTTTGTTCCTGCAGTTCTTTCAGACAGGAACAATTCTGAATCAGAGTTTTTGACTGTGGAATTGCAACTCCATCCCCCCACTTGAGGAGTCTTTTTACTGGAGGTTGGCACTAAAAGTTCCCTCTCCTCACTGTAAGGCATTTCATCTAAGGTCCTTCCTTTTGAGTTCTGAGAGTCTTTCACCTCCCAGGTCTCTGGTACATTCTAGAGGGTGCCCCTACCTCCTACCTTCAGAGGTTGCCTGTTTCGATTATTTCTGCTGGCCCTCAGGGCTTCAGTTCTGCTCACTCCCTAAAGATGCACATACTTGCACCCAACCAGTGGACAGAAGCTGCTGAACCCTGTGGTTGAGTTGGAGAAAAGCTGGAAGAAGCTGAGGAGAAGGGTGGCCCCATGGGAAGACCAGCAGTCTCAACTGACCTGGACCCTGAGATTTCACAGACACTCAGCCACCAAACAGGCAGCATATACCAGTTAATATAAGGCCCCTGACCCATATACAGTAGAGAACTGCCTAATCTGGCCTCAGTGAGAGAAGATGCACATAACCCTCGAGAGACTTGGGACCCCAGGGAGTGGGGAGATATGGATATGGTGTGGTAGGGCTGGGGTGTGAACATGCTCTTGGAGACTTGGGGGGGGGGGCTGCAGGGGAATGAGATATGAGAAATGGAACAGTAGGTGGGTGGACCAGGAGGGGAAATAAAGACTGGACTGTAAAAATAAAGATTAAAAAATAAAAAAAGAGAAAGAGAGAGCAATTCAACATCAGATTAAAGAGATCCTGATCCAGTTGTTGGGGAATGCTCATGAAGACTGAGCTGCACATACGCTACATATATGTGAGGGGGCTTAGTTCAAGCCTATGCATGTTCTTTGGTTGTTGGTTCAGTCTCTGGGAGCCCCCAAGTGTCCAGGTTAGTTGATTATGTTGATCTTCCTGTGAATTTTTTTCCCTCCATGGCCCTCAATCCTTCCCCCAACTCTTCCTCAAGTCTCTCCAAGCTTCACCCAATATTTGTCTGTGAGTCCATCTGTTTCAATCAGCTGCTGAATGGAGTCGCTCAGAGGACAGTTATACTAGTCTCTTGCCTGCAAGCATAACTGAGAATCAATAGTGTCAGGGATTGTGTTTTGCCCATGGGATGGGTCTCAAGATGGGCTAGTCATTGGTTGCCCATTCTCTCAGTCTTTGCTCTGTCATTATCTCTGTAGTTCTTGTAGTAAGACAAATTTAGGTTTCAAGGTTTTGTGAGTGGGTTGATGCCCTTATTTCTGCACTATGAGTCCTCCTGCCTGACTGATAAAAACATAGTCACTTCAGTTTTCATATCACCTAATGCTAGGAATCTTAGCTAGAGTCACATGCATAGACTCCCTGGAGCCTCCCCCATCTCAGTTCTCAGGCAAGTCATAGAGATGCACTGACTCCAGCCACAATTTTTAATCACTCTCAAGGCTCTTTCTCCTTGTCTTTCCCCACACCAGATCCTCATGTCCTACACCTCTCCCCATCCCCATTCCTCCCCAGTTCTCTCCTGTTCACCTCTATTGACTATTTTATCCTGTTTCGCTAACTGAGTTGCCTTGTGTGGCCTCACTGGAAGAGAATATTCCTGACCTGCAATGACTTGTGCCAGGGTGGCAAGATATCCAGCAGTGGCCTCCCCCTTCTCAGAGGACAAGAGGAGGAGGTTGGTAGGGGTAGGACCTGTGTCAAGGGAGGAACTGTGAGGATGGGAGGGCTATGATTGGGATGTAAAATTAATCAATAAATAAACAAATAAATAAATGAAAAAATATATATGAGGGCTGGAGAGATGAGTCAGTGGTTAAGACCATTTGCTGCTTTTCCAAAGGACCTAGTTTCATTTCTGAGCACCCACGTGGCAGGTCACAACTGTCTGTAACTTCAGTTCCAATGGATCTGACACCCTCACAAAGACATATCGGCAGACAAAAGAAATCTGCTCATAAACATAAAATTTAAAAAAATAAAAATTAGAGTAATTTAGCTATAACACACACACACACACACACACACACACACACGTACAAACACATAGACACTCTAAATTATTTAAAATGAAACTTTGACAAGAGAAGAAAAGAAATTAGAAATTTCAAACATTTATCCTCATAAATTTGTCTAAGGGTATATTATCTATAAAGAGATATTTACAAATATTTATGTAAATTCTAAAAACAAATTTAACCAAAAGATATTTTTTCTTTTTTATTGGATATTTTATTTAATTACATTTCAAATATTATCCCATTTCCCGGTTTCCCTTCCACAAACCCTCTATTTCATTCCGCATCTCCCTGCTTCTATGAAGGTGCTGCCCTACCCACCCACCCACTCCCACATCAACACCCTGGAATTCCCCTACACTAAGGCTTCTAGCCTTTACTGTACCAAGGATCTCTCTTCTCATTTGATGCCAAATAAAGCAATCCTCTGCAACATATAAAGCTGGAGCCATGGGTTCCTCCATGTGTACTCTTTGATTGGTCGTTTAGTTCCTGGGCTCTCTCGGGGGCCTGGATGGTGATATTGTTGTTCTTCCAATCTAGTTTCAGACCCCTTTAGCTCTATCTGATTAGTTCTATCTGTTGCAAATGTAAGTTTCCTGGGTAAGGGTTAGGGTCTATACATATCTGTAGCTATAATGACACATATTTAGAATGTAGTTAGTTTTCCCTAGGGATGAGCACGCCAAGAGGATATCATCAATACCATATGCTTACCTGGAAAACGTATGGACCAGTAATGCTATACAGACTGAACTGTTTATATTTAGGAATATATATATATATATGTATATATATATATATATATATGTATGTATATATATATATATATGTGTGTGTGTGTGTGAGTATGTGTGTGTATGTATATGTATATGTGTATGTGTATGTGTATGTGTATGTGTATGTGTATGTGTATGTGTATGTGTATGTGTATGTGTATGTGTATGTGTATGTGTATATGTATATGTATAAAATGAAAAAGAGACCATGAATTTTACAAGAGCAATAAAGGTTATATGGGAGTGATGGGAGTGTTTGTGGGAGGAAAGGAACAGGAAAATGATGTAATTATATAAAATCTCAAAAATAAAGTTATTTTTTTGAAACTTAAAGCAGTGAATGTATACTACTTCACCACATTTCTAAAGCTTACAAACCCATGAAACTCTCAGTGAAGTACCTCTGTGTCAGGATTTTTCTTAAGGTTGAAATAAAACTATAAATGTGTGGTATATGTACCTAAATGTGTTACCAAGATTAGAGAAACAATTTCTAAGAATGTCCTGGGTATTCTATGTCTATCAGCTGATAATTTCAATTAGTTGCTAAGGGGATTTTCCCAAAACGTGCCTGAAAAACCTTAACACTTGGCATCTTATTAGCTCCACTGCAAGTGATGTTGGAGAGAAAAGAGTGCAAAGTATAAGAAGCATTGGCATATAACACAGTCTCCATGTGCTCCAACAGAATTTTAAAAGGAGTATTCTTTTAGCCATACATTCCTGATAGATGTAGCCAATAAACTATCAATCTAACCACCACAATATGGGGTTGTGAGTAAAGCTAGGCACCAGGATGGAAGTGTAGTCTAGAAAAATATCATAAGAAACAGCTCAGAATAGAGTAGCCTGATAACAATATACAATTATGTGCTGGCTTCTTTATGTACACAGTTTGACGGAAGCACATTGTTCACATGATATCCATCCATATGTATATAACTGCTCATCCATTCTTTTGCTGGGCATATTGATGATGCTGGCCAATACATGTAACATAAAAAATTTTCATAGGCCTTGTTGTATAAATGTGAAAATGTTGACATAGAACATTTATTATTGGTAAGTATAGATGTTAACTTCTTCTGTACAACTCCAATTTTTGATGCTGTTTGTTGGCAATTTATTTATTTCCAAATTGTCATGCCAGAGAATCCCCACTCTTACTATTCTTATTGAATTGTAGGCTACTCCTATTTAGTATTTGATAAAATCAAAGGCTGTGAAAAAAATATCTTGGGATTTAAAGTTTGGGATTTTTTGTTTTGTTTTGTTTTGTTTTGACTTTTGTTTTTGTTTGTTTATTTCTGGTTATTCGTGTCCTTGTGTAATATACATGTTCTAGTTTGCTTTTCTGCTACTGTGACAAAAACTGATGAAAGGTATATTGAGGAGTGAAGAGACTAAGTGCTTTACAGAATGTAACCCATCATCAAGGAAAGCAGAGAACCAGTTCAGGCAGGAACTAAAGCAGAGACCATGAAGGAAGATGTCTTACTGTCATCCACAACTACTTTCATTAGACATTTCCAAACCATGAGCCTGGAGAAAACACCACCAACTACAGTAATATAGGGCTTCTTCTCTCAATTACCAATTGAGAAATTGCTGTACAGACATTCTATAGACTAGTCTGATGGGGCCAATTATTCAGTAATGGGAAGCTCACTCATACAGTAGATTACTATATTATTACAGTAATAGTTGTTTGTCCTTTAATGAACTTTGAAAATGCATCATTTCCCTATTGATTTTTCCATATTGTTTCAACTTGTGTATGATCAATTCTGCATAGTCAATATCCTCTATATTTCCTATATTATCCATCTTCTTTTGTCTATGAAACTCTAATGTTAAAAAATTTACTGGTTTCATAATATTTTTTGTACATTGATTTTCCACTAAGTAAGTATTCTCAGTCATTTCCTCATATTATCTTATTAAATTTTCCTCAGTAATTTTGGTTGTTATTAAATTTATATCAATTATGAAGTACCAGAGGATAAATTTATACAATATGTAGCATTTTTCATCAAGAGAAATGCTCCATTCATTGGTTTATTTAAGGGCTTTTTATATCTCTCAGTAATTTTCTTCATAAATGTCTTAGATAGCTTTTATTAAATCCATTATTTGATAACTTACAACACTTGCTGTTATTAGAGAGAAGCATGGTTTATTATTGCATTTTAGAATCATCTGTTGCTTGTGTATATATGGTATTGATTTCTGGTTCTTGTTCTTGTAGTTGGCAACTTTGTTGTAATTTCTGATTAATTCTTATTGCTTCAAGATTTCATTAGATTATATGTGTTGGCAATCATATCACCTTTAAAAGAATAGCTTTGAAGGTGCAATATTTCATTGACTTTTATTGGTTTCTTATATTCTCCAGTACCAGTAATTTAGTCAATAATGATAGTAATATTGTGTGTTCTTTCTTGTTTGTAACTTCACTGTGTTTCTAAAGTTTTGCTTTTAAGATGATATATGTGTTTCAGTCCAAAATGATAAGGCAATTCTCCAAAGTTATTATACATGCTTCCTCCTAGTGCACAAGCTTCTTGTCATTTAGCAGTATTGACATGTGTTTTGGAAACCACACAAAGGATTATACTGCTTTTTAATATAAATTCATGTATCATGTTAGGTAAAGATATTATTTGATAATAAGTTATTTTTATTAGAAAACTGTAGATCTCACTTTAATATTGGCAGTGCAATATTTTATATGTGTATCTGTTAATAAGACCAACACATTTTAGTACTCTTGTTTTATTCATAACAAATCCTTTCTTTTGGAAGTATTTTTTAATTCCAATAATTTTTGGTCTCACAAAGTTTCAACAAGAGTGACACTCTTATTCTTTATTTTACAAATATAAGAACTTGTAATAGGAGTTGCAAATTACATTAGTATTTGTTAAAATGGGTTTAAACAAATTATTTTTATAATTTGTTTAATTAAAATTATTATTATATCAATCATAAAATTACTTTTAGTTTATGTATTTCACTGTTCATTTCATTCATACTAATTTTTGAAATTATTTTATCTAAAATTTCCACCATTTCTCAATGATGTTACATAACATTTTATTTAATACGTTGTTTAACCTTTTAATAGTAATAATTCAAATCTATTATATATCTTTATAAATGAATATCTTTCAAGTATTAACTTAATTTTTTATCTCAATATTTCTTCTCTTCTGTTTGTCTTAACTTTGCCTTATTTGCCTTATGTTTCCTATTTTAAGGAACAATTCCTAATTTTTTATGGATAGTCATCAACCATACACTCAATTATAAAATAAGCTCATATATACAAACAGAAGAATAAAAATGAATAAACATAATTTTCATTTTTATACAATTAAGTTATTTATACATAAATATTTATTATCTAAGTTAAAACTGTCCAATGTGAAAAAAAAGTTTTAAGTAAATGGAAGAACATGAAAGAATTTCATTATTTTGTGTCAAAGATATCTGATTGCTATCAAACTGTTTATTCTGGAAATGTTAAAACACCAGAGAGGCAAGGCACCTTCTCTTTTCACTTATGTTTATGTTTTAAAAATGTCAACATTGCTTTGAGAAGAGTGTGAGAAATGGTTTATGAATCATATATGCCTTTAAAAAACAAAGAATAATAGTTATTAAATTAGAAATTTAATAAACTGAAATTTTTATCTATTTTGCTTGACTCCTTTAGCCTTTTCTGTGTGGTAGGTTTGTAGCACATCTGTTTTGTAGTGGACCTAATTATTTCTTATAGAGAATGTGCTAGTATATTGGAAACTCAAAAGCCTATACTTTCATTTCTAGTTTAAAATGTCATCTGGATAGAAGCCCTTGAAATAGCCTCTTTCCCCTTTTCACTAAGGTAGTTAGGGGGAGACTTAAGAAAATAAAATTGCACAACACTGAGCTAGGACTCACTGTCAAATGATTGTCAGAGTTTGAGAGGAATTTCCATTAACTACAAGGCCAAGGGGAGTGGATTAAATACACAATCAGTAAGAAGCTTCTGTTGTGACTGCTGCCAGGATGTAGATAGAACGACCTTTTATCCCTCCCCCTTTCTCTAATCCTTGAATCAGAAACAAAATCTGAACCAAGCAGAAAATTGACTAGACACCCTTCTCCTAGCTACATGTTATATATATGACAGTGTAGCAGTTCTGGTGTCCACATACCCTGATCCTAAAACTGTGTCACATCTGTCTCCATTAAAATATAATTTTGAATGGTATATGTAATACAAAATATAACTAGAAATTACTTTAATAGTATCAAAAGGATTTCCAAAACTATATCAATAACTACAAGGAGAAAATAAACTCCAATAGATTTTGTTTCTGCATTGTTTTTTTTTTTTTTAATATTCTCCATCAAGAATTAGTCACTTAACACCAAATAATCAGCCATAAAACAAACATTCCATTAATATTATATAGATTGAGTATGTTACATTTCAGAATATATATGTATAGACAAAAATGAATGTAACAACAATTAATAAATTAAAGCTATAAATTTGAGAGTAAGAAGGAGCATATAGGAAGATTTTCATGAACAAAAGATAAAGGGGATATTATGTAATCATATTATAATCTCAAAGATAAATAATTAAAAATAGCATACTCAATACATTGATTTATAGAGGGGTAGCATCAATAAATAAAACTCTTAGTTGATAGATGATAGATAAATATAGGCAAATGGACTAAGAATCACAAATCATTGTATCTTAACTTTCCACAATAATATATCAAATTTGACTCAAAGTAGATGATCTTTTTTAATGGTAGATAAATGTAACTACTAATTAAAATGGTATCTTCCCTCACACACACAAATATCTGGCAATTCAGTCTCTAACTATCCTGAACTCTTTTTATTTTGATGCTGTTACTGTAAAAAAAAAAAATATATATATATGTATATATATATTATATATATGTATATATACATATATATGTGTGTGTATACATAAACACATAATATATATATACTATAAATATATATACTATAAATTTATATTATATATGATATATGTAATATAATATATTTATATATAATTCCTCCATCTCTTAGGTGATATTCACTCTTATTTTCATAAATAGTCAATGATTACAGGGTCCTCATATGTTTGGGGTCCTTTTTCTACTCCATACATATGAAATGATATCTAATAATAAATGCTGAAAATATGTATAAATTTAAGTAGCAAGGATGATTAATGAGCATATTAAAAAAAGTACATAAAATTATCTGAGTAAAATGATCATTTTTAGTAGAAGATACAGTGACAAAGCTTTGTATTGCAGACATTTATTTCTGGAAGACAGTTGATTGAAAACAATTGATTTTAAAATAGTGTTGAGTATAAAACAAATTTAAAGGAAAAACTGAAAGAGATCATAATATTCATGGATGAACATACTTAGTTTTTGAAAACCTTCAAATCCAGAAGTCATATTACTTTGTTAATGTATTTGCCCGATGTCTGGAGTCTTTTCTCTTTTTAGTTAGAGTTAAGTAAATACCAGTGTCACACAGACTTTAATACCAGAGGATGTTTATGAATACTCTCAGACTAAGAACATCTAGTGCAAGGAGCAATTGGAAAAATCTTGATCCACATAAGCTCTCTCGCATAGGTACTGCTGAAGGCTGATGATTCACTCTGTTCCTCTGAGGCAAGATAGAGTTGGAGATTTTAGAATGGCAATCCAGAACAAACATGAAAGTTTGTCCATTTTTAAAAATTTTTAATCCACAGAAAAGACAGATTTTTAGTATCTCCAGAGAATAACTAAAATTGTATTTAGTATTATTTACCTCAGAAATAAGATTTGTAACCTGGTTAATTTTAATTTTAATATATATATATATACTTAAAAGATCTCTAAGCAATTTATTTGAGTCAGATATACCAGAGAACTCATATACTATATTCATAGGAAACATGAGTGCAAATAAGATATTATATAAATTATATAAGATTTTTATATTTATTTTTATTATAAGATAAATACAAATTATAAAACAAATGTCTGTAGTAACTCTTCTTTGAAAATACAAGAATTGTTAAAATTTTATCCCATGTCAATTGACAACATGCAATTTATGTGAGTTATCTTTATAAGACAATGAAATGTAGCAAAAGATTCCAGTGTTAACAACAATGATTTGGGTATTGGACCAGAGAGGGATACAGGAGGAAGAAGAGAAAATAGGAAGAGCAGAACGCAATTGAGGATAAACAACTGGCATTGTATCACAATTGTACATGCATTTATAGAGAACACCGTGAAACAAAATTTACTGCAGAAAATAATATTGTGACATTACTAGTCTGAAAATAACGTGTAAGTAAACAGTTCTTAAGTTGGAATTCACTCAAATTGTAAGGAATAATAAATAAAAAGAAGGGTGTTTGTCTTAATTTTTTGCTCACTCATGTCTTCAACTGCCAGAATTAAAATTTCCTAGAATAGTGATTTTTTTTTTTAGCATCTACCTACAATTCAAATTATGTCGTTTAGCTTTAAAAAAAAAAAACACAAGTTTTTTTGTCAATTAAACTGCAGTAAAACAAGGACTTGTATTTTATTGATTAGTCAAACCGGTACTAGTATGATACAAAATCCTCTATTTAATATTTTGTTGTACTATCTTAAAATTGTTATTCAGAATCATTATGGATTGACTAGTTTGCATAAATTTATTACTCATAATTTTTAAATCAAAAGTTCAAGGTTAAAACATCAACATGTTTGGTGCCAAGGTGTGACCCAAGCCTTATTGTTTGTCATCTTTTTCTTTTTAACTCTTATGACTAAATCCAAGATTTCTGTGGTCACAGTTGTCCAGGTCTTAAAGATTTTTGCCCTCATTGCAGAGTCCAGCATGACTGTGTAAGGGAAGGTATGGCACAGTTTCTGCCCTTGAAGCTTTGCCAGGCCTTTGATCCCCAAGTGTATTGATGACTGCTGTTGCCTCTCTCCCATTTTACTTTCAATCTCTCCTCAGGAGAATATACTTCCCCTAATACTCAGAGATAGTTACTCCATTATAAATAACACAGATGTATTCCTCAGGAATGAGGAATGGAGATGGTCATGAAGCTGTGGAGGATGGAGGCCTTCTGCTTGGCCTTTAGGGCCATGTGAAAGGATCTAGACAATATAACCACAAAGCCCATAAAAGCCTACAATGGTCCTTTGTAGAAATAGTTAATCCCTAGACTTGACTCTGAATTTGTAAATATGAAAAAATACATGTACCCTCCAATCCAGTAACCACTGTATTAATTATTATGGTTGAACTTAGGAACATCAAAGAAAGATAAAGTCGTCTCAAGAAGAAAAAGGATGGATAGTAATAAAAGAAATCCATAAAATACAAATGAGTGATAGATGGGTTTATTTTATACGAGAAAGGCTTATATATGATCTAGAAACCAATAGTATTAGAGAGAACACAAGGCCAGGAAATTGGGAGGATGAAGAAACAAATATTTGACAATTAAAATACCATGTATAAGCATATAAAAATTAGTATTTTGTTCTCCTAGGTACCTGAAGAATTGGAAATGATAATGCCTAGAAAGATATTAGAGACAGATAGCTGCTTTACATGCATACATTTTAAAACTTTGTAGGAAACCATTTTAACTCTAGCAGTCTGTCACCTTTCTGTTCTTACATGAAAGAAGTTACTAAAGACTGCTGTCTGCTGTACCAGGAAACTTCAAGAGCTGTGCCCAGCTATCCATGATGAACAGGCTGTGTAAAAACTATAAGGAAATATGTTTTTCCACTGACTTTAGTTTCTGTTTTAAGGAAGAAGGTTGGAACTAATGATTCAGGATTCATAAAGTTTATGTAAATTTAAGGACTTCTAAGAATGTTACAGTGTTCAAAGCCTAGAACATTTTTATTTACTTTAGTAAATAAAGAACTGGGTTCAGGCTCTCTGATTGGGAGAAGACAAAAGAAAAAAAGAGAGAAAGCAAAAAATTGAAAGGAGAGAAGGCTTAAGAATGAGAAAGAGCCAGACTTCCAAATGAAGACTGTTATTTCCAATATTGTATTGATTTCTAGACCAGTCCAGGATTGAGTCTGAATAACTGGTAACATTTAATAACAATGTCATAACAACAAGACACATTACTGTCAATAACAAGAGTCATTATAACTTCTCTTGTTGATTCTCTGTTCGACAAGGTCTAAGAACTTGAGCTTGTCCCATCAGGGGTATAGGTAAGCAAAGGTGGGTCTGGAACTTATGTCCAACACAGCTTCCCAGTCACCATTGTCAGGGCACTCAGCAAGCTCACAGGTCAGCAACATTCTTTGTCCAGTCATCAGCATGTCTCATCCATAGCTTTGGCAGCTACCATGCTCCTTTAAGGAAATGGGCTGCTTGGCAGGAATATGACATTGGCCAAGGAAGTGGGCCTCAGGCAGGAATTGGACATTAGGCTGAAACAAAGAAGCAATCTCAGGTAGGAATCTAAATCTTAGGATAGAACAAAGAAGTAATTTCAGAGAGAATTGTAAATTTTAGGGTAGAAAAAGGAAGTAGGCTTCAGACATGAAAATGGCCATGCCCTAGGACAGGGAAGTAGGTTCAGATACTTTGGTCATCCTGAAAAGCCCTTAGAAACAGTTATCACAGGAGTGTTTACATAATTGGGTTTAATGCTTTACTTTTTCTTTGACTCTTTGTGTTTATTGTCTTGCTTGATCCTTGACTATTTGCATCTATTGTTTTGCTAGACCCTCAACCTAGAACTGACCTTAATACATGCATGTAATTAAAATGGTATAAAAGCATAGAAGAAGGGGGGATGAGATAGGGAGTTATAGGGAGAAGAAATGGTGAAAGGGGATGACACTTTATTGTAAATAACTAAAATATCTGTTTTATCTGTTTTGTTTGTTCATTTTCTTTTCTTTTTTTTTATTATTGGGTATCTTATTTATATAATTTCAGATGTTATCCCTTTTCCCCATTCCCACCCCCAGAAACACCTTAACCCATCCTCCCTCCTCCTATTTCTATGAGGGTGTGGCCCTACTCATTCACCCATTCCCACCTCCCCTCACTCTAATTCTTAGATGCCTCCTTTGCCCCAGGTCTCTGTTTTGTTTTTTATTTTTTGGTTTTTTTTTAGATATTATATTTGCATTTCAGATTTTATCCCCTTACCCCATTCCCTTCACCACTCAGGAACATGCTATCCCATCCTCCCTCCTCCTGCTTCTATGAGGATGTGCCCCCACCTACCCCCCCACTCCCACCTCCCCACCTTCAAATCTCCCTCCACTCGGTTTTCAGCCTTCATGGGACCAAGGATCTCCTCTCCCACTTATGCCAAACAAGGTCATCCTCCCCTACATATACAGATGGAGTCATGGGTCCCTCACTATGTGCTCCCAGGCTGCTGGTTTAGTCCCTGGGGAGCTCTGGTTGGTTGGTATTGTTGCTCTCCTCATGGGGTCACAATCCCTATCAGCTCCTTCAGTCTTCTCTCTAACTTCTTCATTGGGAACCCCTTGACCAGATCAGTCATTAGCTGTGAGCATCTGCCTCTGAAAAAATGTGGTACATTTATACAATGGACTATTACTCAGCTATTAAAAATAATGAATTTGAGAAATTCTTAGGTAAATGGATGGAACTAGAAAAATATCATCCTGAATGAGGTAACCCAATCACAAAAGAACACACATGGTATTTACTCACTGATAAGTGGATATTAATCCAAAAGCTTGAAATACCCAAGATTCAAATCACAGACCACATGAAGCTCATGAAGAAGGAATACCAAGTGTGGATTATCTGTCCTACTTAGGAGTAACAAAACACTCAAGGGAGCAAATACGAAGACAAAGTGTGGGACAGAAACTGAAGGAGGGGTCGTCTGGAAACCATTCCACCTGGGTAGCCATCACATGTGCAGTCACCAAAGGTAGACACTGATGTGAATGTCAGGAAGTGCATGCTGACAGGAGTCTGATATAGCTGTCTTCTTAGAGGTCTGCCAGATTCTGACATATTCAGAGGCAGATTATCATAGGTCTCTGCTTTGTTCTGCAGATGCCTGCCTTCTGCTCACCCTAGTCAGTTGCAAATATCTATTCCTTTTCATGGTCTTTTATAATGTCTCTCCTGTCCTTCTCCTTCATCCCAAAAACCACATATTCTCCCTTCTCATCATCCTCTTTCCCAGTTCCCTCCCTTCATCTGCCTCACTTGAATATTTTATTCCCCCTTCAAAGTGATGCAGTCTTGGGCTTTCCTTCTTGTTTAGCTTCTTTGAGTCCATGGAGTATAACATGGTATGTGCATTTTATTGCTAATATAAACTGATAATTGAGTCCATACCATGTATGTCATTTTTGGACTAAGTTACTTCACTCAGGATGATATTCTCAAGTTTGAATTTTTTGCTTGCAAAATTCACTATGTCTTTGCTTTTTATAGCTGAATACTATGCCATTTCTTAGATATAATAATCTTTTTATTTGTTTGTATGATTTTTTTGTTTTATCCATTCTACGTTTTAGAATCAGCTTGATTTGATTTTGTTTGTTTGTTTGTTTGTTTCTGGCTATTACAAAAAAAAAAACTACCATGCACATAATTAAGCAAGTATTTTTGTGGGATGTGGGAGCAAATTTGTGTGTATTCCTGAAAGTGGTATAGCTGGGTCTTGAGATAGAACTGTCCACAGCTTTCTGGGAAATCTCCAAATTGATTTCCAAAGTGATTGTACAAGTTTACACTCCCAACAACAATGAAGAAATGTTCCCCTTGATCCATAGTCTCTTATGCATCTTCTATCTCTTGAGTTTTTGGTGTTATCCATTCTGATGTGTGAAGATTAAACTTCATATTTGTTTTGATTTGGTTTTCCCTGATGATTAAGGAGTTTAAACCTTTATTTATTTAATTTAATTTATTTAATTTAATTTATTTAATTATTTAATTTTATTTAATCCTTTTTACACTCCTGTTTTTATCCCTTCTCTTTCCACCCTCTGACTGTTCCACATGTCATGCCTCCTCCCCCTGTATCTACAAGGATAAACCTACCCTCCACTCAACAACCCCACCAGAACTGTTCACATGCTGAGTCCCCTAGTCTCTTATGGTTCAGGAGCATCTTCTATGACTGAACCCTGACCAGGCTGTCATCTGTTATATATGTGTTGGGGACCTCATATGAGCTGGTGTATGCTGCCTGTTTGGTGGTCCAGTGTCTGAGAAATCATGAGGGTTCAGGTTAATGGAGACTACTGGTCCTCTTACAGTATTATTCTCCACTTCAGCATCTTCCAGCCTCTCCCTAATTCAACCACAGGTGTTAGCAGGTTCTGTCCATTGGTTGGATGTAAATATCTACATCTGACTCATTCAGTTGCTTGTTGGGTGTTTAGGATGGCAATAATGATAGGTCATTTTTTTGTGAGAACTCTTTAGCCTTAGTAATAGTGTCAGACCTTGGAGCCTCCATTAAGCTTGACCCCACTTTGAGGCTGTCACTGACTTCCTTTTCCTCAGGCTCTTCTCCATTCCTGTCCTTGAAGTTCTTTCAGACAGGAACAATCATGGGTCAGAGTTTTTGACTGTGGAATGGCGAACCCATCACTCACTTGAAACCCTGTCTTTCTGCTAGAGGAGGACTCTGCAAGTTCCCATTCCTCACTGGAGGGCATTTCATCTAAGGTCCCTCCTTTTTAGTCCTGGGATTCTCTTGGATCCCAGGTCTCTGGTACATTCTGGAGGGTGCTCTCACCTACTAACTCTTGAGGTTACCAGTTTTTATTCATTCTGCTGGCCCTCAGGGCCTCATTCCTTTTTCCTTACCCAATTCCTGATCATGTTCTCCCCTTTACCTCTGTGTCTCCTTTTCCACCTGGTTATCTCCCTCCTTCTGCCCTCCTATTATCATGTTCTTCTTCCTCCCAAGTGAGACTAAGGAGTCCTCACTTGGTCCCTCAGGCTTGTTAACCTTTAAGTTTTGTGGACTGTATCTTGAGTGTTCTGTACTTTTATTGATTAATATCCACTTATTAGTGACTACATACCCTGCATGTCTTTTTGGGTCTGAGTTATGTCACTCAGGATATTTTCTAGTTCCATTCATTTGACTTCAAAACTTAGGATGTCCTCTTTTTTATAAGCTGAGTAGTATTCCATTGTGTAAATGAAAATCAGGAAGCTGAACATTTTTTTTTATGATAATCCCATTTTTGTTAAAAAACACACAAAAAATTTCTAAAATATGTTCTAAAACAATAGTTGTATTGGGGTGTTAAGAGTCAGGAGGTTTTCCTTTTTAATATTTTTAATTTTTTATGATTAACATGTATTCATTTTGTATTACATTATTAGTCAATCAAAGACAACAATTTTTATTTTGAAAATTTAAAAAGTTCATTAGTTTGTAGGCATTCTGTGTGTCAATTCATGTGTAAATGTACTGTCTATTTTTTAATTATTCTTTAATCTTATTTTACACTCCAGATTTTATACCCCTCCTGGCTCATCTTTTTATTTTATTTATTTTTTTTATATTTCAGATGTTATCCACTTACTCCATTTCTCTCTCCCCCCACTGCCACCCGGGACCCTTCTATCTTATCCACCTACGCCCTACTCCCACCTTCCCACCCTCGAATTTTCCTACACTAGGCGTCCAGCCTTCATGGGACAAAGGATCTCCACTCCCACTTATGCCCACCAAAGCCATCCTCCCCTACACGTACAGCTGGAGCCATGAGTCCCTCTCTTTGTGCTCCCAGGCTGGTGGTTTGGACTCTGGGAGCTCTAGTTGGTTGGTATTGTTGCTCTCCTCATGGAGCCTCAAACTCTTTTCAGCTCCTTCAGTCTTCTAACTTCTCCATTGATCAAATTAGTGGTTAGCTGTGAGCATCTGCCTCTGAATATGTCAGACTCTGGCAGACTTCTAATGAGACAGCTATATCAGGCTCTTATCAGCATGTCTACCTTTGGTGACTGCACATGGGTTGGATACCCAGGTGGAATGGTTTCCAGATGGCCTCTCCTTTGGTTTCTGTCCCACACTTTGACTCCATATGTGCTCCCTTGAGTATTTTGTTACTCCTTCTAAGTAGGATGGAGGCAACCACACTTGGTCTTCCTTCTTCATGAGCTTCATGTAGTCTGTGAGTTGAATCAAGCTTCTAAGCTAATATCCAATTATCAGTGAGTGAATATCATGTGTGTTCTTTTCCGATTGGGTTACCTCACTCAGGATGCTATTTTCTAGTTTCATCTATTAAGTGCTACTTAGCCATTCAAGATTCCACTGTTGAGAATTCTCTGTTCAGTTCTGAATCCCATTTTAAAATTGGATTATTTGTGTTGTTGTTGTTTAACTTCTTGAGTTTTTGCAAATAGTGCATATTAGCATCATGTCAGATGGAGGGTTGGTGAAGATACATTTCCTATCTGTAACAGCTGATTTACCCTATTGTCCTAAGGAAGATTTGCAGTTTTATGATGAATTTATCAATTGCTGGTCTTAGAGCCTAAGCCATTAGTGTTCTGCTCAGGAAATTGTCTCCTGTACCAATGCTTTAAGCGAATTTCACACATTCTCTTCTATGAGAAATAGTGTATCTTGTTTTATATTGAGTTCCTTGATCCAAATAGACCAGAGACTCATACATAATGAGAAGTATAGATCGATTTTCATTCTTCTACATGTAGACATTCTGTTAGTCCTGCATTATTAGTGAGAGAGGCTTTTATTTTTACATTGTATGATTTTGACTTCTTTATCAAAAAAGGAAGTTTCAGTAGGTGTATGGGTTTATTTTTGTGCCTTGATTTGAATCTGTTATCAACTTGTCTCTATACCAATAACATTCATTTTAAAACCACTATTGCTCTGTAATATAGCTTAAAGTCAGGGATGCTGATGCTGATGCCTCCCCAAGTTTTTTTTTCTTCAGAATTGGTTGATATAAATTGGGTTTATTATTTCCTTATATGAAATTGAGAGTTGATTTTAGAGTAAACTTTTGGTTGGAATTTTGATGGTTATTGCACAGAATCAGTAGATTTTTTTTTTGTTTAAGATGGTTATGTCCACTCTGTAAATCTTGTCTATATATGACTGTGGGAGATCTTAACATCTTCTGTTATCTTCTTCAGTTTATTTATTCAGGAACATAAAATCCTTGTCACACATCTCTTTTTACCTGCTTGGTTAGAGTTACACCAAATATTTTATAGTATTTGTAGCTTTTGTAAAGCATGTTGTCTCCCAAATTTCTTTCCCAGTCTGTTTGACATTTGTATAATGGAGGGCTACTGATATCTTTGAGTTATGTTTGTATCCAGCCACTTTGATGAAGATGTTTATCAGCTGTAGAAGTTCTCTAGTAGCTTTTTTGGGCTCATGTATTGATACTATCATATCACCTGCAAATAGTGATACCTTGACTTTTTCGTGCCAGTTTTAATCCCTTTGATCTCTTTTCATTTTCTTATTGTTTTTGTCAGAACTTCAAGTACTGTATTGAACAGACAGGGAGAGAGTTGGCAGTCTTGACAAATAATTCCCTGATTTTAGTGGAATTGCTTTAAGTTTCTCTCTATTTACCTCAATGGTGAGTATTTGCTTGCTGTATATTGTTTTAATTATGTTTAGGTTTATACCCTGTATTCATGATTTCTTTAAAACCTTTCACATGAAGGGATGCTGGATTTTATCAAATCCTCTTTTCAGTGTCTAATGAGATAATCATGTGACTTTTTCATTGTTTGTTTGTATGGTAGATTTTATTCATTTTTTCCTATTAAACTTTCTTCATCCCTGAAATGAAGTCTACCTGATCTTGATTGATGATGTCTTTGATATGGTCCTGGATTCTGTTTTTAAATATTGTCTTGAGTGTATTTTTCATCAGTGTTCACATTAGAAATCAATCTTGAGTTTTCTTCTTTGTAGAGTGTTTGTATGGTTTAGGTATCTCTGTGGCTGTGGCCTCATAGAATGAGGTTAGCAGTGTTTTTTCAGCTTCTATTTGTGGAACTGTTTGAAGGATTATAGGTATTAGCAACTATATGATCAGTTTTTGCAGAAAGACGCATGAGTTGGTGAGAAGAATATACATTCTTTTGTGTTTTAGTTTATTGATGCTTGTTTGGTCAGCTTGATATCTGTGAGTTTCATTATGTCTATTTTTTTCTCTAATGCTCTGTAAATTGGTGAGATTGAAGTGTTGATTTTTCCCAGTATTAATGTGTTGTGTTCAATGTGCAATTTTAGTTTTTGCAACATTTCTTTTCATATGTGGGTGACCATGTGTTTGAGATATAGATGTTCAGAATTAAAATTGCATCGTACTAGATTTTCCTTTGATGAGAATGAAGTGTCCTTCCCTGTCTCTTTTGATTATTTTTGGTTGAAAGTCTATTGTATTAGATATTACAATGACTACCCCAGCTTGTTTCTTGTATTTGTTTGCGTAGAAATATTTTAGCCCTTTACTCTGAAGTCTATCTTTATGGCTGAGGTGTGTTTCTTGAATGCAACAGAATGATGAATTTTGCTTTTGTGTCCATTCTATTAGCATATGTCTTATTATTGGGGAAATGAGCCCATTGATGTTGAGAGATATTAATGACCAGTGATTGTTTGTTCCTGTTATTTTGATACTGTTGAGTGTGTGTGTGTGTGTGTGTGTGTGTGTGTGTGTGTGTGTGTGTATGTGTGCATGTGTGTGAATGAATGAATTTGTGTGTGCTTTTCCTGTTTGTGCTGGATTTAATTACTTATTTCTTATGTTTTCTTGGATATAGTTATCATACTGGGGTTGAAATGTCCTGCTAGTGTTTTCTGAAGGACTGGATTTTTGGATAGATATTGGTTGAATTAAGATTTGTCTTGAAATATCTTGTTTTCTCTATCTATGGTGATTAAGAATTTTGTCTGTAAATGTAGAGGAGGATGGCCTTGTTGGACATAAGTGGGAGAGGAGATCCTTGGTCCAATGAAGGCTGAACACCGAGTGGGGGGGAATTCAAGGGTGGGGAGGTGGGTGTGGGGGGTAGATTGGGGGAGATTCTCATAGAAGCAGGAGGAGGGGGATGGGATAGGAGGTTCCTGGGTGGTGGTGGGAATGGGGTAAGGGGATAAAATCTGAAATGTAAATATAATATTCAATAAAAAAAAGAAAAAAAGTTTTGTCTGGTGTTTCATTTTAGGTTCTTAACCTGTGATTTTTTTAGAGATTGCAAAATATATGACCAGACCCTTCTAGTTTTACAGTCTCTGTTGAGAAGTCTGGTTCAATTCTGATAGATCTGTCTTTATATGTTACCTGTTCCTTTTCCGTTGCTTCTTTTAATCTTTTTTCTGTGGATTTTGCTTTTATTATTTGTGATGGGAGGATTTATGGTCCAATATAATTGGAGTTCTCTAAGCTTCTCATATGTTTATGGGTATTTATTACTTTATGTTGGGTATTTTTTAAAATATTTTTTGAGAATATTTTCTGGTCCAGGGAACTTGGATTATTCTCCTTCTTCTATTTTTATTATTCTTAGCTTAAATCTTTTTATGGCATATTAGTTTTCCTGGATGATTTGTGTCTGGAATTTTTAGATTTAACATGTCTTTTACTGATAATCTATTTTTTATATTGTGTCTTCTATGCCTCAGTGTCTCTCTTCCATTTCTTACATCTACTGGTGATGTTTGCAGATACAGTTGCTGTTCTCTTTTCTAACTATTTTACATTGAAGAGTCCCTCAGTTAGTGTTTTTTTTTTTTTAATTGCTTCTATTTGTCCATTCAGGTCTTGCACAATTTTATTTATTTCCTTAATCTGTTTAACTGTATTTTTCTATATATCTTTAAAGAGTTTATTTGTTTCCCTTATAAAGACATTCAGATGTTTCTATTTTCTTGTGTTGTTGGAGGGTTATTTTACTTATCTTTATCTTAAATGTTTTCTCCCTTCCCAGTTCCCGTCCACAAACCCTGTTTTTTTCTACTTCTGCTTCAATGAGGGTGCTCACCCCTAAACTCCCACATTACTACCCTAGCATTCTCCTATGCTTGGGCATTGAGCCCCCACAGTACCAAGGGTTTCCTCTCCCACTGATGCCAGATAAGTCAGTCCTCTAAATAGACAGTTTGGTCCAGGGTCCTTTCTATGTACTCTTTGGTTGGGTGTTTGGGCCCTGGGGTCTCAGGGTAGTTCAGTTAATTGATATTGTTCTAGCTATAGGGTTGCAAACCCTTTCAACTCCTTCAGTCCTTCTTCTAAATCCTCCATTCCTTTACTTCTCTAGTGGATATATTCCTTTACTATTTTAATGTCTCTATCATCTTTATAAAATTGGATTTATGGTCATTTATTCTTTTGTGTGTTTTGCTTGTGTTAGGATATCCAGTTTCTGCTATAGTGGGGTAACTTTACTTTGGATGTGTCATATTGCTCTGGCTTTTGTTGATTGGGTTTTTTTGAGATCCTTTAGCCATCTGGATAGTCTTGGTCCTTTGATGTTCCTGTTGTAGTAGGTACTGAGAAGGGGTTTGCAATGGTCCTGATGTAGAAGGTCTCTGATGAGTATCCTGGATCTGTATGATTGCAGATCAGTAGATCTGTATGGTAAAAATCCACAGGTCTGTATAGTCAAGATCTGCAGGTTTGATGAGGTTGACAGAGAGGTTGAAAGAAAATGGAAGTTCTGAGGGGTTTCAGGCAGTTAGGATTCAAATGGAGTGATCTTGGCTAAAGTGCACTACAATGGAGAGGGGGAGCTTGCAGAGTCCACCTCCAGTAGAAGAAAACAAGACATCAAGTACAGGGATGGGGTTGCCTTCTCACAGTCAAAATCTCTGACTCATAATTATTCCTATCTGAAGGAACTGCAAGGACAAAAATGGAGAAGAGCATGAGAGAAAGAAGGTCCAGTGACAGGTCCAAATTGGGATCCAGCACAAAAGTGGATTTCAAAGCAATTTTTATCAGTAAAAGTTAAAAGATGACTATAGGAGTAGAGAGGCAATCTGTGACTCTAGTAATATTTAAAATATCATAAAAACTGATGGCACAAATTAACAAAACAGCATAATTATATTCACTGGTTAAAATGCTAAGATTTCCTGGATTTGATATGAGAGTACACAAAATTATAAGACATTCATAGGTTTCTGATTTATATTTTTGGTCCTGGTTTTGAAATCATGAAGAAATGTTAGAGAGTAGCTGAGTCTTGGGAACTTTTATAAGGTAGGGGACGACAATAATGGGGTGCAGCCTCAGATTCTGTAGAAGCCCAAAGCATGAAGTGTTCACGGTAAAAAGTTAGTGATTGACAACACATGAATTAGTGTTCCTTGCAAGAAAGATCCCAACACAGCCTATTGGTGAGGTGCAGTCCATTTGAAAGAGAAATTCTAACATTTGAAGTTACCTGTACTATATGGGATCTGCGCAGTCCTGGAATATAGATAACCTGAACCAGCATAACATAATGTATATCCTGATAACAGTAGATCTGGTGAAATGGTGAAGCTTATAACACAGAAGATAGTGAGTATCCAATATGTGATGCTGAACTTTTAAACTTTAAACTTGTTTTGTATTTTTGTTTTTGTTTTTTTTTTTTTAGATCTGATTGTGACTGTTGTTTGCTTTTTCTTTTATAAGAAATATTCAACTCATTTTGATTTTTTTAAATTTATTTATTTATCAAACTTTTAAATTAATTTACATTTCAAATGATATTTTTTCCTGGTTACCCCTCCACAGCAACCCCCATCCCATCCCCATCTCCCTCTTCCCTTTGCCCCTGTGAGGGTTCTTATCTATCATTTTATCCACCCCGCCTCACTGCTCTAGCATCATCATATGTTGGGGCATTGGGCCACCAAAGGACAAAAGGCCTCCCCTCCCAATGATGTCAGATAAGGCCATCCTCTACTACATATGTATCTAGAGTCATGGCTTCCACTATGATAGCTCTACTCTTTAGTAGGTGGTTTTGTCCCTGGAATCTCAGGGAGATCCAGTTAGTTGATATTGTTCTTCCTATGGGGCTGCAAACCCCTTTGGACCCTTCAGTCTTTCCACTGTAGAAAACAATAGTTGACCTTTGGAAAATTTTAGACAATATTTATTGAGGCTCAACTTTATAATTGATTCATGTATTTTGAAATGACAATTCCTTAAATGTTTTAATTTGTAGACTTATGGAAAGGCACACAAGATTCCATCTAGACAAAGAATTATAGGAAACACATATGTTGCCAGTGTAGACTATCTGAAGTAAGGCCAATGGTAGATTTTGGTGTGGGTACAGCCTGGGATGCAGTAGAAATCCCATCATATCTGAGAAACAATGATTAGGAGATGATCACAAGGAATGGTAGAAATGAGGGAGTTACTGGTAAAAAACTTCTTCACTTAAATCAGTATTGTATGCCATCTAATAGGTATGCACCTTTTTATTACTAGGCATTTTAACATTTAACATTTTAGACTATAGTTGATTAAGGCGAATTGAAGACTTGGAAAGTCGAAAATGTAAGTAGCCAAAAAGGGGGGAACTTTATACTATGTTTATATTTCATTTACTTTATAATATACTAAGAAAATGTATTTCTCTTGTCCGAGCGGAGTGAAAATGTGAGAATTGTTCAAGACAAGGGTCCTGCATGGGATAATCCTAGAGACAAATAACAAGGCATAAATTGTTGAACTTTAGAAGCCTTTTTATAATAACATATTTTTTTTCTGATAAAACAAATTAAAGACCCAGAACTATGTGTGGTAAAGTGAATAAACTTAAGTCTATCCAAAGACCTCTTGGATAATACTGACATGTAAGTGTCACTTACTGCATGTATTCTGATAGCTTGCTGTACTGGTTATTGACATACTTCATAAGTGTTGCAGGACGGTAGGTACAACTATTAATTACTTTCCTAACATGTCAACTTCCCTACTGATTTATGTACCAGAGAACCTCAACATCAATGTAGAGGCTTCTAAGTCAGATCCTGTTAGAATCAGATGAATTCAGAAACATCCTTGTAAGATTTATTTGGCGACAGGCACTCAACCCTTCAATGCTGAGAGAAAGCCAAGGGCTATGTCAAACATCAGTATTTTGGGGAAAGTAATTTGAAATATTTTAACATTTAGAAGGATTACTCTCAAAGCGATTAAAATAAGTCATGGCTGGCAGTAGAAATCTGGTCAAATTTAGAAAGCAAGTGAGGTCATGGATATAAACATTTATCAGACTAATTTACCAGAATAGATCAATTCCTTACTGCAGCATTCTAAATTTCATTCTTATACCCACATATAAGTGAAGCCATTAACTCTCAACAAAAAAGCCACTTTGTACAGTAAATTGAGATCATCATTGAAAACCAAAACTGGACGAAATAAAGAGATCAGTGGATTGGGGGAAAACCAGCACCCAAGAATACATGTACACCAGTGTGTATACCTCAGAGAACATTGCAGAAATGGAGTTACAAAGACTAAGAGGCAGCACACCTGAAAAGGTGTCTTGAAATCTCAGGAAATGGATGTGAAACTACAATGATGGAAATATCAATACAATGTTATTACAATGGTCATAATTCATGTGTCAAAATATTTCATGTAACTAAAGATGGCAGGCAGAATATTAGCATTTTCTACAAGTGATAGTCTAATGCATTGTCCAATACAGATTATTCACCTTGGAAAACATTATATATATATATATATATATATATATATATATATATATATATGTAAAACCGAAAAGGTGGACTAAAGTTGTGTTTCCATATTTATAGATAAACCATAAACAAATAAACATACATATATCACAATATTGAAACAATGAGTTTGAGAGTGGGTTGCATGCAACGGACTAAAGGGAGGAAAGGAAGGACACATTGCTATAACTCAATTTTCAATAAAAACTTAAAATAATAAGTGATGAATGAAACATTTAGAATGTGTGTTAATGGGAGGACAGGAGGGTCCTAGAAATAATTAATGTGGTATTTATAAATTCTTTTACTAGGTAATTTTCTATGATTTCCATATGTCAAATTTGAATCAAAGACTCTTTCTAGGAAGACAAACCATGAATAAAAAATGTGTGACATTGAGATAAAGGTCTGTTTATGAAGAGAGATACAACAAGTATACTGTATACCTATGTGGGTTCTGAGTGTATGTGATGCATGTGCAAATGTGTATGATCTCTTTCTATGTGTGTGCGTGTGTGTGGGTGTGGGTGTGTGTTTGTGTGTGTGCATCTAAGATACTCAAATCACTGGCAATATATTTAGAGTTTTGAGCTTATTTATGTTAGACGACAGAGTCAAGTGCTGATCTTTTTCCCATCTTTTTTGACACAGGATCTCTTTTGGTCACTAGAGAAGAACATATTCATTCCAATCTGCAAATTCCATCTCCAGGTAGAAGCTTCTCGTTTACAGGTGAGTGTGCTACAATACCTAGTTTTGTTTGTTTTTTGATGTAAGTTTTGATGACTCAAATTCATGTCACAAAGCCTGTATCTCAATTGCTTTAGACAATAACCTTTCATTTCAAACCATTTCCTATATTCTTAAAATTGTGATTCGCCAATAATTTTATCATGTGTGAGGATTAATGTTGATTGTCAATGGAATTTTATTTAGAACTATTTATGACAAAGGATTCTGGCACAGCTCTGAGGGAATATTTTAATGTCGTTAGTTTCTGTCTATACTTAAGTAACTGATGTCACAAATAACACTATAACTGGGCTGTACTATTCCTTAGGCTTGGTTTCTGGAATGTGTAAAAAAAAGAAGCAGCTCACTGAATAAGAACATTCATTGTCCTTTGCTTCTCAACTAGGTAAATGACTTCACTAGCTCCAAACTCCTGACATCAGAACTGCTGTATGATGATACCCTGAGCCCTCAAATAATGAGCTATTTTTCCTAATGAAAACAATTTTCTAAATTACCTTTTCACAAAAATAGGAACAAAAATTATTTTTAAAAAAATTGTTGCTATAATGCACAGGAGTGGGTCTGATTTTATTGTACTACTCCATAGTTGATTCTTAGTAATGAGGTCTGTTATATGTTGAGAATCTAGAAGAATTTGGTCAGATAAACCCTCAATATTCATTGCTTGAGCAGTACTTAGAATGCCGTTTTGATTGTAGTTAGTAAAAGAAATAATAATTGATTCTAGTGGATCTTTCAGATGAATACAGGTGCCTGAGTCACAGAGGTAGAAGAGACAACTGAAAATGTCATTTTCCAAAGAGTATATAATATCATGAATTAGGCACATTGGAGTCTATGGAATAACACAATTTAATAAAATTTATTATAATAGATAAATATTATAGATAAATGCACAACATAAAATAAGTATAGAGAGTAAAACTATTTGTAAGAAATAGTTCCTTTGTGGAACATTATTTCTGGAAGTTTTTCCATTGTCCCATCCTAAATGAAACAAAAAAGGACTTCATTAGACCAACATTCTCAGATGATAGATTCACCCCACTTCAGATAAGACTATTTTCAGTGCATTTTCTGAACTCTATACAAAAATTTACTTGAGTTAACAGTATATCTTATTTTGATGATGTTAAGTGTTAAATCAGGTATGTTTTATTTAGCATCTTTATTATTCTTCACATATGTGTTGTAATGGATCCTATGCAGCTTAATATTTATAGCAAATGCTAAGGATTTAGGAAGATTATTTCTCAAAGTAAATGAAACAAACATTAGTGTTTTTATACAAGGATAGCAAAGCTTGTTGGCACAGGGTTCAGTCTTGTAATATACTTAATGGATTTTAAAAATCAAATAATTGTTTAAGTGATTTTTTTAAAAACAATTTCATATCCAAGATATCTTACATGACTTATGGATCATGGGAAGAAAAGTGAGAAAAATAGGAGGTAATATTCTGAAAGTCTTACAGGGGCTAAATAAGGAGTCCCTCTGTCATACATACATGTAAGTATTTATATGTGTGTGTATGTGTGTGTTTGTGTGTGTCTGTATGTATACATATGTATATACACATATATTCATATATAATTTAATTAAAGTATTGTTTAAAAATATTTTCCCATACTCTAATATCATGATATGTCCAATGCTGCTCTGATATTTACAAATTTATGGAATCAGGGAATGATATCATCCCACCATTCATCTGATGACTAATTAAAACTTCTCTTACAAGTAGGACCTTCCTCCTAATAAGGAGCAGATGAAATCTTTAATCCTGCAGTATTAGCATTTGAGGTTTTCCCACTGTGGCCACCTATGGACTTTTCATAACAGGTGACTTACCAGCAGTATTTCGTGACATCTTTATGTCATCAGACCCCTTTTGAACATCATTACAAACTGTACAATCACCATCTTCCAAGACTTCTACATTGTTGTCAGTCATGACTTGTGTAAAAGTCATCTGTAACACCAAAAGGCAAAAACAAGATCCGCTGTCATTTTAAATATACTATAAAATTGAAATCAATAAAAAGTTGAAATTTAAAATGATGAAGAAAATAGCAGTTACTACAAGCGTATATGAACCTGTGAAATGAAGTCTCTGTCTAAAATGGAGATTCTTTTGCAATTTAGATAACAATTAAAATTTCAAACATATTGCAAAGAATGGAGGAACTAGTAAAACAAAGTTACATTTCAGAACTGATATGCTGCCAGAATACCTGTGAGTGAATCAAATTAACGAGTTCAACGGTTTCTTAAATCAGTGATTTTTTGAGGGGTGTGGGGAAGAGGTAGAGTTGCATTGTGATAGTTTGAATGGGATGCTTGTCTAATTTTAGGCATCACAATATATGATACCATCTTTGTGAGACCTTTTGGGTGTTTTAAGTGGCTTGGCTTTCCTGGAGGAAGAATGTCATTTGTAAGATTTAGAGTTACAGAAGCCACGTGCCATATGCTGTGTACTCTCTGTGCTTCTTGGTTGATGCCTAAGATGAGAGCCAACAGGTCTCTGAATCTTGTTCGGTTGTCCTCCCTTCCTGCAGCCATGCTCCTCTCTCATGACTTGGAAGGAATTTACTCTCTCTACATCTCTAAGTCCCAAATAAATACTTATTTCTATAAGATGCCTACTCCTGGTGTTTTATTAAAGAAATAGAAAAATGACTAAGAGAAGAAGTTGGTGAGAAGAGGGATCTTAGTCAAGAAAATGCCTGCATCAGATTATCCTAGTGTGCAGGGAGATCTACGGGATATTGTCTTGATTAAAAGGAAAGAGTAGGGCCCAGATCTCCAGGATGGTGCCACCCTTGAGCTATTATTTAAAGAAAGACATGATGTGCAGGACAGGAAGCACCACTCTTACACAGTTCTTGCCTCCACGTTCCTACCCTGCTTCAGTTTGGGCCCTGAATGAAGCACAACTATCATGTGCTCCAAGTACAGCTACAACAGAAAACAAATAAACAAACAAAACCCTAGTTAATCGGGATTTGTTTCAATTTCACTGTAGTCTTTTGGACACACAGCATGTTGTTGGTTAAACATCAGTATCTAAAATCAGTATCTGAAAAAAAAAAAGAAAGAAAAAAGTAAAGAACAATAGAACCAAAATGAAATTACTCACTTCCATCAAGCTACATTACCTCTCTCCTTTCCCAATCCTTCCTGAAATTGTCCAATGCATCTCCCACTCCAGAAGAATGCAATCCTAGGGTGTCTTTTAACATCAATGACCTTTCTGAGGTAGTCCCAATTCCTGGATCACAATGAGGACTTTGTTCCCCCAAAGAAAAATCATCAGATCCCCTTACATTTTGTGCAAATAACTTCTCCCTATAGAGTTATGGAAAAATTTAAAAGTTATGTATGAGTATCTGTGTACTACATGATACCCACAGAACCCAGGGGAAGTTGGAAGGTTCCCTGGAAATAGAATGAATGAAGAGAGTTACAGTCCATGTGGGTTTTGTGTATGGAAGCACAGTATTGTTAAACAGTGGACCATATTTCCAGCCACCATGAGGACACGTTTAATATCTAATGTAGTATGGATAGATATAACAAGCTTGTGACACACTGGAACATAGGGAGTATATAGCACACTAGTGACCCTACACAATGCAGTTGTAAAAGCTTCTCCTCTAGGTAAGGCAGAGATGCTGGGGTCCAGGGTAGAAATGGGAGCTCAAAGTTTATATTATCTAAGAAATCATTCCATGGAGTATCCTACAGGAAAATGATTCAAAGTACTCAAAGCTATATATCTGACCCAGACTGCTCTAGGTAGTTACCTTTAAGAAAGACAAACTCAGTAATAGCTTCATGTTCAAATTAATGACATGTATTTAACAGGTACAATATTCACAATACTATGGTAATAATATTAGGATGCAAATGATCCACAAATATTATACACACTTACTTATTTGATTTATCTCATACAGGAACTCAAACCAATACTCTAGACTGACCTGCACTCAACTGTGTGGCACAGGTGGTCTTCCAAACCATGGCAGTTATAATGTACAAGACTCCCAAATGGTGGGATTACATACAAGGTACAACACTCTGTTGGGCCTGACATGAGGTCTAAAATCCATTCCATCTTTACCCTTCAGTCACATACACAGGTGGTGGGTGTGATAAACAGGCCCTAGGCCCTAGAGAGATTTGCATACTAATGAGGTACCTGAAGGCCAGAGGGTGGAGTCGACTAAGCATTCCTCCCCAGCCCCTCCCCCTTTTCCCCCCTCCCTATTTAACTCAGGCATGGCCTGGGTTTTGTGGGGTGTGAATCCAGATCCATCTACCATCTGCCATGCCAGTAAACCAGTTTTGGAAACCCAAGGACTTCCTCGTGTGTTGGGGCCACACTGTGAGGAATCGTGGAGAGGCTTTTAGTTAGTGAGCAGCCGGGCCTAACTTCCAGCTGGAGGAACCCAGAGCTTCCAAGCCGACTACCCACAGCATGGCTGGAGGAACCCTGGGTTCCCCAGCCATATTTTTCTCACAACACTCTTGAGAAATGCACCTGTTTATAAAGTGACTCTACATGTCCGAGAAAAGGGAACGTCTCGGGATAGGACACCACTCCTGTTTATCATCCTGTAAATACAAGCCCATGTACCTTCAAATTGCATTGCTTCTATCTTTGTGCAGTTCCTCAAGATCTTACTCTATCATTACCTTTGTATAGCAGAAGTTTTCGCAGGCACAGAATTTTCATCTTGGATACTAATCCAATTCTCATATGAATCTGAAGAAAGCATGTTTTCTTGTATATTTCTAGTAAAATCCTTTTTAAAAAAACAAAAAACAAAAACAAAAGTAAAGGTCAATGCACTGTGTAGAAAGTATTTGAGAAGTATTTTTGTAATAAAAAGCATTTTAGACTAATAATTCCTGACTTGTGTGACACAATCCATTTGGAGGTCACAAATCATATATCTGGCATATCAGATATACCATATATTATGCATTATTGTTCATAAGAGTATCAAAATCTCAGTTACAAAATAACAGCAAAATGATGTCATGGTTAGGGATGACCACAGCATGATGGAACTCTATTAATGTCACAAGATGAGGACGGCTGAGAACAACTAGATGAGACTTTCTTAAGAGATTCCCAACCTGTCACCAACCAGAATGTTGGCTCAAAAGTAGAACATACAGGCAGGTGTTTATGTGTCCTTACCTAAGACTAGAATCAAAGACGCAGAATTCTGACTCCAGTATCAATGAAATAAACTTACTATCTGTTCATATTGTCTTTCCTGGCTTCCAGTCCACACTACCACCTGCAGTCAGAGATCAGCACTCTAGTTCACAGCCTGAAGCTCTGCCTGTCTCAAAGGAGACCAGCTCCTTATGTGGGACATCCAGATAGGACCCTATCATAAATGCTCTATGAGAGGTGCCACCCAGCAGCTGACTAAAACAGATAAAGAGACCAACAGCCAAACATTGGATGGAGCTCAAGGACTCTTATGGACGTGATGGGGAAAGGATTCAGCATCCTGAAAGAGATCAGGACTCCACAAGAACACCAACAGTCAACTAACCTGGACCATTGGGAGCTATTAAGGACTGACCACTAACCAAGAAGCATACAGAGGCTCCATCATGATCAATGGCACGACTGTATCAAATGTGCAGCTCAGTCTCCATGTGGGTTTCCCATCATGTAGACTGGGGACAGAACTACACTTCTGTTCCCCAAAGCATTGGTGAATGGTCCTCTCTTAACTTTTCTTCTCTTCTATAAATATCTTTCTCAAGACTGCCAATCTAAGTTACTAGTGGGCTATTTCTCTTTCAAAGATCAAATCACAACTTTACTTCCTGTCTGCCCTGGCCCCTATTATGAATCCTAACATTTGTGTTTTTAAGAAAGCTTTCTTTCTTTTTTTTTTTTCACTATACTTCTGAGACTTTTATTTCCTTCCTCTGTGACTTCTTATTTTTAACTATCTTTATTTAAAGATACTGTCACATTTAAGGAACCAAGCATATTTTAATCATTTTCTCATGGTTTTCATCTGTAAAAATAATGACCACACACTGATTTACTCTATATTTTCACTCTTTGCAGTTGATTACATGATTACAGTCATTGATGACAGAAAAAAAAAATTCCAGCTCTAAAATACCTGAGGAATGGGCAGTAATTCTTATGTGTCTAACATGATAAACTCATTCACATGCAGAATGAATTCCAGAGAAAGGCTTAGTGCTAAAATAGATGCTGGATGCAATGGTTAATATGCTCTAAGTGTAAATCTGGTACAGTATTTAAAATAGACTAAACCATATTAGGTGGCAATTATATATTTTACCTCACTAGGGTAAAAAGATCAATATATAGCAAAGAACAGCATGTATATCTAAATCATTGATAATATCAAATAAAGATTTATAGATATTTTTAATTGTAAGATTGAATAATCTCAGAGGCAATGTTATTAAGGTAGATTCTAGGCTACTATGGAATCATAAAACAGTTGACAGAGTTGATAGTTGGAGAATCAGAGCGCATTTCCATAGATCTATTCCATCCAACATGCTGATGAGCTTGTTCTTTGGTGAAATCAGTGCAAAATATGAGAATTCAATTTCTTTTCTCTCTTTTCATTTTTCTTTAAAAGACTCAAACTTCAGTAGTATTTATTTCTGTTTTAAAAGGATCTTACCCTCATGAATAGGTTATCTATACATTCATCAGTTTGATGAAATAATTGACTTAGAACAAAGATTTCCAGAAATTATCTGATATAGGACAGCTCTAGAAACCTGAAATGAAACTCACAGGTATTGGAGCAGGCAGCATTTTGTCCGAGCAAACAATAGGTGGAAATTTAGGAACTAGTTGGTTTTTTACTTGTGATGGTGGATTTTGAAAAAGTTCCTTCTGGGTTGCAAACACATTTTCTTGTTGTTTCTCTGAATCTAATAAAGAAGGGAAATCATTTTTTGTTGTAATTAATCTCACTTAGCCCTTGCATCCTCTTTAAATTTTGTAGCCTGCATGCTTTACACATCACCAAAAATACACAGAAAATAACTAATCAGTATTATAACATTTATAAGAATGACATTGTTTCATAAGGCACTGGATATCTAGTTGTATATGGCCCATACTTCTGGTATAAAACATAAATTCTTGTATTTGCCTTGAAAGCTATGCATATAGGTAATAGAGTCAAGTAATAATATAGTACCAAATTTTAGTTCACCTCTGTGACTTTCTAACTAAACAGTCATGGGCAACAGCAAATTAACAGCAGTATCTGCACTTCACAACACAACTTGCCTAGCTGTACTTCTATTACCGCCCTTGGCTTCCTCACCCACTGAACTGTGAACTCAAATCTGAGGTTGTAGTGTCTAGGTCTCCCCTATGGTTGTATTACGCTATATTTTAAAACTTGCTTAGGGGAAAAGCATGGTGGCACACGCCTTTATTTTCAGAACTTGGATGCAGAGCCAAGAGGATCTCTGTGAGTTTCAGATCAGCCTGGTCTACAAAGGAAGATTCAGGACAGCCAGAGATTTTACATATGGAAAATTCAATTTGGTGTTGAATTGCTATTCTGTGTATTAGACACATTTAAATTAATATTCCATATATCAAAATTGGTCACATATTTTTAATTTATTAATTGACTCTATTTCTGGCATTTACCTCTTACATGAATTCAAAAACAGTGAAAAGTGGTATCAAAATGTGGAGGCAATTTCTCGCAATAGGAAATTATCTATAACACACAGGTGAAGTTTCCCTTTACATAGTTTTATTAATTCTTCACTGCTGTTTGTTATAAACCAAATTTTCATTGCTAAACGATTCTATCTATTAAGTTATAATAATAGAATATCTAGACACACCTTTAATGCTCTCAGACAAATGAGGTGCTGATATACTTCTCCGTAGTTTATAATGGCCAAGGGGACATGTTCTGTCACTGGGGCTGGTGCTAGGTCTATTTTCTGTCTTCTTCTTGTTTCCAGTATCGGATGGAATTTTCTTAGAACATGTGGCCTTTGTTTCATGTGTTAGAAAAAATGATGTTTTATTCCAAACTGTACCTTTGCCAACTCCGAAAATTTCTGGAGTGTTTTGGATCATAAAGTTTACCAGAGAAATCTGTGACAAAACAGAGAAAACACAGAGCATCTCTATCATTTTGCATGGTTGCAAATCACATTCTACTTATGAGTCTTGGCATCTACAAATATGTAGTTTAAAATTTTTCAAAAAGTCAGTAGTTATAAAAATAATGGGGGATGTTACTGTTAGATAATTGTGAGATCAGATGTTCAATAGTGTTCATCAATGTGGTATACTATATAAGAAGATGATTTCCAGTTTTTCCATTGGGATGGCCAGTATGTGAAACATACTGTCTACTTGAGAAACGTTGTGTTTTCTCTGACACATTCATAGCCGCGCATATTCATAAGGATGCTTATAGAAAGGCACAACTAAGGAGGGAATGTGACCTCTGAATGTGGGGACCATCCTACTGAAAGTTCCCATGGCTGACCAGAAAGCAAGAGACCTGCAAACCCATATGAGCAGTAACATTCACATGTCTCTGACAGCTCACTGCAGATGTAGTGGTAACAGCTTGATCCTCAGGTTTATTATGGTGGGAGGTATTTAAAATAATGCCTATTTGGAGGAAACTGGATAGTTATGGATGTCCAGTGGCAAATTCTTTAGAACCCCGTTTTTTCATTCTGATATTTAATCCTATAAAATACAAGGACCATTTTCCCCCCTCAGGCTGTACTAAAATAAATACCTTACATGTCCGAGGGCAGTTGGTCAATTAAAAATGAATCAGAAACTAAAATACTGAGAGTAAAAATAGCCATTTGATGCAAATACTGAAGAAGTTTTGGTATCTTATTTAGGATTTGAAAGGCAAGTACAAACGAAAAGTGTACTATATAATTTCCTTAAACCAATCAAAATCAGCATCAAGAGGCCAAGGGTATATTTAACCAAATTAATCAGGTGTCATAATAACTATATCTGAAAAAAAAATCCAAAATATATTGCCTTTGTTTTGTTGGAGAAATCACCTTGAAAACAAGTAGAATTTCACACATTCTATACTAATTATATCACAATTCAGTCTTGATTGCTGACCCCAGTATCTAGTAGTATTTTTCTTAATCATGTCACAGCACTTTTCCCCTCTGGGTTAGTATAGGGATATTCTAAATCACAATTGATAGAAGACTGAGTCAGTGAGCTCAAATACCCGTTTTTATTTTACTTACTTAAAATGCACCAATGATTTTTCATCTCCAAAGGAACAACATGAACAGCTGTACCTATTTTACAAAATGAAAGAATTCCAAACCAAAATCATCATCATCAACAACAAAATAACCTAAACTCTCAGGATAATCTTCTATTCCTGTCTCAAGGTAAAGGCTTATCAAAGGCAGGCTTAAAGTTCATGTCTAATTACCTTTTCGGCAATATCATTTGCCAGGGCTTTATTGTGGGAGCTACGAAAGCAGAAAATATATGGTGCTACTTCAACAGAAATATCATGGGTTGTCATTTGGTTAACCGTGGAGTTTTGTGATATTTTATATAAAATCTTGAAAAGTCGTACCAGAATACTTGCATTCGGTGGTGGGAGTCTTTCTAAAAGACTGAACAAAGAGACGATTATTTTAAAACAAGTCTATTCAATTTGTAAATATAAAGAAAGAAGAGAAGGTAATTGTATCTTATATTTGGACTTCCATGAATAAAATGAAAGGAAGAATGTGTATTCGAAATATTGCTTGAAATGTTTCCCCAGATTTGGGGAGGGAATGACAAATTTAACTGGAATACAAAGCTGAGATTATAAGCATGGTCCACTGTGACTGGTCAAGTCAAGTCATACTTCTGTTTGAAAATGTCTTCCATATTATTGAACAATTGAAACCTTTTGCTCTCAGCAAGTATTTTTAGTGGATATTGCTGTGATATATAATTTTTAATATGTGTAAGCAAATATTACTTCTATTTTGTTGATGTGTTCTGCACAATTTGCTAGCCATTACCTTTGCATTGCTGCTATTTTTTCTTTTTCATTGACTATTTGAAGTACACAAAGCCATCGGTCATAAAGCTGAGAAGTCAGCAGGCTTCCTTTAATGGATCGCAGAAACTCCTTATAGAGAGAAAAAAATATTTTGTGTAAAAAATTATGTTATGGAGATTACTCAAAACATAGTCGACTCTAAAATTTAGTTTAGTTCCAACTTTTTTCATAGCTCTCTCTCAAACTTTCCCCAAGTTAGAATATTGACTGATATGAAGGCCCAGTAAATTTTATTCATCAAAACTGGAAAACAAAGAGCAGATTTTCAAATGTGCGTCGATTGCAGAAAAATCTCTTATAAGCTCAATGTGCCTTTAGTGGGCAACTGATCAAACTAGCACAAATAAGTGACCACTGCCTCGGATCAAATATTATTTTTAAATGCCAGAAATATACAATTATGGTAACTACAACAAAGAAATATACAATTATGGTAACTACAACAAAGATAACCATAGTAAGTTATTATCTGATTTCTGAAATAGAGAAAATTATGTTTATTACTAGAAACATGGGATCACACGGGTTCATGACTCTTAGAGAAGGCCCTATCACCGTGTCACTGAACAAGCATGATTCCAAACTCTGTTGTAAATATTTAAGCTACTGTTTATAGATAATGTAGCCTTTACTAATACAACAAAGAAGGTTTTCTCTTGGCAATGGATGGAGACTATTAGAGAAAACCACAGCAATTCAAGGTACAGAGAACAAAATATCCTGTGGCTTGAAGCCCCACTGCACACATATTACATACTAACCCCTGAACCTTGGGCTCCAAACACTGGTTAAAAGACTCACGAATATCGTACACAAGAGGATCAGGAAATCTGCTTTGAGATTGGGCCTCAAATTAGATTAGACCCACATTAGAAATGTGGTAAGGCATCACTTTTGATAGTCCAACAATATAATATTCTGATTAAACAATTTCTGAACAAAACATCATCCATGTTAGTAACACTAATTAGAAATAAATAAATCTTGTGAAGACAAACTTCTAGATGAAGAACTACATGCACATAAATACTATGAACAGTGAGAAAATTATTGTTCCCCAAAGGGAATCCCCTAATTTTTAAGGCAATCACAGTTGGTTACCTGAGAAATAGTCCATATATACTACCAAGGACAATAGACTTATCAGGTTGTTTGAACATATTTATTGACTCTTTTTTATCTATATAATAATAACAGTAATTGAAAATGGGCCGTGTAGTTTAGCAAAAGTGGAAGATTGAGGGGAAACAAACTTAGAGCAAGTGAAAAGAAGGAGTGAAATGATCTAATTGAATTTTAATTTTAATAATAAAAGAGAAAAATACCATTTTATGGAGCTGAAGGTATGGCAGAGTGATTAAGAATAACTGTTTATCAGCTATGAGGATGTGCATTTGGGTACCAATATTCCATGAGATGGAGACAAGCAGATAATTAGATCCTACTTGGTATTGGTATTGTGCATCTGGCTAGGCATGCATACCAGGTGACACTTGTATGCATGTATGAATTCACCCTCCTCATGGCCACATGAAAATAGCAAATGAAAAATACTTATAGTACTGCTCATTCTGACTGGATTTTTGTTTGAATCCTCATTCTTTATGTTGTCAATAGATACCAGAGAAACCATTGACCTTACAAGTTTTCGCCCATATGTATCTGCTATAACTCATGGGGATGCATGATCAAGAAAATTACTCATGTAGACTCAGAGGAATTCTGAGGGTGGATGATGAAAGGATATTTCTTACCTTCAAGATCCACGCCGCCACATGTACTGACTGATGCTTTATATCCACATCTTCCCCAGAATCCAGTTTCTCCTTTAATGTTTTGCACAGTGTCTCATTGGGAGATATGAAGAATATGCTCTTTGTTGTGGGTCCTTTTGATTTTATCAGCGATAGGATATCCTGCAAGAAAGAAGGGGAATACCTGTCACATGTCATGCAGCACAAAGCACTATTTGCTCATGAGAACCAGACCAATGGTGTGCATAGGTGCAGTAAAACAACTGGCATAGACAAAGAGGAACTCAAACTGGTTTTGTGCCTCAGTCATTTGTTGTCAACCTTTCACCCTAATGTTAAACTTGGAAGATTAATCAACACTTATTTTTATCAGATTTTCCTTAGGAGAGTCATAAATGAACCATGTGAGACCTACCACAATTACTACGGGCAGTTTGCCGTCCTTACAAATGAAACTCAGCTCTTTTCCAAAGAGTTGTCCGCTCTTATTAACTCTTGGGATAGTACGTACTTGGTAGAGCTGGGGAACAGAGCCGCTACTGAAATATGATGTTATACTAGTTCTTTGTTTCTTATCACGTCTTTTCTTTACACCTGAGGAAAAAATGAGATCATTACATGGAACTTGTAATTTATACAGTTCTTTTAAAAAAACAAATTTCAATTGCATAATGTCTCCGTTCTAATGGATTAGTCATCCTGTAGTGTCTATATATTCTTCTTTCCAATACTCTACACTGTTACAAATCTTACAAATGTCTCCAAGACAGGATCTAGTGTTCTCTATGACATGATCCAGTGTGAATACTGAAAAGATGATGCCCTGTGAGTCGCATTGCATCATCAGATCATTTATATCCAATTGAACAAGTTCCCTGAACTCTGTACAGGCAGGTGCTTCAGTAGTCATATCTGTTTTCATAGCCACCTTCATTTTATTCACATCAATCAGTTCTCTATTGTCTTCAAATGTTATAGTGAAGCTCTTTGCATCCTGAGTTTTCTTGTTGAGCTTGCAGAAGAACCATTGTTAAATTTCTCTCATCAATAGTATATCCCCTTCATGCAAATGTGTATATGACTATTTTGTCAATCTCTGGACCCTGGTTTTAGTTGTGCAAGTTCAAATCTGAGATCAAAGTTTAATTTTCTCTTCTAAGACTTATTTTAAAAAATTAGACCATAATAAAATGTTATATATGCTACATAAAACAAAAGTATTAAAAGTAAACAAAGGAGTCTTATAACAAAATATAAAATAAAAAGTCTCAATGTAGAACATACATGTTATTTGTCTAAAATAAAATAGTCAGGCCTGAAAACACAAGTAAAATGATACAGACTGAATAAGATATATGAAGTTTCTTTTGTGTGTTGTATATATGTGTTCGAATCCACATGAATTCAACTGTGTGTGAATGTATATGTGTATATATATATATATATATATATATATATATATATTCACACACACACATACCAACTTTTTTATAAAAACAAAAATCTAAAAGCAATAAAAGGGGTACATTTGAGTAAAGAAGAAAATTATGAAATTATGCTCTTATTTTTAAAAAAAAAGTCTATAAATCATTTTCAAAAGCCCTATTTCTTAAGTATAAGGTCTATTTGAAATCCAAATGCAGGTGTAGAAGACACAAGGTACCAAAGTTAAATTAGGATCAGATAAACCATTTAAATGGTACCATAACCCCTAAAGAAATAGAAATATTCATTAATAGTCTCCAAACTAAAATAAATCCAGGACCAGATGTGTTTAGTACAGAATTCTAGCAGGTTTTCAAGGAAGACCTAATACCAACATGCTTCAAACTATTCCACATAATAGAAAGAGAATGAACAGCACCCAATCAGTTCTATGAAGCTACAATTATTCTTATACCTAAACCACAAAAAGACCCAAAAATGAAACAAAACTTCAGACCAATTTATCTCACAAATATTGAATCAAAAATATTCAATAAAATTCTCAGCAATCAAATTCAAGGAACACATGTAAACAATCATCCATCATGGTCAAGTAGGCTTCATCCTAGAGATGCAAGGATGGTTCAATATATAGAAACCCATCAATGGAATTGACTATATAAACAGCCTCAAATAAAAAATCCACATGATACTTTCATGAGATGCTGAGAAAGCATTTGACAAAATCCAATACCCCCCTTCATGATAAAAGTCTTGGAAAGAACATGAATTCAAAGCCCATGCCTAAATATAGTAAAAGCAGTATACAGCAAACGAGAAGCCAACATCAAACTAAATGGAGAGAAAGTTGAAGCAATCCTACTAAAATCAGGGACTAGACAAAGCTGCCCACTCTTTCCCTACATAGTAAATATAAGTACTTGAAGTCCTAGTCAGAGCAATTAGACAACAAAGGAGGTCAAAGAAATACACATTGGAAAGAAAGAAGTCAAAATATCACTATTTGCAGATGATATGATAGTATACTTAAGTGACCACAAAAATTCCATCAGAGAACTTCTCAACCTGATAAACAACTTCAGCAAAGTGGCTGCATATAAAACTCAAATAATTCATATTAACTCAAATAAATCATTAGCCTTCCTGTACTCAAAGGATAAACAGACTGAGAAAGAAATTAGGGAAACAACACCCTTCACAATAGTCACAAATAATATAAAATACCTTAGTGTGACTCTAATAATAACTCTATTATTTTTCCAAATAATAGCATAATTTCATTCTTGTTCTGTATGACAAAAAAATTACAAGTCTCTGAATAGATTTTCAATCTACAGATTCAATGCAATCCCCATCAAAGTTCCAACTCAATTCTCCATAGCCTTAAAAAGAGCAATTTGCAAATTCACCTGGAATAACAAAAAACCTAGGGGAGCAAAGACTATTCTCGACAACAAAAGAAGTTCTGGGGGAATCACCAACCCTGACTTCAAACTATATTAGAAATTAGTAGTGATAAATATATATATCAACAGAGGAAAGGATACAGAAAATGTGTTACATTTACACAATGGAGTACTATTCAGCTATTTAAAAAGTCACTTCCTGAAATTCTTAGGCAAATGGATGGAACTAGAAAATAAACCGAGTAAGGTACCCCAATCACAAAAGAACACACATAATATACACTCACTAATAAGTTGTTGTTAGCCCAAAAGCTTGGAATACTCAAGATACAATTCACAGACAACATGAAGCTCAAGAAGAAGGAAGACCAAAGTATGGATGGATAATTTTGTTCTTCTTAGACAAAGGAACCAAATAACCACTGGAGGAGATACAGAGACAAAGTGTGGAGCAGAGACTTAAGGAAAAGACAATCAGATGCATCCTATATGACTTTACGAAGCCCAAACACTTTTGTGGATGCCAAAAAGTGCTTGCTGAAGAGCCTGATATAGCTGTCTCATGAGAGGCTCTGTCAGAGCCTGATAAATACAGAAGTGGATGCTCACAGTCAACCATTGAGCAAATAGACCCCAGTGGAGAAGTTAGAGAAAGGACTGAAGGAGCTGAAAGGGTTTGCAACCCTTCAGAAAGAACAACAATATAATCCAACTAGAGCCCCCAGAGCTCCCAGGAACTAAACCACCAAACAGAGTACACATGGAGCGACTCATGGCTCCAGCTGCATTTTTAGCACGGGACAGCCTTGTTGGAAACCAATAAGAGGAGAGGCTCCTGTACTTGTGAAGGCTTCATGCTCCAGTGTAAGAGAATGCCAGTTTGGGGAAGTGGTAGTGGGTGAGTGTTGGGGGGACACTCTCATATAAGCAGGGTGAGAGGGGTGGGATAGGGTGCTTTCAAAGGAGATAACATTTGAAATGTAAATGAAGAAAATAGCTGATTAGAAAAAAAGAAGACTAGAGTCTGACTTAAGAGACTAAAGTTATTTTTATTTTAGTCTGAAACAGATTATCTTCAATTCCATACATATAACTTTTCTGTTTCTCTTGCAATACAATAACTTAAATGCAGTTCTTAGGTCTTTTTCTGCCTTGATCATGAATCTAAGGTTAATCATATTCTAATGGGAGAAAAGATGTGTGCACACACACTCATGTGTATGTAGTGTCTGGGCATACCAGCTTATATTGACTATCTAGAACAAATGTAATGCTCTCCCTATAACCAAGGTTCATATAATAATATAGAGATCTTAAGCTGGATCTGGGCCATATTGTTTTGTTTTCTATAGTGCCCCCCAAGCAAAAAATGACAACAGGCATTGATATTTTATGCCAAATTGAGATGGGAACTGAGACGGTATTTGAAGGGAGGTAGAGGACTCACTTTGCTGCTGGCTTTTAGCTGAACACGTTAAGGTGGGCTTTAAGGTGAACTGCCCCTGTGCATCCAAGTATATGTCGTTCACAAGCAGCCCAGGCAAGGCAGGAAAAGCATGGAACTTTCTTGAGTTCAGCCTACTTAAGTTATTTTGAAGGTTGTTCAGTATAATATCATGTGGACACTCGTGGCCTATAAGAGGAAAATAACAATATGAATTGAATCTAGTAATAATGAGTGTGAGCAAACCTTCCAATGGGATTTAGCACACACTGCTGTGTTTTGTGTCTCATTCTTCTTCTGGAAAATGTAGACTGTATACCCTAAGCATTAGGAGACTTAGAAGGATATTGTGATAAAGAAAGGATGTATAAGCTGAGAAATCTAAAATTGTAGAGATAATTTCCAATTTATAACTTTATTTATATCTACCAGAGCACGTCATTTGGAAGATTTCCCTGTGTTTTACTCTGACAGCATTAATTAAGACCTGTCTGTTATAGTCTTGATATCAATAAGATTTTTATATCATGAGAAATTTAGTTTACTTGTCTGGCTTTATATCAATCAATTTAAATAATTCCCACTGCATATGTATCTTCATATGGTTTGGAGCGTGGAACTCTGTAAGTAATTCTATTAGCCATGTCAAGCACTACTATGTCCAATGTGTTTTCTTCTCTCATAATGACAGCCACATTTATAGAGAGTCCATTTCCATTCACAGTATGAGGACAGGGTTTCTTGGAATCAGTGAAGTGGATTGGCCTCTGCTTTCTCCCATTGCTGTTCTCCTTGTCAATGGTAAGGTTGATGCTTTACGATCTAGAAAATACATGAGCCCTTCTGGACACACAACATTTTCTTAGTATTCTAGTTGAGAACACAGACCTGGGAGAATGTGGCCTAATAATGAGGCAGGATGAAGTTGTATGCAATAGACACCTGTTCTCAACACATCAGATAATTTATAATCTGCAGGTTAAGAAGAGTCACCAGCGGAATGTGTACAATTACAAAACTGGATAGACAAATCATGTTTCTCCATAGAGCCATATGAACAACAACAGATGAACTAAACTCTCTCCTATCTGCTATACCTGGGGAGGACACGCAAGCACATTTCCTTAAATAACAATTCCGTGTCTTTAAGGAAACTGTGGTCACAAGACATTTTTCTTTTGTGTGTGTGTGTGAAGATTTCTCACAATCAGCAAGAGTAATTTCTTTCTCACAACATCATTTTGAGACTGTTGCAACAAACAGTGACTCTGGGCTACAACTACAAATACAAAGTTGGAATTAAATCCAAGTGCTTAATGTGCTCTCTCCTGTTTTAAGTTATTTCTTCTCTAACGGAATGTCAGAGTGTGTGCTGTGTGATGGATATGGTTTTCTAGGAACTATGAAACCTTTGCTTTTTCCTTTTCTGATGATCACCAATATGATTAAAGTCTTGATTTGCCCTTCTTTCTGACACAGATAGAATGTCAGTGCTACAGTGAGAGCAAGATTTAAAGTAATATGGACATGAAAAGACTCCAGATCCTTCCTAGTGATCAATATGAAAAATCTAGACATGAGGGCTACATACCAGCTTATGGACTGTGGGTTGAACTACACATTCAAAATCATGCTGAGAAACTAACAAGAGCTTTAAGTTCTTGGGATTTTGTTCATGATGAACAAATCTCTTCCAAACCTTAAAATATTTTCAAGTTGACACATTTCACTCCATAAGTTTATTTTAGAATGTCTGCATTTGTCTTTTCACTGACTGAGTACTGCTATTGTGTCTACCTTATAGAAAGTAAACACACCAGATTATTTTGGGGCATTCCTGTATTTTCAGCACTCATTTGATTGAAACAATAAGGGTTGAGAGTTCCTTACTTGCCTGAACTCAATAGCAATACTCTGTTGCATGAAGGAAAATAAAGTCCAATGAGTGTGTTGAGGGTCTAGTTAATTAAAACCCTGAAGATAAATATTGAGGAAAAACAAAAGTATACAGGTTTTGGATTCCTTTAAATGTTCAAAAATATACCCACAGATTCTTTTCATGATACATGAGAAAATTTTGAATAACAGTATTTTCTCATCTCTAAAGAATATTGTTACTTCTGAAGGTCACTTTAAGCATTAGAACTTCATGTTTCTGTTAGCTTTTAAAAGATCAACTTTGCAAGCACTCTTGATGATCTCACAATTGTGCATCTTATCCAAATGCTTCTGATCATTTTACTACTATTATTTATTTGGCAATAATTTAGTTAATAAGAAATAAAAAATGCAATAGAAGGAATAGCAGGTGATTCAGTCAGGAAGTCTCCAATAATCTGATAATTCTCTCTCATTCAGTGGAGGAATTACTGGTCATAGGGAGATGTGAACTGAATATTTTACATGGAGTCAGAGATATGTATACATTTACAATTTTTATTATGAAACAGAATCTACATAGCTTGGAAATAACAGAATAGTTTGTAGAGTTACCAGATTTCTTACTGCTTATGAAAAATCTTCACACACACACAAAAAGGCTTGTGACTGAAGTTTGTTAAATATAGTAAATTTGTTCTTTGAACTTGTTTGCATTTTAACTTTAGATTCATTTCTATTTGTAACTGTTTTTGCTCCAATGTATATCTTTATAACATTGAAAGCCTGATTCAAGAGCAGGTCAGACCAGGGAATTTGATCTCCTGAAACTGGAGTTATAGATGGCTATTAGCTATCACGTGGGTGTTGTGAATCACTGAAAAATTTCTTATGCTAGTAGGATTTTCTGTAATAATTACCAAATGATTGTTTTTAAGTTATTTTCTTCAGAAACGTTATAGCCAGAATTTTGTTTTTTTCTCTTTTTAGGAAAATAGATAAACAATGTTTCTCAAATAGAAAACACAGAATTTCAGTTATTTCTTTTTAGTCAGACATATGACTTTCATGATGACATGTTATCATGTGCCAGAAGGCTCTATTAAAATTATTAATTATGAATATAATGAATGAAAAACTGTTTAGTTATTTTACTTTAGTGTATACTTATATTTAAGACTAAATAATAAAAACATTGTGACTTCAGGCTTAGACCACTGAAACCAGCTAGTCCTTCCTTAGATTTTCTTGATATTTACCTTGGAGTATTCTTGGAGGTTCCCATTGGCCAGGACAAAACCACAGTTGGTAATCTTCAATGTACTGGGAGCCAAAAAGAACCAATCGTCATAAATAATCTGACAGAAGAATCTTAAAGAATTTAATGGTTTCTTTCCTTACAATTTCCAGCTCTCTAGCAGGGAAATTATTAAGAACAGTATTAATGGCATATGTTCTGACCACAGGTTTGAGTCTTCAGGACTGATTTCAGAGGAAAAGGAAAGGTACTTGCCTTTCTTCTTTGAGGAAACCTTGTTTTATTGCACAGTAGAATAAGAAATTGCATTTTGCCATCAATAGTAACAAAGACAGTATTATTATAAAATTACTCACATAAGTCTCTCCAGTCTTTCAGTGGAATATTGAAGGTTGATTTGGCATGAACATGCAACCTAGTACCCACAGAGTCATTTACTCACAGTGATAATGATGACTTGATAAAGAACATTTGAAAGCTAAGGTTACTTCTGCAACATGAGAAAAATAGACAAAAACAGAGAGGTTTTGAAGGTGCCTAGGAGTACATACAACCACTGGTTTTCATTCAGAGGTAGCCAGTCTGTGGAAAGGACAAAGGTGTGTCTAACCTGGAAAATAGACCAGATACTGGAAAGAAGTTTCACAACATAATTATTGCACATCGAGTAATGAATCCATTTGAAATAGTCATATAAATAGAACATTGTGTTGAAATAGTTAGAAGTTGCTAATCCCTTTGATTGAATTGGGGATAGGCTGAAAGAAGCTGAGGAGGATGACGACTCTGTAAGAGGACTTTCAGTCTCGATTAACCTGGACCTCTGAGATCTCACAAACACTGGAACACCAAAAACACTGCATAGACCAGCTGATATGAGGTCCCCAACACATATACAGCAGAGGACTGCTGAGTCTGTGTTCAATCAGTGATGATACACCTAATCCTCAAGAGACTGGAGATCCCAGTGTGTTTTGAGGTCAGGTGGGGTGGGGAATGGGTGGTGAGACATCCTCATGGAAACAGAGAGGCCAGGAAGATGTATGGGATGTGGAACAGTCTGAGGGTGGACGGGGTGGGGCAGGCAATGAAATATGGAGTGTAAAAAACTAAATAATAAATGAAAAGAAAGAAATAGTAACCTCCAGGAATTATTAAAATGATAATATGCTCTAATTTGTCTTATCGTTAATCGTACTTTATTGCTGATTTATGATTAAAACAATCAAGATTTTGTCCCATAGAGTTCTTAAGTATTACACAAGGGGATAAAAGTCCATTCAAGCAGACACTTATACCTACACCCACTGAAACACACAAGGAAAGGAAATAGTGAGACAAGACAGAGAAAAAGTGATAAAGACAGAGAAACAAACTGACATTCACTCAGAGAGTCATCATACAAACTCACAGGAAGTGATAGAGAGCAACATACACACATTCAATTAACACACAGAGAGATAGAGGGGGGAAGAAAGAAAGAGACAGAGACAGAGAGAAGAAAATAGACAGAGATACACATGCACATTTAAAAACAGAAAGACCAAATATACAATCATGAATACAGAGAGAAAGAAAACAGACAAAATCATTTACTACAGATTTAAAAGCCACAACACCACACTAGAACGTGCACACTTACACCTTATACCTCCACAAACAGAGAAATGAAAACAAGAAAGAATGGGAAAGGAGAGGATTTATATACCATAAAGGAAGTACAATAATATTTTAATGAAGAGAAAGAAGAAAGAAAGAGAGAGAGAGAGAGAGAGAGAGAGAGAGAGAGAGAGAGAGAGAGA
>JANHMN010000001.1:100316167-100345197 GCA_030674055.1 Rhabdomys pumilio
CATGTGATATATTCTAAGCTCTGTACACACAAATGACCACACACACACACACACACACACACACACACACACACACACACTTACACACAAACATACACACAACAATGGTAAGTCAGTAAAAATATTTCTAAATAAAAGTTAAGGAAAAGGCATCCCTACGCCTAGAACATTCAAATACATAGGAGGGTCAAGAGCCATGATTACACACTGGGCCTTCCACAGCAGCTGTGAGGATGCACAGTAGAGACTGAAAGAGCAGAGGACAGACGTATAGAGACCAAAGATGATCCATATGGATATGGGGAGGAAATTCATTCTTGATAATATTTTGCTTTCCTTAAGATAGTTTGATTATCATATATAATTATTTTTGATTAAACAGAAATATTTTAAGATAAATAACACTTGAATGACACATAAGTAAATACATAAGAAATAAGAACTCAGAGGATAAAGCAGCTTAATTCTAATAATAATACTTGGCTTGGAAATGTATGCTGTTGCAACCACCTGACTTAATTTAGTCATTTAAGAAAAAAATATTTCCTATTTTTTCTTGCCTTAACCAGTGGATCAATCTTGCTCCATATTTCTTTCTATATATCACATATAAAAGACACATGTGTGCATGCCATACACTTACAAATTTTTCATATACATAAGTTCTTATTATCTCTCCCCTCTACCCTCTTCTTATGTTTCCATCTTCCATTGTTCTACAAACTGCCTATCTGTCTGCTAGTCATGAACTTGAAATATCAGTTTTGAATTTGTATTCACATACACTGTCACACGTTGGGACGTTCTCGGTGAATATCTGCAATGAGAAAGTTTCCTTGATATCCTTCTTGGCTCTATTAATGGACCTGCTCAAATGCAATCAAAACACAAAGCACAGTAAAATTAATCTGTTAGTAGCTTCCTTTAAGCTAATTACTGTTAAAATTTTATAAGTACCATCTTAGTGTTAAACACAAAACAATCAGTTTAGCAATATGCATTATTAGATTAGGGAATATTTAAAAATGTTTCAGAACCAAAGCGATGGTCAGATAATAAATAATACATTGGTCTAGAGAGCACAGCCAGTCCTCAGAACATTTTGTTTGCAAGGGTGTCAACCTGACTTCATCTGGAATGAACTACAATCCAGAAATGGAGGGCACATCTATGATCCAGATCTTGAGGCTCGAAGATATGGCTTTTGACTTGAACCTTGACATGGATATCTTGAGGCATAGGTGCCATAAAATACTTAGGTCCAGGCAAGGTAGAATTCGCATACCCACCATTAATCCCTAGAGACTAATGGAAGTAGATCTTTGAAGGCAAGATCTGCCTGGGACTAAGCAAGGTCCAGATCTAGGCATGGGGGTACACATATCTGGCCACACCTTCTGATGGAGGTCTACATAAGGACATTGACAGAAGACAAACTGACTCTTTTATGCCTGCTTGCAGTTACTGCCAGCACATCTGTTGATATCTACTTCTTCAGGATTCTAGTTTATACAGAATATCAGGTGAAACAAACTAGTCTCATGGACTGTACAATTACTAGATTTTTTGATTTACCATTCACAGCTCCTCAGTGTTGGGTTGGAATACAAAATGTAAGTCATTACAGTAAATTCCCTCGATATATCGAGACAGTCCATAAGTTCCATGGCTCTGTGACTAATACACAAGAAAAAGGCAAAAATCTGCTTGACCTAAAAGGAGGAAATAGTACATAGTTTGGATGGACATGGTAGTTTAACGTCTATGGAGTGAAATTTAAAGTAAGACTGAAGAGTACTGTTTACTCCAATATAAAGAAGAGAGAATGAATGTAGAACTTCCTCAAAAATAAATGAAATATGCAATAGATAGGAGAATCTAAAGCAGTATCCAGTGATCATCTAATGAACAACATACTTAGAGACAATCTACCAAATAATACTTTTAAGAAAGAAATAAAATGCAAACTGCAATTCTCGTATCAGTTACAAAATTAAAGAATAATCACAAGTAAAATACCTTTTGAGAAAATAGTACCACTGGTCTTTCTGTTCTTTCGAACTGTAATGTTAAAAGTGAAAAACAGGATTAGAGCCTTGACAATGATATGGTTATTCCACATAAAAATGATCAAAATTATTATAAGCCAATGGCCACTATGAGAGTGCAGTAATAGATAGTATTCACCTCATGACTGCCTTTCTGAATGACATGTTTCCTGGAACACTTGTATGACAGGAAGTTGAATATAGTGTGGAAGCTAAGTGGGAATGTCAAGATTTGACAAGGTTTCAAGAGCTGTGTGACTATGGCTGGGTCAGCAATTATTCCTAGCTTAAGTTTCATATATATATAAGGATAGCTAGTTGCTGGGCATAGGTATGAGAGGAAGTCCTCGGTCTCATGAAGGCTGGATGCCCGAGTGTGTGGGAATTTGAGGGTGATAAGGTGAGAGTGGGAGGATGGGCTGCAGCACATCCTCATAGAAACAGGAGGAGGTGGGATGAGACAGGGTTTTCTGGGTGGGGAAAAATGGGGAAATGGGTTAACATCTGAAATGTAAATAAAATATCCAATTAAAAATAATTTCAAAAAAAACATAAGAATGTAGACCACCAAAACCAAAAATAAATAAATAAATAAATAAATAAATAAATAAATAAATAAAACACAGTGTCCTCTTATCATGAGACATCATGTTCACATAGAAAGCCATCATTATTTACACTAAAACACAGAGTAGTTATATGACCTTTGGTTAGAACACATTTAACCCAGAGAGAACATCTGTTAAGAAAATAAATGTTTATTTCTTCATACGAATTACAGAATAGGCATACAAGACAGGAGATCTCATTCTCTGGGTGCAAACATTTTTATCAGAAAGGTGGTTTATGCTTGTACCCCTCAACTTACTCTCTCTCTCTCTCTCTCTCTCTCTCTCTCTCTCTCTCTCTCTCGATTACATATATATATATATCACTATATATAATATACATTATATATAATATATAGTATATAATATATATATATTGTGTGTATAAAACTTATCTAATATCAGTAAAATAAAAAATGATATAGCAGGAAAATTTATAGGTACTTGGTGATATGTAGGGGTTGGTTCTGATGCTGTGATCAGGAATTTCTTCATGTGAATACTGAAGGTGATGTTAATTGGGGAACACACTAGAATTATCATATAAGGGGGGAATTTGAGTTTTCAACCTGTATACAATCAGACTAAAATGAATTTCTTATTTTGCATACATTCTGGTTAATTTGTTTAAACTGTGAATTATAAAGCATTAATTGGCCCTCAATTTATATACCTATTCTCTTGTGAATACAGGTCTAAACTGTACATCTTACCGAAAAGTCGCAAAAAATTTTTCAGTAGACCATAGGAGAAAAAGGGTCTTGGAACTATAGTCATTGTTTCCCCTGTAAAGGATCACATTATCCACGACCCACAGGTTTTTCAGTGGTATAATACATTTTATCTTAAACTTCTTCTTTTTCCTAGAAAGATAATCAAGTACTTCTGTTAGTTTGATTTGCATTGTAGTTGTACTCACTTGTAGAAATACCCAGTTCACCCTGTCTTAGAGCAGAAGAGGACTCCTCCATTTTATCATTCAGGCACAATTCAAGCCATGGTAGATGGAATTCACCAAATCATGTGCTGAAAGAAGTTACTCAAGGATACAAGCTTCTCAATGCACACAAATTAACATAGCATGATTGTTTTCTGATTGGAGAATATGAATGACTCTACTTTGAATATATATATATATGTCAATTTTAGAAAGCCATGTGTTTCAAGATTTCATCCATTATCTTTGTTAATTAGTAACCATTTTGCTTTATTTCCATAATAGTTCATACCAAAAATATCTTAGTTAAAATTTTATATTTTAATTAATTTAATCATCTTTCTAAAATAAGTAATTTAGGAATATTGTCTGACTGAATAAAATTTATTTTCCATTGTCCTTCTCTGTATATTACGAAGTCACATCAGCTCACTACAATGGCTTCTGTAGTAAATATCCAATACACATCCCATACAAGGATACAAAAGATGATTATTTATTCCAATATTTTAAACAAATTATTAGAAGTCTTCCTATCAAGCATTGTGATCTTATCAAACGTGTTTGTAAGAAATAATAATCTTGTAATCATATCTTTCCTGTTTTCATCATATCTTTTATATGGAGTTTGTCTTTTGAGAAATTCAAATACATAAAGTTTTTTCATTTATTTTTGGTTGCTCTCTATTTCTCTTTTCTCTTTTGACAGAATCCTTTCCAGATTCATGACTGTTCTATTTTTTAATAGACTGCATAATACTTCTGTGTTTGTGCACGTGTGTGTGTATGTGTGTGTGTGTTAAATTGGATATGTAACTCTGCGTTGGACACTTAAGCTAGTATGTTGGTCCAAAACTGTAAATACTGACTTTGCCTCTCTCAGATTCAGGAGACAATATGACACAAAAATGAACCCTGATTAAAAAATTCTATATATAAGCCCTCCTAAACTGCAAGTGATTGATGTTTTTGAAACATGATACTATAGAGAATGAGTTTTCCACATTATGTAATATAACACAGAATTGTCAAAATGAAAGAATATTATGTAATATTTACTAAAAGAATACACATACACACTCACACACAAACATATAAACACATATATTAATCATATAAAACATTTGTGCTTACATTTTTTCTACCACAAGACATCTAATTGTACATATATTATACATATATGTGTATAACATGAACCATATTTCAGAAGAAATGTCTAAATCTAAAACCTCTAATTTCAATAGGTCTAATAAGAGATAATCTTCTTTGAAAATGGTAATAATGACAATTATCTCCTATGAGACTACTAATGTTCTTTCCATAATATGAATGACACTCTCAAAATAGTTTTACCTATTATCACTATACAACAGATGTGGAAAAATAGATGGCCTCTCAAGAAAAATAGTCATTCTAGTTTCCCATATTCTCAAAAATCAAACTGAATTTTGCTTATTTACACCGATTACACTTAAAAGGTATACTATCAGTATACATAAGTTTTTAATTCAAATGAGTCAATTACTGTCATTTAAAAAAAATGTGTTTCCATCTGTAGACTGAAGGTGGATTGAGTAGAAAGGACAAGAAGGATGGACAGATTGAAATACAACCAGGCCATTTACCTATTTTGAGCCTGCCTCAGTCAGACACTAACTACCATTTTCTATGCTGGGAACTTACAGTGACTGATCAGAGTAGACAGTCGAACTTACTGCATTAGTAACAGGATAGCACCTTAAATAATTCATTTTTAAAAATTGTGTCTAAAACTTTTGTTAAAACAAATTGAGAAACATGTAGGGGAGTGTCCACCAAGCCTAAACCATGGTAGAGGAAAGAGTAATTGCGATCATGAAGTAATTATAATCTTTTTTTTTTTAAAGAAGTAAAAGGACATAGGTTATTTTTGTACAAAAAGGTCTAATTAACATGTAGCCTCTCATAGTAAGGAATGCATGTTGCATATACTCACAGGTTATTAGACACAACCAAAACATCATTAAATAAGGATAGATATCTTTTCTTCATTTTGTTGTAGCTTGTGATTTCCACGGGGCCTTGGCATAGCAAGGATCGATGTAGTCCTCCCATGTCTCCCTTAACAAGGTTTTCCATATAGATAAAATAAGATTCTCCTAATACAGGTCTCCACCTAACAGAACAAGATTTAGTGGATAAGTTATAAAACCAATGTTCATATTAAATTTTAAAGAGTTCATGATACTGAAAAGCAGTAAATAAAGTTGAAAATAAAGATCTGAGGAATATTATAGCAACATTTATAATGGTAAAATAGCATTTATACTTATATGGTATACATGCATGAAATTCAAAAAATGTGATACTAAAATATAATTGTAAGTTTTAACATAAATAATATGCTAATGAAAGGATAGTAAGAAATTAAAAAATTAACCATAGTTAAAAATTTTAGACTGCTTTTTATACATGTGAACATCCTGTCCTTTCCTATATTGGCCTATACATCTGTTTCCTTTAGAAATTTCTTTTCAAAGTGATTGTTCCTTCTCCAAACTGTCTTGAATGGTGAAAACTTAGAAATGAACAGCTGGTATATATTGTCTTCTGAAGGTGAAATTTTGCTCATCTAAACAACTCAACCCAAAGACTTCTGCTTGTGTGATCCTAATGTTCAGTTAAGCTGTCAAACTGTTGTAATAAACTAGTTCTCTGTCAAATAAGAAAACAAACAAGCAAACAAACAGGCCCTCTATCTTTCAAAAAATATTTCTGAAGTTGGTCTTGTCCAGAATAAGGGGTCATTTCCCTTGCCTCTTGCCTGTGGCTCCTGTAAGGATATCAACATGGATTCTGGGCAGTAAAAATACTTGTACATTTTAAAGTCTCCACCTAGATTTCTGTACCTCTCCAAACCTCACCATCTCCTGTGCTATGCTAACTATAGAGTCCCCTCTCCATCTTTATGAATGCAAAGTTGCTCCTACTCAAATTAGCCCCATTTTTCCCTCCTGATGTTCTTCCTTCTCTATTACCCAGCCTTGGCCATAGCAAATCTGTTTTTTTTCTCTCTCTCTACTCAGAACTCTTCCACCAGCCTCTGAACATGTTACCTCTCTTATCCCTAATGAAATCCTTTCCTATAATACTGGAGTGGCAAATCTTCTGGTGGTTTCTTTATTGTGATCTGCTCATACAAATGGGATATTAATGATACATATTTTCTTTAAGGGAATATAATTTTGGCAAAAATATGTTACATTTTTCAAAAAAGATATACAGAGGCACCATATCTTTTATCAGAAAGCATTAAAGATTCCTGTGAATCCAAATGTCAAAGAGATACAGCCACCAAAAGTTGTCATCACACACTTCAAACAATAATGTTAAGATATGACAAAAATAATACCAATTCAGTTTCATAATAAGGAAAATTGAAAGCAAATGAACATATCTGGAAAGTCATTCATGTCTATCTGAATTAATATTCAAATACTTAGAAAGATTCCAAAGAAGATAATATTTGTTAGAAAGTATAACAATTTAAAGAAAACCAGCAAGTTATTAGATTTTGGGTGTACCAAAAATGTCTGATCATTTTCTTTTAAATATTTGTGGTCATGTGGTTAAAAACATTAAGTTGCATATAAAATAATTCTCACTCATAAGTTGGACAGATATTTTGAAAATTTACAGATCCTTTCTCCTGTATGCTAAAAGCATACCTCTCCTCACAGAATAATGTTGTTTCTACAGAAGATTGGTATTAAATATTCCTACAATGACTACCTTTTCAAGAAACCAGTGCTGAACTGAGAGTTAGCTCATATGCTCTGTAGGAATGAAGAGAGAACATTTTCTGGTATGATTAGTCTATCATGAGAATATAGTTAGTTATAAAAATACCTTTTCCGTGCAGCCTGGAAGTGAGAACCTTTTCAATGTAGTTGAAATTTTTATTTTGCCTTCCTACTCCTGAACACCAAACTGGTGACTGCCTTTGGTAGACAAACCACTGAAGTCTGAGGGCTCTGTAGTAGGTAAGCTAAAGCACCATTGTGATGTCAATAGTTTAAGGCTCTTGCCATCTGTTAAAGTGACACATGCATTTCCTTTCCTTATACTTAGTGGCTTTAATTTTTTTTTTTTTTAGCAATTTTTGAAATGTATGTTTTTGCAAGGAATAACATATTTTCACAACCCATATATCTATATGAAAGTTATATAGGTGAGAGATAGAATATAGAGACAGGTATATGATAGATCAATAGACAAATAGATTGATAGATACTCTTTGGGTCATTTCTTAACTGTACCCTGCTCATATAATTTGAATATTAAAACATATATTAAATGAGTATCATGCTGCCCAAAACATACGATATATCTTTCAATGAATATATAGAGAGACACCAGCTATTACCTAGAAAACATTTAAGACCCACGAGATTCAAGGAGTCAAGAGAAACAGCAGCCGATGTTTATCAACACACACATACCACAATAATGTAAAGATATTTTACAAAAATACCAACTCAGTTTCATGATATTCAAAATTAAAAGTAAATGAACATGTTTCAAAAATGATTCCCTTCTATCTGAATGAACATTAAAACATTGAAACTTAAAGAAAACACAACATATCTAGTAAAAAAATAACAATTTGCTGAAAACCAGAAAATTCATAGACTTTAGATTGAAGTATGACCAGTTTACAACAGAAGTTTGAGTTCATAGTGGGTACAAACAATTAGGTAGTCTAGAAAATAATCCTTTTTCATGTCCAGGATAGATATTTTTGAATACTTACAGAATATTTTCTCCTGGAAGCTCAAAGCATACTTCTCCTTACCTGACAACTTTGTTTCTTTAGAGTATTGCTACTGCATATTGCTAATGAGTGAATTTTATGAAGCCACTGCTGAGTTAAAAGTTAGTTCACATGATCTGAAGGAATCAAGATAGACCACTTCCGTATTCCATTAGAATATCTATCATTAGAATCAATTTAGTAATTGTATACGTACCTTTACAGTGGAGTATGTAATTGAAAATCAGTCAACGGACTCGAAATTATCGCTTACCTTCTAGGCACTAAATACTAAACTGAACACTGCGGTTGGTAAACCAGCCACTGAAGTCTGAGAACTCTTTGGTAGTCAGGGTGGCAGGCCATTGTGATGTCAAGATTCAAAGGCTTATGCTATAACTGACACAGTAACAAGTTCATTTTATATCATTAAATCATTTGGTTTTAAAAACATATTCTTTTAACAATTGTTGAACCATAGGTGTTTTTATTAAATAACAGATTTTCACAAAAATATATGTAATATGATAAATAGATGATAGACAGATAGTTATCAGTAATAGCATCTGCTCATGAAAAAGAGGAAACTGTGAAATGCATATTCATTTAAAAATATTCTCAATATATAATACTTTTTTACATATCAAAGGTATACATGAAAGGCAACATCATTAACAATGTGAACCTTAAAAACTAACATGCAAATGTCGTAGGAGACTTTAAATATGAGTGTGGTTTACTGGATAGATTCATAAAGCTTCATCCATAGAGAGGTCAGAGAGCATTGAAGATTTGTATATTATTTTTCCCAACACAATGATGCTTATTTCAGATTATAGTTAAGTATAAAATATATTCTTTAAATGAAGTCATTCTATCACCTAAAACTTCACTATAAAAACCATTAAAATAAATATGAAGTATAATTCTATTTTATTTCTATTATTTGAATTTTGAGGTTTAAAAATTAGTCCCTGTTCTTCCTTTTTTTCAGATGAATCATTATATTTTCTTCCACCTTCCTTTTATTAAATATAAATCCTTATTTCATACAACATATTCTGATAGTTTTCCCTCCCTCTACTCCTCTCAAATGCTCTGCACTGCACACACACACACACACACACACACACACACACACACACACACACACACATTCCTTCTCTCATATCTGGGTTCAGTCCATTTCTTTCTCACTAGAAAAGAACAGGCTTCTCAGAGATAACAACGTAACATATCAAAATAAAATACAGTAAGATAAAACAACAACAGTTGTCTTAAAGTTGGACAAAATAAGTCAACAGAAAGTAAAAGACCCCAGCACAAGGTGAATGAATCAGAGGCTAACTCGCTTACACTTTTCTAGAATATCTACAAAGGATCCTTGAAGACTTCTGCAGGCCTTGTGATTCCTGCTTCAGTTTTCCTGAGTTATTTGAGTTTTGTTCATTTATTTTAGATGACTTTGTTCTCCTGGTCTTCCATCCCCTATAGCTCTCTCATTCCCAGATTAGAAAAGCAGTCTTTACCATCTTTATTACAGAATTTGAACACTACAAATATTCATTACTTTTCAGAATAAATTCAAAATATGAAAATATGTATTGATAAATTTTGTAATATGGGAATTGATAAATTGAGGTAAATGACAAAAGTATCAATGGATGCAAGATTTCCATATTTCAGTCAGTTAGGATGATTGTAATTATATAGATTTTTTTCTCTGTATTTATTTATTTTTTCCCAAAGGCCTAACTTGGAAGTTTTATTTTCATGAACATTTTCAATCATATACATATGTGTGTACAATATTATTTTTAATATTCTTATTCTTTAAGGTAGTATGTATACAAAAACATCACCCTGGGGTTTTGGTGTGTGGACAAAAGGTAAAGAAGAGAAATTAAATCTGAGGATGTTTCAGAGTTAGTTGACTTTTTCATTGAATTTAAATACTTCTAGAAAGCTTAAAACACACCTTGCCCCTTTGAAATACAATATCTGCTAGTGCTATTTTGTTGCCCACCCCAACAATAACCAAGGAACCAGGTCAATACCACTGAGAAGATATGGCCACAGCAGCTACCTAAAAGTTACTATTGTTTTATAGCCTGTTTTTCAATCACTGCCAAAAATGAATATTGCCGAAATGTCTGTTCTGTCATATATACATTTCAGAATGTGAGTGATCTCATTTGAAACTTTAATTTACAAATGTGACCTGTCTGTAAAGGGGATAAATATTCAATTGCGAATTCGTACCAATCATGTAGGATTTAAATATATAGAAACAAATCCAAATATCAAGAATATTGATCAAAAGTTGAAAGATATCTTTAAATACAGAAATTACCTAAGGTAATAACAACAAAGGGGCAAAGGATAGAAGACAGATCAGAACTATACAGCTACCAAGTGTGGTTTAGAAGACTTATTCCTGCTGGTGAAAAGATAAAATATCAGCATCTGAAGAATGGATAGACAATCAATATAATTCCTGTTGGGTTGGCCAATCTATTCTCAAGCCTCAAAGTATCACTGGCCATCTGTGGACCACACAATCCCGAAATGCTAGATTTCTCCTGATTTCAGTGCTGTTGTTTCTCTGGTCCAGATATCCTGCAAATTGATACTTGCATGTCATGCAACACTTCTTCAGTCTCTGATTAGGAATGAGCACATCTCATGCTTCAGAACCTTAGAACAATGAATCTTTAACATCTCAGTAAATATTTAATCATTGGCTTACTTTGGAAAAAATTGTAGAAGGAATTACTGAATATTGCACACATGAATTATGAATTTCTAGAAATGGAGTTGCATAGACATGACCATTTCTGATAACCTCAAATAATTATTATCTTTTAAAGCTAATATTTAGTACACAATCATTGTGTTAAAGGTATAAGAAATGAGATGTGTATGTTGGGAGAAGTTATCTTTCCTCAGCTGGGTTGTATTGCATAGTCTCCCTTTCATTTACCATGTTGAGAAAAAAATCTCTATTTACATGTACATTTTGCAACTAAATTTTCTATGTTACATGAACATGGAAAGGTATTTTTTCTTTTCAAATACACATTTTTATCTAGCCAGAAATATATATATATATATATATATATATATATATATATCCACATACTTAATATAACTAGGTTTAATTCCATTGTTCTCTAAAACTGTAAAATATGTAAAAAAATATGCAATGCAAATATTATTTAAATTTTTTTAAGAAATTATTAAGTACTGAATTACTAGATTATAAATGGAATCCTCTGAAGGCTATTATCTTCTAATAAGCAAAGGGCAGTGTTATTCACATTATTATGTTGGTAATGAGGAAGAAACAATAAAGAAAATAGAGTTATAGATAAGATTTTTATTCTCAGATTATTAGATTTTGTTGAGATTTAATAGATCATGGGAAATACATTAAAAATTGAAAAAATAGTTTTACACTAACTTCATATTATTTCTGATCCATATTACTTTAAGATTATAGACACTAGTTTTATGTTGATGTTTTTGGTCCACTTAGACTTGAGTTTTCTGTATTGTGATAGATATGAACATATTTACAGTCTTCTACATGCAGACATCCAGTTAGATCAGCACCATTTGTTAAAGATGCTTTCTTTTGTCCATTGTATGGTTTTGCAATCATTGTCAAAAACCAAATATCCATACATGTATGAGTTTATTTCAGTATCTTTGAATCTATTATATAGATCAACCTGTCTATTACTATACTAATACCATGTAGACTTTTAGCAGAGGGAATATGGAATCTGAAGAAGCCACCTCCTGTAGTCAGACAGTAACCTAAGTGGAGCCACAGTGACACCAACCTAGGCACAAAACTTTCAACCCAAAATGTATACTGTCTACAAGAAAAGAAGGATACAGAATAGAGCATAGACCTAGAGAATTGCCAACCAATAACCAGCCCACCTTGAGACATATCCCATGGGTAAGCATTAATCCCTGACACTATTAATGATACTCTGTTATGCCTACAGACATGGTTGTTCGCTGAGAGGTTCTACTGAGCAGCTAACTCAAAGAGATGCAGAGAACCACATCCAAACATTCCATGGAACTTGAGTACTCTTATGTAAGAGTTGGAAGAATTGAGGGCCTCTAAGGGAATAGAAACTCCACAGGAAGACCAACAGAATCAACAACCTGGAACCTTGAATCTCAGAAACTTAACCAGCAACCAAAGAGCATACACTGGCTGGAGCTAACACCACCCCATTCCTCACAGATGTAGCAGATTCCAGCTTATTTTTCATGTGGGTCCTGAACAACTGGTATGGGAGCTATCTCAAAAGCTGTTGATTGAGTTTTGATGAAGAAACCAAAACCATGCAATAAAAAAATGAAAGCATCTTCATCAAATGTTGCTGATCTAACTTGAAATCTACATGTAAAAGAATAAAAAAATGTTCATATTTATTACCCTGCACAAAACTTAAGTCCAAGTGGATGAAGGACCTCAGCATAAAATGGGATACACAAAATATCATACAAAAGAATGTTGGATATACCTTGAATGCATAGGCACAAAAGATAATTTCCTGAATAGAACACCAATGACTCAGGTTTAAGATCAATGATTGATAAATGGGGTCTCATTAAACTTCTGTAAGGCAAAGGACACTCTCAACAGGAAAAATAATGGCAGCCTACTGATTTGGAAAGTATATTGCACAGAACTTAAAAAATTAGATACTAACAACCCAAATAACCCAATCAAAAATTAAGTGAAGTGTTAAACAAAAAATTCTCAATAGAAGTTTGGAATGATTGAGAAGCACTTAAGAAATGTTCAAAGTACTTAATTATCAGTAAATGCAAATCAAAACAACTCCGAGGTTTCTTCATACACCCATCAGAATGGCTAAGATCAAAAACTCAATAGATAGCACATGTTGGTGAGGATGTGGAACAAGAGGAACACTTCTTCATTGCTGGTGGGAATCCAAATTTATGCAGACACCTTGGATACCAAATTATCTCTTTCTCATGAAACTGGGAATAGGCCTACTTTAAGACTGAGCTATACCATTCCTCAGCATATACCCAAAAGATGTTCTAACATCACAAAAAGTCTTGTTCAATTATGTTCATAGTGGCTTTAGTTGTAATAGCCAGAAACTGGAAACAATCTTTGTGTCCCTCAACTGAAGAATGGATAAAGAAAATGTGGTACATCTACACAATGGAATAGTTTTAAGCTATTAAAAACAAAGACACCATGAATTTTTGCAGGCAAATGGTTGGGACTTGAAAATATCCTGAGTGAGGTAACATAGTCCCCCTCAAAAAAATGTATGGTATGTCCCCACTTTTAATTGGATATTACACATAAAATACAGGTACCAAGAAAGAGGATAACATTTAAAATGTAAATAAAGAAAACATCCAATAAAAAAATACCGGTACCATGTTATACTCCACAGACCCAAGTAAGCTAAACAAGAAGGAAAGCACAAGCAAAGATGCTTTAATCTCACATTGAAAGGGAAATAAAATATTTTATATGAGGCAGATGAAGGGAGGGGCCTTGGAGGGAGTAATTGTAGTGAAAGAAATGAAGGGGCTCATAATTAGGTGTGGGGAAGGGCTGAAAGATAGCTAGATGACCATGAAAATGAATAGAAATCTGCACCTAACCAAGGTGAGGAGGTGGAGGGCATCTCTAGGATGAGACACAAACCTTGCATAAGGGAGGCCCCCAAGAATCAATGGGCACAGGGATGAAGCAAAGACTGAGGGAATGGTCAAACAATATCTTTCCCAACTAGAGATACATCTGCATCCTATGGGCAGGTACCAATCCCTAACACTGTTAATAATATTCTGTTATGCTTGCAGACAGGAGTCCTCTGAAAGTCTCCTCTTAGCAGCTGACTCAGATACAGACACCCATAGCCAACAGTATATAGAGCTTCGGGACTCATATAGAAGAATAAGAAGAATGATTCTCGGCCCCAAAGGAAATAGGAATCCTACAGGAAGACAGAGTCAACTAACCTGGAATCTTGGGTATCTTAAAGTCTAAACCACCAATCAAAAACCATTCACAGGCTGGAACTAGGCTCTTCCACTCATATGTAGCAGATGTGCTGCTTAGACCTCGTGTGGGTCCTGAACAACTGGAGCAGGGACTATCCCAGTAGCTGTTGCCTGTATGTAGGATATGCTCTTCTATCTGGGCTTCCTTTTCTGGCCTCAGTGGGAGTGCCCTGAAGAAACTTGAAGTGTCAGGCTTGAGGGATACCCAGGGGTCTCCCACTCATTCAGAAGAGAAGGTGAGGAGAAAGGGGCAAGGTTTGTGTGAGGAGTAACTGGGAGGGGTCAGTGAATGGGATGTAAAGTGAATAAATAAAAAAGAAAATTAGGATAAATATACTATTAAAGCCTTGATGGTTGCCTACTTGCAACCAGGGATCCTAATTCTGTCTGTGGCAGGCCAATCTCAGGACCGGAGTAGCTTAATAAGATTGGGCTGAAGCTGGAGAATAGCAATTCTGGATTTCTTTTGTGAGATCCCAGAGACGGGAGATCGTGTGCAAGCACCGGTCTGGTCACCATGAGAGTCCTAGTTAAGGGGAGAGGAGGCTCTTTTCCTGGGCTTCTGTGATCAAAGTGTGCCAGAAAAGATAAAGGGCTGCAATGAAGCACAAGACACAGGACTCTTTCCAATATTGACCTTCAGACAGGTGCTGAAGAGTGAATCCAGGGCTTCTGGAATTCCAGGCAGATGTTTTCTACTGAGCCATACACTAGTGCCCCACTGTGGAATTCTAGGCCTCAAACTTTCTGTGCTTCTGCATCAACCTCCTGAGTAGCAGAGATGATAGACATGTACTAGCTCTTGCTCTTTCTTCCACTTTGGTTCCATGTTGGTATGTAGCCTATCAGAGAATCCTGTCAGTGTTCAGGGAACGGGTGGCACAAAGGAAGATGCTGTCACTGAAAACTCACACCATCTAGACGATGACTGGCAGGCAGCTCCACCTTCTGAGAAGTCTTCCAGTCTGGCTGATCAGTCTCCTCCCCGCGCATCTGTTTCTTGCTACTATAAAGGTGAAGAAGAACCTTTCACAATTTTCTAACTTGCCATTTTCCCAGACATATGATAGTGTTTTACCTCTGGAATCTCCTGAGCCTCTACCTCCGTCCTGGAGAAAACAGCTATAGAACAAGACATACTCAGCTATTAAAAACAATGACTTCATGAAATTCACAGGCAAATGGATAGAACTTGCAAATACCATCCTGAGTAAGGTAACCCAGTCACAAAAGAACACGCATGATTTTTACTCACTGATAAATGTATATTAGCCCAAAAGCTCAGAATACTCAAGATACAATTCACAGACTATAAGAAGCTCAAGAAGAAGGAAGACCAAAGTGTGAATGCTTCAGTGCTTATTAGAAAAGAAAACAAAATATTCACAGGAGGAAATATGGAGACAAAGAGTGCACCAGAGAGTGAAGGAAAAGGCATCCAGAGACTGTCCCACTTGGTAATACTTCCCATATACAGTCACTAAAGCTAAATGCTATTGTGGATGCCAGTAAGTACTTGCTGACAGGAGCCTGGTATGGCAGTCTCCTTAGAGGCTCTGCCAGAACCTGACAAATACAGCGGCGGATGCTCACAGCCGACTATTGAACTGAATACTGGGTCCCAGATGGAGGAGTTGGAGAAGGAACTGAAGGAACTGAAGGGGTGTGCGACTCTGTGGAGGAGCAACAGTGCCAACTGGCCAGACCCCCTGGAGATTCTGGTAACTGGAACACCTACCAAAGAGTACACATGGAAGGATCCATGGTTCTGGCTGTGTATTTAAGAGAAGAAGGCCTTGTTAGTTATCAGTGGGGAGAATGGCCATTGCTCCTGTTGGTGTTTGATGCCCCAGTGTATGGGAATACCAAGGATGGAAGACAATAGATGGGTGGGTGGGGAGCACCCTCATAAAGGATGGAGAGTGGATGGGATACGGTGTTCCTGGAGTGGAAGTCTGGAGAGGGGATAAAATTTGAAATGTAAGTAAATATCCAATAAAGGGAACAAAAGAAAATATTTTCTGCATCTTTGAACCAAGAATATTTTTCTTTTTCTATTGGTTTGGTCTTTTCTTAGTATCCCAGATTTCTGGAATATTTTATCCTAGGAACATTTAGTATTGACATCTTCTTTGGTTGATATATCTATTTTCCCATTGTATTTTCTGCAGCTGAGGTTCTCTCTATTTTTCTTGTATTTTGTTGGTGATGCTTCTGTCTGTAGATCTCTCCTCTATGTTTTCTATCTCCGAGATTCCCTGAGATTATGTTGTCTTTGTTGCTTCAATTTCCATTTTCAAATCCTGAACTCTTTTATTCATTCTTTCACATTGTTGCTTGTATTTTCCTGCATTTCCTTAGGAGATTCACTCATTTCGTCTTTAAAGCCTCTATCATCTTTATAAGATTTGATTTAAGGTCATTTTCTTTTGCTTCAACTGTATTAGTTTACCTGGGGCTTGCTGTAGTAGGATAGCCAGGCTCTGGTGGGGCCATTTTGCCCTGGCTGTTGTTGATTTTGTTCTTAAGCTGGCCTCTAGCCATCTGGATTTTGCAGTTATATGATGTTTAAATCATTTCTGATTTTATCTCTGGTCTTCTGACCCGAGTTGCTTGGGGTTCTGGTGACTAGGAAGACTTCAGGTAGGTAATGTATTTCAAATAAGATTTTTGTTCTATGTGGCCTCTGGGACTTGGATTTCTAATGTGTCCTCTCATGTCTCTATTCCCAAGATGGCATGGTATCCTTGTGTGGCCTCTGAAAATGTGGGCAGAGTTATGTGTTGAGAAATAGGGTGGATGTACAGCTGTTGGGTGTGTTTCAGGGGAGTTGACGGGCGACGACTTGGAGTAAGGTCTTACCTGGCAGGACTCTGGAAAAGCAGAAATGGAGTCCAGGAGTTGACTTTTTAAAATTTGTAATTCTCCACATTGTTTAACTGTGACCATATCACCTACAGTAATATGGTCAAAAACCTAACAAAAACAAAATAAAAATGAAAACCAAAAACATCCATATATATTATTATATGTTGAGTCAAAGATACTCATTAGATAATTAAAAGGGAAGGATATTTAAAAAAAAGAAAAGAAAAACTTGAGGCTGTGTTAGCCTTGGGCAGTAAAAACTTAAAAAATGATTATTTCTATACTATATTTCGTACCTTCATAAAACTACAAAGGTCTGTTAGTCTCAAAAACTTTACATTACGCTAACAATAGCCAAGTTCGAGATTCTTCCTTGACAACATATTTTTATTAGCAAAATTTAAAATGACAAATTGTTTTTGTTTAATCAGAATTAATATGCAATCACCTCTGTTGTTTTAAAGCAGTCTGGAAAAGTACAGTACTTTCCCTTTTATTTGATAAACGACTTGGAAGGTACCTTAGCCAAAAGACACCAAATGTTAAAATTTATTATTGTCAATAGTCTGTGTGACCTTTACTTTAACTGCATCTCAGCTGTCAGTAATAATCCAAGGCTGTACTACCAATGATAAAATGAAAGCCTTTGCATATATTGAGGCTCTGGGCATCCTTGAAAGTGCACAGTGATCATGGTCATTTATTCCCATTGTCACAGCAAGGTCCATTTTGAAAGCCCATTCATCTTTCCTTGACGATGAGGAGTGCAGAAACTCCACTGCTGCCTTGAATCAAGTACTAACTACTTCAGGGTCCTTGGATATATCAATACATTGCATTGCTTTAGCTTTAATGTGCTCTCCCAGACACTCTCCCTCCCCAACAGTTTTGCTCTGGGCACTGTTTCTTTAAGAGTCTGCTTCACCTTTGTAATGTACAATTTCTGCATCAGGTAAAACTTACTTTATCGTGCATCTTGGAATCTCATTTAAACTGCATTCCCGAGCTTTATTTTTTTTTCCTGTATTTCACACTGACATGATAGAATACAAATTTAAATTTTAATTAACTAGTTAGTAAAAGTTTCTTCATAAATTTTATCTTTTAAAATAATTATTATTCTACTTGTTTTATATAATGAAAAATATTATATTATAAAATAATTGGTCAAAAGATATAGCAGTTTCTGATGATTCATAACTCTAAATATATCAACTTATATGTAATATAAAAAATCCCTAAAAATGTCAGTAAATGCTATTATGTACAGTTTATTTGTAGTTGATACTTTTGCCTCAACACCTAAATCTATTCTGAAGTAGAAAAAAAAATCAGTGAAAAGATTTCTAACTTGTCGATTTACATAGACAAATGTCGCTCAGAAGTGCATTGCAGAGAATAAATAGGCTGATGAAAGTGGAAAACAAATTTGGGATCTATATGAACTTTGAGATGTAGTAACAAATAAGTAAAACATTAGAGTCTTAAAAATCAAAAGCAGAATTCACAGCCTGAGAAAATAACTCAGTTGGTAGAATAGCCTGCAACCCCAAGGAAAACCCAAGTTCATATCCCTTAGATGCATGCTCAGATACATAACAATATGTAAGCCAGATATAGAAGAGATACAGAGAGGGAGAGAAATAGAGAGAGGGAAAGAGAGAGGGATAGGAAGAGAGAAAGAGAAAGGGAGAGAGAACAACAACAAAAAAGAATCAAAGAAACATAAAAGAGAGAATTAAGTAAGTTATTGTTTTAAAAACAATAACTTGTTTATTTTACCATTTTATAAAATTGTTTATTTTATCATGCATTTTATCAACGTGTCTCTGTGTTTTAATTTCAAGTAATCTAGCACAATTCTTACCATTTTTTTTATGCCTTAGAACCTCATGGCTCATTACCTAATCACTATACTCTATGCTGTTGCATTCAAATTTCTTTATCTGTGTATACACCTAGCTGCTGTTTCCTGGTGTTATGAATAGTCCCAGAGTTTCTTCTGGTCTTAGTTCCTGTAGTTCTTGTGCTTATGAAAGAGTAGTCAGACAGAATATAGTAGGAGATTAAGTAGCCCAGGAGTATAATTAGAGCAAACAAGCATGTAAAAATTACTCTTTAAAAAAAAAAAAAGAGTGAGCAGATTTAAAGAATGAGGACCAATTAAAAATGGTTGGTTTTATATTGCTCTCTTCTCTGTTATTTGCCCACAAGATGGGCATAGTCAAGAAAATACCACGTTTTTTAAAGAAGACACATGAGCTGAAAATATGTACAGAGGATGAAATGTTATGAAGCTGAAATTTTCATTAGAAGAAAACAGATTGATTTCCACTTATCCAGCTCAGAGATCACCATGGTATGATATAGCAACTATCATCATTACCGGCATTGATCTTTTGGGATCCTCCATTGCTCAGTCTGGAATTTGCCACCACCACTATGTTAAAAGCTTCATTTCTAATTGCAATCTTTGTCTTTGTGTCCTTCTTAGGGACTCTGAGCTGCTCTAGCTGGAGTTGATCATCAACATTATCTTGATAAATTGGCTGCAAACCAAATCCCACATTTAACCTAACATTTTGTTTCTGGTCAAGAAAACAGCTGTCTATTTTTATGTACTGTTTGGGGGCATGGCTAACCTCTGTTAGTTCTTCCATAGGCTAACCTCCTGTCTAACAATAAAAACTCTGTTGGGGTAAACCAGGATGGCCTGATGATCAATAGGTTAAATTAACAAATGTTTCAAATATCTACTGTGTTAATGAGATTCTATTAATTAATAACCAGATTTTAGGCATTTTCCATGATGGAATGACAATGGAAAGGAAAGACCATCTCCTAATCGTCATTGTTTTATGTGAAAACAGTTATTAATAAGCTATTTTCTCCCACACCATCCTCAAGTAATGCCCATATTTAAAAGAAAGAAGAAAATAACTTTTGGAGTACACTGACAATTTATTTCTATGTCAAAACTGAAAAATTATTATACTGCATATAAAATATAAAACGATTGAGAGAAAAGAAAGTCCATTCTTAGAAAACTGTTGAAAACTACTTTTGAAATATATTTCTTTAATTCCACTGATAATATAGGAACTGAGCAAACTGAAGTTGCTCATCATGTGATATTATAGGTACAAAAACCATCGCAAAATTAAGATGTTAGAGGCAAGACAGCCCTCCATATGTACAATTGACTGAGGACTGTTTAGGGCCGTCAGGCTTGGTTCAGAGAGAGTCATTGGAGTGACACTAATGATTAAATTGATTCTTCACAAAACAAGAGTACTTACATTACTTTCCTGTATGCCATTATAAATATCTTAAAAGACATAGCTTTATTTAATTAGCTGGCAGACCTGGAGACAAAGGTGTTTTGTGAAATGATTTTGAATTTCGTTAAAGACCTGAACTAACTAATGTTGTTGTAAAAAGAGCAAGGAGAGTTATTTGCTAAAATGTAAAGTGATTTCCTCTGTTGAAGACTTTAACAACTGTTCTTGGGTCAGTCGAACTCCACAGCTCAACTACTAACTTAGTTGCCTTCAATACCCTCTTTATTGGCCTAAATCTGGGTCTTTCAATTCATCTCATTTGTGCAATGGACTTTCCCTGCATAAATTCTAGTAAGAACTGTGGAAGAATGCACAAATTTCCCATCCAGTAAAAAGCTAACCCAAGGGATACAGGTGGTATAGATTTTAGAGTAAAAGATTACTAAATTGGCAATCAGATACTACTAATTGCAGTAGTCATTTGGATATAGTGAACTAAGTTTTAAAGAGAGCAGCATGGTTGATCTAAAAAATAGAAACCAATGTTCTTAACTTGTGGAAAGACACTAGAACACACACACACACATTCACACACACATACACACACACACACATACACAAACACACACAAGAGAATATTAGTTAAGTCTACTGTTTTCAATAATATTAAGAAAAAGAAAAATATAAGTCCAACTATCTTAACATGAAGAATGTGGGTTGTTTAAGTTAGCATATTTACTCTAAAGTACTTTATTGATAAAAAATACACTATTAATTATAAACTTCTGATTCTTAAATTTCTATCAAATACTTATCAGATAGAAAGGAACTGGGAAGATTGGTAAGTGGAGGAGATCATTTATAATCTATTTATTTAGCTTTTTGGCTATTAAACAAAGGTAAACACATGCATTTCTCTAAATTTCAAACATGAAAAAAATATTTTAAGTTACTTAAAGTGGTGAATTTAAAGTATGAAAATTGTATAAAATATGTTGTCTAGTATAATAGCATGGTTATTTCCCATGTATATGATCACAAATCATAGTTCTTTTCTTAAAAATACATATAAGATAAAACAGTTTTTCTCTAATTTAATAGTGGTGACTATTGTATCAATAGTCTAATTGTATCAATTAATTATATCAAACCAATTGTATCATTTAAAAGAAAGAATATGTTTATATTTTTTTCATATTAAAAGCCAGATATCTAAGCCTCTGACCAAGTAATGAAATGGGAAGTTTGAAACTTAAAAAAATTAATAATAAATTTAAAAAAAATTGTAGGGGTTCATATATTTTGATGTAAATTTAAAATATATCTAAATACAGGTTATTGAATAATACAAAATTAATATTCAGTTAATACTGGAAATGATTAAAGTTTTTTCAAATTATTTTCTTAGCAATATAGTAATCCTGGAGTATACACATGTTCCTCGTTCTTGTTAACGTTAGAAAAATATGTTTTATGAGAACACAACCAGATCAGCAGGATACCACTTGACATGATAAACTAGTTGCATTCAAGAGCTAAGTTGTTCTGGTTAACAATGTCAGAGGAGGACTCCAACTTCAATTTCATAAACCATAGAAAAGATATTGACTACACCAACTTTCACAAAGAAAAATACAAGTTATTGTCCTTTGGATTTTGGTAGCAGCATCAGAATGGAATTTTTAACAAAAGGCAAACACTCTTCAAAATGATATTTCTTCATTGATTAGAGACAGAACTCCAGCAGGCATTGTAGCATTCCAAAACCTTTCAGCTCAGACTTCTATCCCTCCACACATGACCACCAGCCTTTACAGGCAAGTTGAGCTATAACATCCATTTGGTGAATTAGAGGGGTTCAACAATTGACTTGTATGTGAAACACTGCAAGCTATGTGAAATTCATCATTCCTGTTCAAGCAAAAAGTTAAGATAAGTTGCGGCACTGAGTTTGAAAGGTTAATTTGTGGAAGACCCTAGTTCTAACACGGAGTTCACTTAATCTTCTAGTAAAGAAGTGTTCCAGCCTCCATGTCCATTATGCCATGAAAAATGATAGGGCTTCATTCTCCAATTGCATCAGATGAAAGCAAATCATTGAAGCTACACCTAGTGTTAGAGCTCCTACATGACATGTGCTATATGACATGTGCTATATGATATGTGATATATGACATGTGCTGTATGACATCTGCTGCCCAGAGCCACCTCTACCACTAAGATGAACAATTTCAAACAAGGAAGCATAACGGTGGAATGAGTTTGAGGAGGTCTGTTGAAAACAAAAGAAACAAAATCCAGAGTAGAGATGGTTATTACTACTTTAAGTAAACAAGATTATTGCTGAAGATAAGGCAGCTATCAATTAGTATATCTTAGAGGATGATAAATTAAATTTGACACTGTGAGTTATCAGGAATTGGGGCGTAGGAGGCTCTGTCTGAAGTAATTTTGCAGGATTCTTGTGAAAACCTGTTTGGTGTGTCTAGAAAGGATAGTGCCTGGTTATAAAAACAGCGTAAAGAACTGAGCAGAATTTAGATCAAGAATATGGTGTTTGCAAAGATATTTATACTTATTGTGTTTTAGGTATCTTTTGTGTTTAGACATATATCTTTATGTATATACTTGTGTGTGTGAGTGTGTGTGTGTGCGTACGTGAGTGTATGTGTGTGTATGTGTGCGTATGTGTGTTGTATGTGTACTAGATTCCAAAGTTAAATTAGTTTTCAAGTGTAGCCAAAGTGCAAAGTGACTTTCTAAATACAGGAGCTAAATTAAAGTTGAAAATACTGCAGAGGAAACAATAGAATAACAGCAGCTTCGCTGAAGGACTAATTGGGCCATTAGATGCTCATATGTAACCTGAGACCCTAATTACCTAGGCTTTATATAGAAAATTCTGCCAGCAAAGACATCAGTGATTCTTTATTTAAAGGTATTATTACAAAATATTTAACTCATATGGAGGAAAGTATTTGACTCTTCCAGAATAGGAGGGAAGCTGATAGCACAGTTCAATGTGCTACATATTTCCTCTCTGTTTCTTTAAAACCATGCTTTTCTATATTTTCTTTTATTTGTTTTTCCTCATCTTCCCCTTTTTTTTCATCCTTACTCTTATAGGTTTCTGGAAATATTTTTTAGTTGTGGGGAAATAACCTGAAAAGGATATTAATATAGTGACAACTACAGTTTGGAATGATCAGTGTTAATTTTAGATTTTTTTCCATCATTCTGCCTCTTCCATATCATTTCTATGTTGGTGCTACATTTCCCTTTAGAAATGAGCCCTATTTGCTTAAGACTTTGGAGATGAGTGGGTGGCCCCAACTGGAAGCATTGCTTAGCCTCTGGATATGGTCTCTACAGCTTCTTTATCCCCTTTATTGGGCATTTCAGCTAATCTCATTCCTGTGTGTCCTGGGAACCTCTTGCTGTCCTGGCGTCTGGGACTTCCTGGTGGCTATCCCCAGTTCCCTATATCCCATTGATACACACCTCTGTTCAAATTCCTGAACCTATGTTTATCATCCCCATCTCCCATGCCTGATGCTGCCCCCTATTTCCCCTTTCCTCTTCTCTCTTCCTCCCAGGTCCCTCACTTTTTGTTTTCCCTTCTAAGAAACATGGAAGTATCCACACTTTGGTTTTCCTTCTTGAGATACATATGGTCTGTGAATTGTATCTTGGGTATTCCGACATTTCGAGGTAATAGCAACTTATCAAAAAGTGAATACCATGTGACTGGGTTACCACACAAGAGTTGATATTTTCTATTTCCATCTATTTGCCTAAGAATTTCAAGAAGTCATTATTTTTAATAGTTAACTAGTACTCCATTGTGTACAGGTACCAAATATTCTGTATACATTCCTCTGCTGAAGGACATCTGGGTTCTTTCCAACTTCTGGCTATTATAAGTAAGGCAGCTATGAACATAATGGAGCGTGTGTCCTTGTTAGATGTTGGAGCATCTTTTTGGAATATGTCCAGGAATGGTATAGCTGGGTCCTCAGGTAGTACTATTTCCAATTTTCTGAGAAATCTCCAGACAGATTTCCAGAGGGTTTGTGCCAGCTTCCAATTCCACCAAAAATGGAGGGGTGTTCCTCTTTCTATACATCCTTGCATGTATCTGCTGTCACCTGGGTTTTTGCTCTTAGTCATTCTGAGTGGTGTGAGGTGGAATCTCAGGGTCATTGTGATTTACATTTCCCTAATGACTAAGGATATTGAATATTTCTTTAGGTGCTTTTGGGCCATTCGATATTTATTCCTCAGTTGAAGAATTTTTGTTTAGCTCTGTACTCTTTTTTTTTTTATAGGACCATTTGTTTCTCTGGAGTCAAACTACTTGAGTTTTTTGTATATATTGGATATTTTCCCTTCATCAGTTGTAGGATTGGTAAAGATCTTTGCCCAATCTGTTGGTTGCCTTTTTGTCCTACTGACAATGTCATTTGCCTTACAGAAGCTTTTCAACTTTGTAAAGTCCCATTTGCTTATTGTTGATCTTAGAGAATAAACCATAGGTGTTCTACTCAGGAAATTTTTTCCTGTGCTCATGAGTTCAAGGCTCTTCCCCACTTTCTCTTCTATTAGATTCAGTGTATCTGGTTTCATGTCATTGATCCACTTGGACTTGAGCTTTGAACAAGGAGAAAAGAATGTACAATCCATGTACATTGTTCTACATGCTGACAGTTGAACAAGCACCATTTGTTGAAAATGCTGTCTTTACACTGGATGGTTTTAGATCCTTTGTTAAATATCAAGTAATCACAAATACATGGGTTCATTTCTGGGTCTTCAATTCTGTTCCATTGATCTAACTGCCTGCCACTGTACCAATATGCAGTTTTCATCACTATTGCTCTGTAGTACAGGTTGAGGTCACTGATGGTAATTCCCCCATTTCTTTTATTGTTGAGAACAGTTGTCATTATCCTGGATTTTTTGTTATTCCTAATAAATTTGAGAATTGCTATTTCTAACTCGATGGAAGATTGAGTTGGAATTTTAATGGGGATTGCATTGAATCTGTAGATTGCTTTCAGCAAGATGGCTTATTAATCCTGCCAATCCACAAGAATGGGAGACCTTTCCATCTTCTGAGATCTTCTTTGATTTCTTTGTTCAGAGACTTGAAGTTGTTGTTGTACAAGACTTTCACTTGTTCGGTTAGAGTCGCACCAAGTTATTTTTTATTGTTTGTGACTATTGTGAAGTGCGTAATTTCCTTAATGACTTTCTTAGCCTGTTCATCATTTGAGTAAAGAAAGACTACTGATTTGTTTGAGTTAATTTTGTATCCAGCCTCTTTGATGAAGTTGTTTATCAGGTTTAGGAGTTCTCTGGTGGAATTTTTGGTGTCACTTATGTATACTGATAGTGAAGCTTCTTCCTTTCCAATTTGTATCCCTTTGACCTCCTTTTGTTGTCTAATTGCTCTGGCCTGGACTTCAAGTACTATATTTAGGATGTAGGGAAAGAGTGGGCAGCCTTGTCTAGTCCCTGATTTTAGTAGGATTTCTTTAAGTTTCTCTCCATTTAGTTGGATACTGGGTACTGGTTTGCTGTAAATTGCTTTTACTATGCATAGGTATGGGCTTTGAATGCCTGATCTTTCCTAGACTTTTACCATAAAGGGGTGTTGAATTTTGTCAAATGCTTCCTTGGCATCTAATGAGATGATCATGTGGTTTTTATCATTGAGTTTGTTTTTATAGTGGATTACTTGATATATTTTTATATTTTGAACCATTCCTGCATCCCTGGGATGAAGCTTACTTGAGCATGATAGATGATCCTTTTGATGTGTTCTTGGTTTTGGTTTTTGAGAATTTTATTGAGTATTTTTGAATCCATATTCATCAGGAAAATTGGTCTGCAGTTCTCTTTCTTTGTTGAGTCTTTGTGTGGTTTAGGTATAAACATTCTTGTGAGTTCATAAAACGAATTGGGTAGTGCTCCTTCTGTTTCTATTTTGTGGAATAGTTTGAAGAGTGTTGGTATTAGGTTTTCTTTGGATGTCTGACAGAATTTTGTCCTAAGCCCATCTGATCCTAGACTTTTTTTTTTAATTTTGGTTATGAGATGTTTCATGACTGTGTCTATGTCTTTAGGGATTTTAGGACTGTTTAGATGGTTTATCTTGTCCTGATTTAACTTTGGTATTTCGTATCTGTCCAGAAAACTGTGCATTTCATCCATATTTTCCAGTTTCGTTGAGTATAGGCTTTGTAGTAGGATCTGATGATTTTTTGGAATTTCCTATCTTTCTGTCGTTATATCTCCCTTTTCATTTCTGATTTTGTTAATTTAGATACTGTGCCTGTGGCCTCTGATTAGTTATCTATCTTGTTGATTTTCTCAAAACAACTTCTTGGTTTTGTTGATTCTTTGTATAGTTCTTTTTGTTTCTGTTGTGTTGAATTCAGCCTTGAATTTTATTATTTTCTGCCATCTACTTTTCTTTGGTGTATGTGCTTCGTTTTGTTCTAGAGTTTTCAGGTGAGCTGTAAAGCTGCTAGTGTGTGCTCTCACCACTGTTTTTTTTTTCTTCCAGAGCTATGAAAGAGCTTAGCTCTGCATTCATTGCTTCCCATTAGTTTGTGTATGTTGTACCTTCATTTTCATTAAACTCTGAAAAGATTTTAATTTCTTTCTTTTCTTTCTTTTTATTTCTTCCTTGACCAAGTTATTATTGAGTAGAGCCTTGTTCAGCTTCCACGTGTATGTTGGCTTTCTGTTGTTTTGTTGTATCGAAAATCAACCTTAGTCCCTGGTGATCTGACAGGATGCATGGGATTATTTTAATCTTCTTTTATCTGTTGAGGCCTGTTATGTGACCAATTATATGGTCAATTTTGGAGAAAGTACCATGAGGTGCTGAGAAGAAGGTATATTCTTTTGTTTTAGAATGAAATGTTCTATAGATATCTGTTAAATTCATTTGGTCCTTAACTTCTCTTAGTTTCAATATGTCTCTGTTTAGTTTGTGTTTCCATGATGTGTTCATTGCTGAGAGTGGGTTATTATAGTGTGCTATTAGTATTGTGTGAGGTGCAATGTGTGCTTTGAGTTTAATAAAGTTTCTTATATGAACTTTGGTGCCCTTGCATTTGGAGCATAGATGTTCAGAATTAAGAGTTCATCTTGGTAGATTTTTTTTTTTTTACTTTGATAAGTAATAAATGTCCTTCCTTATTTTTTGATAACTTTTATTTGAAAGTCAATTTTATCCAATATTAGAATGGCTACTCAGCTTGTTTCTTGGATCCATTTGCTTGGAAAATTGTTTTCCAGACTTTTACTCTGAAATAGTGTCTGTATTTGTCACTGAGGTACATTTCCTGTATGCAGCAAAATTCTGGGAGTTTTTTACATATCCAGCCTTTAGTCTATGTGTTTGTTGAGGGGAATAGAGTCCATTGTTGTTAAGAGATATTAAGGAATGATAACTGCTTCCTGTTATTTTTGTTGTTAGAAGTGGAATTATGTTTGTGTGGCTATTTTCTTTTGGGTTTGTTGAAAGAGAGTTACTCTCTTGCTTTTTCAAGGGTGTAGTTTCTCTCCTTGTATGGGTGTTTTCCATCTATTATCCTTTGTAGGAATGGATTTGTGGGAAGATATTGTGTAAATTTGGTTTTGTCGTGGAATATCTTGCTTTCTTCATCTATGGTAATTGAGAGTAGCCTTGGCTGGCATTTGTGCTCTCTTAGGGTCTGCATGACATCTGTCTAGGATCTTCTTGGTTTTATAGTGTCTGTTGAGAATTCTGGTGTAATTCGTATTGATTTGCCTTTATATGTTAGTTGACCTTTTATCTTACTGCTTTTAATATTCTTTCTCTTTTGTATATGCATTTTGTGTTTTGATCATTATATGACAGGAGGAATTTCTTTTTTGGTTCAATCTATTTGGAGTTTTCTGGGCTTCTTGTATGTTCCTGGATATTACTTTCTTTAGGTTAGGGAAGTTTACTTTCATAATTTTGTTGAAGATATATACTGGCCCTGTAAGTTGAGAATCTTCACTCTCTTCTATACCCATTGTCCTTAAGTTTGGTCTTCTCATTGTGTCCTGGATTTCTAGTTTTTTCATTTTACATTTGCATTTTCTTTGACTATTTTCTATGTTTTCTATGGTATCTTTGCACCTGAGATTCTCTCTTCTATCTCTTGTATTCTGTTGGTGATGCTTGCATCCATGACTCCTAATCTCTTTCCTCTGTTCTCTATCTCCAGGGCTGTCCTCTTTAGTGATTTCTTTATTGTTTCTATTTCAATTTTTAGATCTTGGATGGTTTTATTCAATTTCTTCACCTGTTTGATTGTGTTTTGTTGCAATTCTTTAAGGGATTTGTGTGTGTGTGTGTGTGTGTGTGTGTGTGTGTGTGTGTGTGTGTGT
>JANHMN010000001.1:100345207-100387910 GCA_030674055.1 Rhabdomys pumilio
TGTGTGTGTGTGTGTGTGTGTGTGTGTGTGTGTGTGTGTGTGTGTGTTTAAGGCTGTTTACCTGTGTTCTCCTGTATTTATTTAAGGGAGTTATTTATGTCCTCCTCAAAGTCCTCTCTCATCATTATGAGATGTGATTTTAAATGAGAATGTTGCTTTTCTGGTGTGTGTGGGTATCCAGGGCTTGCTGTGGTGGAAGAACTGGGTTCTGATGATACCAACTAGCCTTGGTTTCTGTTGTTTAATTTCTTGCACTTGCCTCTTACCATCTAGTTAACTCTGGTGTTAGTTGGTTTTCCTGACTCTGACTGGAGCTTTTCCAGGCTTTAGATTGCAACCCGAAGCTATCAATCACATTGTAACTTTGAAATAAATCCAGTATAAAAATTAAAATCTTCTTTTCTTTTAGTGAGAGAAATCATGATTTTGGTTTTGTTTTTGCTTTTCCTGATCTAGAAATATAACATAGTCTCTTTTACTCATGTCAGGCAAGTGCTCTCAGCACTGATCTATATCTGTCTATTCTAAAATGCCCCATTCATATCCATGTACAAGTGAGGCTAGTGGATTTACAGGGAAAGAGCTTGCTGTTCAATCATGAGGACCTGAGTTCAAATCCCTTACACCCATGTAAGAAACTAGGTACAACCAAATTTACTTTGAAATTGTTGGACTATTGGGGGTAGAGAGGTTGACCCCAGGTACTTACGCCTAGCCACTCTAAAACATCTGTGAGCTTCAGGTCCAGTAATTGACCACCCCCAAAAAATGTATTAATGAAGACAGTAGATGTTTATCTCTGAGCTTAAGAAATCCTACACACACATAATGATGACTACTGGTACAAACATTGATCATACATTTATAAAATTTCCTACCATGTACTTGATTAATCATTTTGCTACTCAGTTTTGCAACATTGGTTAGTAATTTACATTCAAAATTTTCACTGATGCCACAGCTATCTAGAATTTCTTACTTCCGACATTGTTTGCTACTGTTTGAATTGCTATGCTACCACTGATGTAGCTCTTAGCCATGTTTTTGAGTCTTTCCTCTGAAACTGATCTTTGTGTCTTATTCAAGGTTCTCCTCTTCTTTGGTCACTGTCAGTTCTTGCTCTTCCTCATGACCTGCCCAGTCTTTCTGTAAGTGTAAGCATCCCATATTTTTAATGGAATGGTAGACACTTATTTTTTGTCCACATGTCTTGTACATGTGTATCCCAATAAAGGTACTGTTTTGCAAGTACCTTTACTTTTATACACTGACAACTGGCATTGTAGTAATATTTCACTTGCTCACTTTTCTCCGTTAAATTGGGTCTTTTTCTGGTGCTGAGAATTGAACTCTTGCACGTGCTCTTCCCATGTCAAATAATGTGCTCAACTGCTCACTGAACAATATTCTCAGCAGGAGTTTATAGCTTTATTTATGAATTTTCCAGTGACTCTAGAGATTAGAGCTAAAAACAATAATTAAGAATTTATGGGTTCACTGTTGTGATGGTAGTCACAGTCATAGACCTGGAAAAGATAGGTGAAACTTAAAGATAAAAAAAGAAGGATAGACACCCCCCCCCAGCATATGTTAGATCTCAGAAAGTTCTGTTTCATTATATTCTTCCTGGGTTAGCTTAAAAAGAGCCTCAGACTGCCAATGGAGTGGAACAAAATAAAGAGTCAAAATTAAGTAGAAGCAAGAAAAATTGATAATAAGAAATTAAGAGACATGCAAGTAAAATTCAAGGAGAAAACAGTTTTCAACTCACTTGCTAAACCTAGGCTATTAATTGAGGCCAATGTTTCTATGACAATCTAATAATTATTTTTATAATTACATGGTTCCTATAGTAATTCAGATTATTTATGAGAAATATTCTTTTCCTGAACATATATAAATGAATATTGAACCCCTACTGATTTATTCATTTAACAAATAATTATTGATTAATGCTAAGAAGTCTCTTTAATATCTACACAAATCAACCAGTCTAGAAAGAAAGGGTTTCTCATTCTAGGAGCCTATTTATTAGCTATATAGAGTAGGTCAAGAAACTAGATTTCATACATAACTAAATTATATATTATAGTAAGGTGGTATTGAAAATAACATAGTGACAAAAGAAGATTGGGTTATCATGACCTAAATGGCAGAGCCAGGTAGGACTTCACATGAAAAGCACTATTTGGATAAAGATTGGAAAGAAAGGAAGGATCCCCCCCAGAAGACAGAAATTCTTAGGAGGAGGGAAGAGTCAAGACAACTACAGCTAAGCCAAGCCTAGAGCTGTGGTACCCAGAATAACCAGCAGGCTAGCAGCATTCATGAACATCCTCAGGAAACATAACATCACCCCCTAAGTAAATGTATTTAGAATGAGACAAAAAAGCAAAGTCATCTCATGCATTGAAATATCATTAGAGCCATGCTTTAGGACTCATAACGTCAACACCAGTGTATGTGTGACTAAATCAGGAAGTTTAGAATTTTAAAGTAAATTTGGACTACGTAGTGAGTTTGAATCAAGCATTGGTGACATTAGACTGATAGAATAGAAAATAGTTTAGTGGAGAGCACCTAAGAATGTAGCTCAATTGATAGAATGCTTTTCTAGCCTGTAAGAAGCCCTGAGTTCCATGCCTAGTTCAGTATTAGTCAAGGATAGAGAGTAGAGAAGGAAAACAAGAAGGAAGCATTGAAGGTGTGGGAGGAGGAAAAGCAGAGGGCAGGAGAGAGGAGAGGAGAAAAGTATTAATAAGTAAGACCAGAATACACCAATGTAAGCATGCTTTCATGCTCTCTTTATCTTGCCAAAGATTACCTTTAAATTTTATTATTTTAATTCTGCCTGTCTTCCACCCTTCATGACCAATTTTAATGTCAATTTCAAATTCACATTAGACATGTATGTTTTTATATCTGCTAAGTGTAGTACCTAAACACTCTGTCCTCTCTAGGTGGAGTGATTGATTCAAGTTGGAAGAACTCAATTTGTCTGCTATTCTCTGGACCCAGGGTTTCAGTGAGTAAGATTTCCTTCAGATTCCTGTGTTCACAATATTTTTTTCCCTTTTACTTCAATCGTGACCCTTTTGAAATAACATAGTCATGTTTGCTGCTTTCAAATCCTCTAGAATCTCTCCCAAGTCTGGTGAACTTTTAAAAATGTCAGTTAAAGGTTCACTGGTTTTCATGTTCATTTCCTTTAAAATTCATGGAGAGGCACCATGGAGTATTCTGCTGTCTGCTTGAAACCCAGGGTCCTCAGGACCTTTGCTTTTTATTCATGTCATTCTGACTCACAGTCATACACTCTTGGGAAACCCACCTTAGGCAGAAAAAAATATATATTTTCTCATTATGTTCTGTATACAAACTTAAATCTATTATGTGAATGTATCTAACATCATGCTTTATTTGGATATTGGGGAACAATTTTATTTGTATCTAAATTTACAATAACAGCAAATACATCAAATTTGAAAATGATATTAATATAGCTATTCTTTCGGAAAAAATTTAAATGTCCCCATTAAATATTATGCTTATAAATACTCAGTGAAACCAAAAGAAGCTGTTTTTCCTCTCTTCTTAGAAGTCCTGTATAACATTTTGTAGATTATATTATGAAATATTTGCTGAGATAAAGTTCCATAAATAATCTACACAAATTCCTGGAAAATGCAAATATGACTACTACATTAAAAGCATTTGTTAGCTGGATATGTTAGAACATGTCTTTGATCCTATCACTTAAGAGGCAGAGGCAGGCAGACTTCTGTTAGTTTGAGACCACAGGCCAGACTGGACTACAAGGTGAGTCCAGAACAGCCAAGAGTATTATATACAAGGAAAAGAAGTGCCCAGCTTCAAAAAAAACCATTTTATTATTATCAAATATCATATATCTCTACTGTGAATTGCTGAACTGAAAATTATATAGAATAATGAAAATTTTGGAGATGACATCATGTAAAGAAAACACAAGCAGGTGTCTGCATCATAATAAATATAATTCCATAAGGTCAACAGGTAGGGAAACACAAATTTCTGCTTTTAGTAAATAGTTCTATTGCTTACAGTTGAGCTTTTATTCATTAAATAGGAAGTTACCAAATGCACATTGTGGGTACATTAATAGATCTTCCATTTAGAATGTAAGAAATTTAATAATAGGCTCTCTTCAAATAAATTTTCATTTCCATGAATTATTATAAATGATGTTTCATTTTCAATAAATGTTAAGGAAGGAAGCATATTCTTGTAATGATGAATCCAAACTTCATTATGAGATTAAAGAGAAAACAACTTTCAAATTCATTATTCAGCTAACACAATCTACTTGAGGAGACCTGAAATGCTCTTAGCACTGAGTTAAATAAAATGTTTGCCATTTGGATTTTTATGATAATTGGAATTAAAATCTCCTGTATGTGTTTATGAGTTCTTCCTATTCTATGTGCTTATGAATTGTATTCAGTTATCCAAAGTAAGAGCTACATTTCACACTTTAGAATTATCTACATGGAAATATGTTGCCATCAATTAAAATTTACAGTGGGAATGTTTAGCTCCTATGTTAAATAAATATTAAAAGTAGGGGTAAGTTTAACAAAGAATGATTGTTTGGAGTTCTTTTTTTTAGTTCTGTATAAGTGTGTGAGAAAGTTCTGTATATGGGGGGAGGTGTTAATGGAGTCAAGGAGCAGATGTGAAACACCCTGGATATAGAGTTACAACCTTTGTGAGCTGTGTAACAGGAGTTCCAGGAACTGCTCTTTTCAAGAACTGTAATTGCTCTTAACTGCTGAGCTGTGCATTCAGCTCTAGTAATGTGTACTTGAGACATTGGTAAAGTACTTGAGACAATGGTAAAGTACATGGTTAGCAATTATGAGGCTCTGGGTTAATTTCACTAGAACACATAAACCACCACTACCACACCTCTCTTCAGGCAGATTAAGATTGTAGGTTGAAACTTCTTCTCTGTTAACATGCAGAGTACCTCCAACATAATAAATGCTAGTCATTAATGGTAAAGCTTCTAGTTTGGCAACAGCTGGATTTCTTCATGTTTGATAGTATAAGTAGGTAGAATTTTCAGCAATATGACGTTACCAACTGCTAATATAGAAAAACAAATAGCATTGGCAATAGCATGTGAAGTTTGAGAGTATTGTATGTAACCCCTTTGTCTAATGACTAAATAAGGTCTAAGAAATTCTTGACACTGTATGTTTCTCTTGGCTGCAAAAAACGTCTAGTTGAGGTATTTTCTTTTTTATTATTTAAATTCCTCTCATACATATGTATATTTTTACAATCATCTATAAAAAATATATAGAAGTAGATATGATCCAGTTTTCACAAGGCTTTTCCTCCTTTATCCTGCCTATCAGTCTTTAATTCTTTTACATTCATCTCTACTTTTTTTTTTTTGTTATTGATTTTTTGAGACAGGGTTTCTCTTTGTAGCCCTGGCTGTCCTGAAACTCACTCTGTAGTCCAGGCTGGCCTCGAACTCAGAAATCTGCCTGCCTCTGCCTCCCAAGTGCTAGAATTAAAGGCATGGGCCACCACTGCCTGGCCCCCTCTCCACTTTTTATAATACTATATTTACATTCCATTTCCTGAAAGTTCTCTCTCTACATTCAGTCCCTTAGGAGCAAGCTATCTTCTATGGTTATTCAGATTGAAACATACATGTGAACCTTAAAAGCAAAATCCACGTATAAGAAAGCTTTCAATATTAACCCTTTGGTGTCTGGACTACCTCACTAAAGATGAATATTTATTGCAAAGATATATTCATATTGTTAGAAAAACTGGCCCACAATTTCCCTAGTCTTTTCTCACATCTTGTCTTGTGATTACGTCTATATTAGTTTAAAAGTATTATGGAAATTCTCACTTTAATTTGTTATTCTTGTAGAGTCTAGGTGTATTGGTTGATGAAGATTAAGCACAAAGCCTTGCTAGGGTAGTACTCTATGACTGGGTTATATTTGACATCTCTACAGTGAAATTTAAGGTTTACTTTTTGTTGATACTTAATATTTTTTGAAATACTATAAAAATATCATGTTTTGCTTTTATATTTCTTCAGCTTAGGAAAATTTTAAAGCACTCCATGTTCTTAATGTAAGAAGTGTGATATAGATTTTAAAATGTTTCTTATTAATAAGCTTTAAAATTTAAATTATAAAACACATAAAACCATTTGTATATATCTAATTTTAAGTTTTTATTCAAATGTTTATGAAATCTGACAGCATGGTTCAAAAAACAATATTAGCTTTCTGATCCCAACAGATTTCTAGACTTTTCTGTTTTGGCTATTTTCTGTTCTCCTGTGTGATCTTTTCCTCCATCCATCTTGCTGAGGTTAATTTATTTTTCACTATTACAAATATAAATACATTTACCTACATGCTCATTCTTCTGATTGTATGTGAAAAATTCTATTCATTATTTCAATTAAATTTTATTTTTCCTCGTTAAAAGATACTAGTGTGTTTTTTAATGTGCAATTCATTTGAAGTGGTTTTTAATTTCCAAATGATGATGACATCCATTGGAATCTATCAAACATAAGACAAAGTCATTTATTTCTCCAGACTCTCTTCGGACCATTAAACAGACATAAGAGTTGATTTTACAGTTAAATCTCCCACATGCATCTATGTTACCTACCTGGTAATCAATCTGGAGCATCTGATAGGCTTGATTTAAACCCTCAGTTCAATATTAAACATATGTATGTCACAGCTCCTTTTTTTCTCTAAGAATTACAATTAAATTCTACATCATCAACTAAAAACCCCTGTGGTATTGAATCCTACCTAATACTTTGTTTTAAAAAGTACCTTTTAAATTTCACTTGTCTTCCATTGGTCTGCTTAATTTTTGAAATTATTGTGCCACTGATTTTTCTTGCCACCAGTCATTAACTGAGACATCTTTTTTTTCCTCCACTGTGCTTACTTGTAACAAGTTTTTAATCCTTCTGGTTGCCTGCTTTGCCATTCCTAACTAACATGGTTCTTTTCCTCCCTATAAACTATAAGACCCTAGTATTCATAAAATTTGCACTCACTAATGCGATCTTCTAAACAAATCAAATAGTACATTGTAATTCTCACTACTGTTCAATGGCTATAGCTATTAATGCAAGTAATAATTGTTGTTGAACCCAGATAATTCTATTCATAGTGTCATGTTGGTGGTGGCAGCGCTCTTTGCTACCCACCTCAACCTTCAGGGTTCCCGAATGAAAGATACACATATCCAGCCTTTATATTTTAGTATGTCTTAAACGGCACAATGCCTGGGGCACTTCTAAACCTTCATATGGCTAACCCTCTCCCCTCAGATATTTCTGAGTTATTATTTCCTATATTCCATCTTGGATGCCCTGGACCAAGACATGCAGCCTTCTAGGGTTTAGTTTTCCAGCATCTACATGACAGACATTTATTTTCTGCCCAGCCCATTTCAAGTGTGGCATCCACTCTTTTCCTTGGTATTGCGGCTCTGTCTAATCCTGCTCCTTCCTCTGGCCCTTGACAAGGAATGTTAAAATCCCACCTCTGTCTCCCTTTCCAGCTATTGGCCACGGGCAACTTTATATACCACTCAAAGCCAACTAGGGGCAGAATCTTTCAGCGTCATACCTGTAGACTTGAAGGTTCTCCTGCAATTTTGGGAATCAAATTAAAATAATAAAGCAGCATTAGATCAAATGCACAACAAATAATGAATTACTGCACCGAATATTGTGAAAGCATTAATTAAATACTAATTATATAGATTAGACTCCATTCCATAGTGTCTTTTCATTTCTAACAATCTTTCATAATCTCCTTCAAAACTGAATGATTAGGTGAAACTGCTTTTTCTTTATATTTGCTTTAGAAACTAATCTACAAGACAATAAGGATAAGGTTTTCTATATAACCTGAAATATTGTCACTTAATAGCTGTATGTGATATTATATGCACATATCAGGAATATTCATGTTGAAACACAATTATTTCTAAAGTCATGGTTAAACTTTAGGATTTCTCATTATTTTAAAGTCAACAGCATTAATGGCCTTAATTGAGTTACAATAATTAATAACTTTAAATGTAAGACATGCACTTGCTTTATACCTGCAAATAAAACTGTGTAAAAAAAAAGTAGCAGTGATAAATTTAAGAGTGGGAGATGTACAGGCAGGCATATGCCAGCAACAGAAATCACAATAGGTTCAGTTTCAAACCAGAGAACTCACTATGTTTCCCTTCAATGATGGGGAGACTGATGAGGACCAGAATTTTTAACCATTTGTATAAAAGGCTTCAATGCATTTTTCCTTTGCTATCCCATTTAAGTCAAACCATGAAATGGGCCCTTGAGTCCATTTGGGACTCAAGGAAATAAACTTATTTCTATTTTGGTTCTGTTAAGAGATGTGAAACCTCTAGACACAAAGGAAGTAACAGAAGCTTAAAACTCATAGGCTTTTTGACATTGTCCCTCATGATTTAGCCACATGCCTTTTGGATGAAGGAGGGCAGACAGAGAATTGGGAGTAACAAATGTCAGGAGAGAATAGTAGTCTGACAGCCAGGATTTTAAGGGGCTATGCACTGAAGGTTGGAGCAGTGACTGTTATCGCTGATGCTTGATGTATTCTTTTGTCTGGCTGAGGCTGCTGCCAGTTACCACCAGGAGGGATTCTACAGTGATAACCCTCTCAGTCTACCATACTCTTTTATTATCTCTGATCAGATGCCTTCATAGCAGATTTCACTGAATCTCCATTGGTCTTTGGAGATACTGGCAAAGCAGTCCTAAAGGTTCTTCATATTGAGAAATTAATTTCTAAAATTATAACCACGTGTGTCACATATTTTTGTCTGTATTGTTGTCCAGTTTCATTGTGTTGTTTGTTTTTATAAGGACAGTAAAAGATTACAAGATGCATAATCCTCAAAGGTCTCAACTCATGTGTAATTTTACTCTTGAAAGACTACAAGCAACAGAAATGGGGTTTCTCTAACTTTGTATACACTTGAATGAATATGCATCATACTGTACCTGGAGAGTGTAGCAAGAAGTCAGAGAGGACAAAAAAATTTGGAGCAGAAAAATCAACCCATCTAGTATCTCCGGAGTCCTATATTATTCATGTTAACTCCTACTCAGACCCCTTTGTGAGATGAGGAATGTCCCTAACCTGTTACATTGCTGCTTCCTTGTGAGTCATTAGTGGAAGAACTATATGAGATACTCTCACTTTTATAAATATCCAACTACATCTCTTTAAGATGACTAGCATAGTCTCTAGAACATCTTAGAGGAGCCCTTTATCATTTTCTCTCTTTGCTCTTTGCAACTGCCTTGCAGATGATTGATTACCTTCCTAAGTGAGACAATTTGTCAAGATCTTAGCTGAGCTTGAGGGATTGCTAATCTGCGTACTGTTGGAGTAGGCAATTAATGTAATCAAAACTAAAAGGAAGTCAGAGGCAAGCCTTGGTTTTTCACTGTGGCAGTACTAATGAACAGCTGCATCATGGAATGAGTGAAGTCCATACTTCACACCACGGAATTATGTACCTCATTAGAGTTGGAAAGGTTGTCATAGACCTTTGGGCATCCCCTAAAAAAAAGTCCTGCAGTATCATAGACTCAGAAGTTAGGGGTTCTGCCTTTTGATCTACTCCTGAGCACTGAGCAGATCTGGGCTTCAACTCTGCACCCACTCTCTCAAAACCCAGAGGAGGCAGGGGTCCCAGGAGCTCTAACCCTGGCAGTATCTTAGGTAAAAAACCAGCAACACCAGCCTTAAACAGGGAGTAACTGGGACCCACTGGGACCCAGTAATTCACTTCTGGCCCAGTGCACTGGTTCCTTCCAGTCTGTGCCTGAGCACTGAACAAATCTTGGGCCTCAGATCTAACCCTAGTAGCAACAGCCACCCCAAACAGTTCTGACACAACCAAGATAATAGGAAAGACAGGCTCCAGTCAGAGACAGCATAAGTAGCACTAAGGAGATGCAGATGGCAAAAGGCAAACACAAGAACATAAGCATCAGCAACCCAGGGTACTTGGCATTAAGAGAAACTAGTTCTTCTACAATAGAATGTTCTGAATTCCCCATAACACCAGGAAAGCAAGATTCAGATTTAAAATCATTTCTAATGATGATGATACATGACTTTAAAAAGGACATAAATAACACTCTCAATGAATTTGAGGACAACACAGGTAAACAGCTAAAAGGCCTTAAAGAGGAAACACAAAAATCCCTTAAAGAATTACAAGAGAATACAACCAAACAAGTGAAGGAATTGAAAAAACAATCCAGGTCATAAAAATGGAAGTAGAAACAGTAAAGAAATCACAAAGGGAGACTAACCTTGAGATAGAAAACCTAGGAAAGAAATAAGGAGTCATAGACACAAGCATCACCAACAGAGTACAAGAGATAAAAGAGAGAATCTCAGGTGCAGAAGATACAGTAGAAAATATTGACACAACTGTTAAAGAACACGCAAAATGCAAAAAATTCTTCACCCAAAACATCCAGGAAATCCAGAGAAGACCACAATGAAAAGACCAAACCTAAGGATAATAGGTATAGAAGAGAGTGAAGATTCCCAACTTAAAGGGCCAATAAATATCTTCAACAAAATTATAGAAGAAAACTTCCCTAACCTAGAGAACGAGATGCCCATAAACATACAAGAAACCTACAGAACACCAAATAGACTAGACCAGAAAAGAAATACCTCCAGTCACATAATAATCAAAACATCAAATGCACAAAACAAAGAGAGAACATTAAAAGCAGTAAAGGGAAAAGGCCAAGTAACATATAAAGGCAGATCTATCAGAATTACACCAGACTTCTCACCAGATACTATAAAAGCCAGAAGATCCTGGACATATGTCAAACATGACATCTGGTCCTAAGAGGACACAAATGCCAGCCCAGGCTACTATACCCAGCAAAACTCTCAATTACCATAGTTGGAGAAACCAAAATATTCCATGACAAAACCAAATTTACAAAATATCTTTCCACAAATCTAGCACTAGATGATAGAGGGAAAGGTCCAAAACAAGGAGGGAAATTATGCCCTAGAAAGAGCAAGAAAGTAATCTTCTTCCAACAAATTGAAAAAAAAAAAGATAGCCACACAAACAATGCCATCGCTATTATCAAAAATAACAGGAAGCAACAATCTTCTCTCCTTAATATCTCTTAACATTAATTGAAGCAATTCCCCAATAAAAAGACATAGACTAATGGACTGGATATGTAAACAGGACCTAGCATTTTGTTGCATACAGGAAAACCACCTCAGTGACAATGACAAATACTACCTTAGAGTAAAAGGCTGGAAAACAATTTTTCAAGCAAATAGTCCTAAGAATCAAGCCGCAGTAGCCATTCTAATATTGAATAAAATTGAATTTCAACTTAAATCTATTAAAAAGTATAAAGAAGAATATTTGATACTCGTCAAAGGAAAAGTCAACCAACATGAACTCTCAATTTTTATGAAAGAGCATCTACTTTCATAAAAGAAACCTTACTAAAGCTCAAAACACACATTGCACCTCACACAATAATAGTGGGGGATCTCAACACCCCACTCTCAGCAATAGACAGATCATGGAAACAGAAAATAAACAGAGATACATTGAAACTAACAGAAATTATAAACTGAGTGGATTTAACAGATATCTATAGAACATTTCATTCTAAAACAAAAGAATATATCTTTTTCTCAGCACCTATTGGTACCTTTTCCAAAGCAGACCCTATAATCTGTCATAAAACAGGCCTCAACAATTAGAAGAAAATTTGAATAATCCCTTGCATCCTATCAGATCACCATGGACTAAGGCTGGTCTTCAATAACAACAAAAAACAATGGAAAGCCCACATTCACATGGAAACTGAACAACACTCTACTCAATGATACTGTGTCAGGGAACAAATAAAGTAAGAAATTGAAGATTTTTTAGAATTTAATGAAAATAAAGACACATCATAACAAAACTTATAGTACACAATGATAGCAGAGCTAAGAGAAAAACTTATAACTTTAAGTGTTTACAAAAAGAAACTGGAGAGAACATACACTAGCAGCTTGACAACACACCTGAAAGCTCTAGAACACAAAGAAGCAAACACATCAAGGAGGAGTAGACAGCAGGAAATAATCAAACTCAGGGCCAAAATCAACCAAGTAGAAACAAAAAGAACAATGCAGAGAATCGATAAAACCAGGAGGTGGTTATATGAGAAAATAAAACAATAGATAAATCCTTATTCAGACTAATCAGAGGGCAGAGAGACAGTATCCAAATTAATAAAATCAGAAGGGAGACATAACAACAGAAACAGAGGAAATTCAAAAACTCATCAGATCCTACAAAAGAAGCCTATACTCAATAAAATTGGAAAATCTGGATGAAATGGACAATTTTGTAGGCAAATATCAGTTACCAAAGTTAACTCAGGACAAGATAAACCATCCTAGCAATTCCATATGCCCTAAAGAAATACAAGCAGTCATTAATAGTCTCCCCACAAAAAAAAAAAAAAAAAAGTCTGGAACCAGGTGGTTTTTGTGCAGAGTTCTAGCAGACCTTTAAAGAAGACATAATATCAATTCTCTATAAAGTGTTTCACAAAATAGAAACAGAAGGAACATTACCCAATTCATTCTATGTAGAAACAATTACGATTACACCTAAACCACACAAAGACCCAACAAAGAAAGAGAACTTCAATTTCCTTTATGAATATCAATACAAAATACTCAATAAAATTCACACAAATCAAATCCAAGAACACATCAAAACAATTATCCATCATGGTCAAGTAGGCTTTATCCCAGGAATGCAGGGATGGTTCAATATACAGTAATCCATCAATGTAATCCACTATATTAACAAACTCAAAAAAAAAACAAAAACAAAAACAAACAAAAAAAAAATACCCACATGATAATCTCACTAGATACTGAGAAAGCATTTGACAAAATTTAACACCCCTTCATGTCTTGCAAAGATCAGGAATTCAAGGCCCAAATTTCAACATAGTAAAAGCAATATACAGCAAACAAGTAGCCAACATCAAACTAAATGGAGAGAAACTTAACGCAATCCTACTAAAATCAGGGACTACACAAGGCTGCCTCTTCTCTCCCTACATAATTCAATATAGTATTGGAAGTCCTAGCCAGAGCAATTAGGCAAAATGTAGGTCAAATGGATACAAATTGCAATGGAAGAAGTCAAAATTTCACTATTTGCAGAAGATATGATAGTATACTTAAGTGACCCCAAAACTTCCACCAAAGAACTACTAAACATGATAAACAACTTTAGCAAAGTGGCTGAATATAAAATTAACTCAAACAAGTCAATAGCCTTCCTCTACTCAAAAGACAAACAGGCTGAGAAAGAAATTAGAGAAATGAAACCATTCACAATAGTCACAAATAATATAAAAATACCTTGGTGTGTATCTAATCAAGCAAGTAAAAGATTTGTATGACAAGAACTTCAAGTTCCTGAAAGAAAGAAATTGAAGCAGATCTTGGAAGATAGAAAGATCTTCCTGCTCGTGGGTTGAAAGAATTAATATAGTGAAAATGGCTATCTTGCCGAGAGCAATCTACAGATTCAATTCAATCGCCATCAAAATTCCCACTCAATTCTTCACAAAGATAGAAAAAGCAATTCTCAAATTCTTTTGTAATAACAAAAACCCAGGATAGCGAAAACTATTCTCAACAATAAAAGAACTGCTGCAGGAATCACCATCCCTGACTTCAAGCTGTACTAAAAAGCAATAATGATAAAAACTGCATGGTATCCGTACAGAGACAGGCAGGAGAATCAATGGAATAGAATAGAAGACCCAGAAATGAACCTCCATACCTATGGTCACTTGATCTTTGACAAAGGTGCTAAAACTATCCAGTGGAAAAAGACAGCATTTTCAACAAATGGTGCTGGTTCAACTGGAGGTCAGCATGGAGAAGAATGCAAATTCATCCATACTTACTTCCTTGTACAAAGCTCAAGTCCAAATGGATCAAGGACCTCCACATAAAACCAGCTGCACTGAAACTAATAGATGGGAAAATGGGGAAAATCATTGAACACATGGGCACAGGGGAAAAGTTCCTTTACAGAAAACCAATGGCTTATGGCATGTCTGTTAAGGGGGTATATCAACTAGCATTTGTCTTACTTTCCTGAGTATTCGAAAACCTTGATTTACTGAAAAAAGCTTGAACGTGCTGGAAGAAGTGAGTTTGGCATTAAGCAAAAGCAAGAGGGTAGAGGGCTTGATTTTTGCTTGTATAACAGCTTTAATTTCATTAATTGCTAGCACCACTGCTTCTGCAATAGCATTGACACAAGGAGTTAGGAAAACAATTTTTGTTAACCATCTAGCAAAAAAAATATTACTAATGTATTTAGTATACAAAAGGATTTATATAGGTATCTGGAACAAAGGATGATGTTCTATAACCTATTCAAATTATCTGAAGGAGGTTCAGGGTTCAAGCTTTAGGAGCCATCCCAAGTGTCATAACAAATATCTTTGGAATAATGATACTTTTGAAATTTACAATGATTTCCATTATAATTTAAAAAAGTTTAAAGACACCTGTAGGATATTTGGCATAATCCTAACACACTCTGGGTGTGTTAATTTTGCATAGTAAGATTATAAATTTCAATAATGCTGATCTGTTGAGCTTTGATGTTTCAGATAATGTCGATAAAATTATTCATGTCCTGAGGTCAGTATTTCCATTTTGCTCAAACCTGAGGAAAGGCATATATAGCTTGATCAGGCTAGCCCTTCTTGTCTTGGGAATTCTTTTATTCCTGCCCATCGTGTTAAAGCTTGTTTCTAACTACATCAACAGGCTGGCAGCCAAAGTACATGACTTGAAACTGATAATGGATCCCCAGACAGAGTTATTAGTTTAATAGGCTGGCAAGCCAAGGACAGGTAAGATTCTGCACGGAGCCTTACAAATCTAAGACATAAGTGCATTGCTTTTGATAATACATATTCCACAACAGGTAAGGAAGGATTTCTTGTCAGAATGTCCTAAGACAGGCTCAGTCTTGTTAATGAAATGGAAAGGAGGGAGAGGTGGAGAGCCTTTGGGAATGCTTGGCAAGAATCTGGCATGGGCTAAGGACAAGAAAATGGGCTGCTTTGCAGGAATGTGACATTGGCCAAGGACAAGGAAGTAGGCTTCAGGAAGGAATCTGACATTAAACTTGAACAAAGAAGCAATTTCAGACAGGAATCTAAATCTTAGGCTAGAAGAAAAAAGTAATCTCAGACAGGAATCTAAATTTTAGGCTAGAATAAGGAAGTAGGCTTCAGACATGAACATGATCTTGTGCTAAGACAGGAAAGTAGGCCCAGATACTTTGGTCATCCTCATAAGCCTTTAGAAACAGTGATCACAGGAGTGTTCATGTAATTGGGTTTAATGTCTTGTTTGTTTGTTTTTTTTTTGACTATTTTTGTTTATTGTATTGCTTGTTCCTTGATGTTTGAATCTATTGTATTGCTAGACCCTCAACCTAGAACTGACTTTAATACATACATGTAATCAAAATGCTATAAAATCATAAAAGAAGAGAGGGTATAGGATGGGGGAATGGGGAAAGGGAATGACATCTGTATTGTAAATAAATAAAATATCCAATAAACAAAAGTCAGGAGTTCTGATATGCTTTTTGTCTGTGCCATATAACATTGCCTCAGCCTGGTTACTAGAAATGTACTTGACTGCAAAACTCAAAGATAGAATCTGAATGGTGTGGATGGGGATATCTACTTGTCCGTACATTATTTTTTAACACAACTATGGCAAGAATCTTGAGAATTATGATCCCTAACAATTTATTTCGGGACCCAGAGACAACAATGAATTAGTCAAGACTATTTTCATTAGGAAAAAAAATGAAGCAGAAACTATCCTCTCTAGAATAAAAAATGAACCAAGTCAAGAATAAGTGGAAAAGTACTACTACTATATCTGGACTAAGAAGTCTTGACATACCATTTAGCCCAGATTTTTCCAGCTTAGAAGAACAATTGAAGACTTTCCTATAAGACTACTTTACCCACAATTCAGTTTGCTATAATCAAATATGTCCTGTGAAGGAATATCCATTTAAAAATGTAACCCTTTATACTGTAGAGAAGATGACTGCCATTATAAAAATGACATCCTAAACACAACACTGTTAGCACCAGCTCTAAGACAAACAATTAATAAATGATGCCCAATGAAATTAAAAGGTTCTGTAACACAAAAGACACTGTCATTTGAAAAACAGCAGTCTACAAAATATTAAAATATTTTCAGCAACTCCACATCTGACAGAGCGCTAACATCCAAAATATATAAAGAACAGAAGAAACTAGACATGACACCCCAATAATCTAATTAAAAATGGCACACAGATCTAAACAGATTTCACAACAGAGGAATCTCAAATGGGTGAGAAATGCTTAAAGAAATGTTCAACATCCTCAACCATTAGAAATACAAATCAAAAATACTTTGAGATTCCATCTTACAGCTGTCAGAATAGCTAATACAAGTGGCATTTCATACTAGCAAGGAAGTAGAATAAGAGGAAACTTCCTTCACTACTGATGGGAGACCAAACTTCTCAGAGGAAGAAATTGAGGGAAGGAGGGAAGGAGAGAAGGAGGGAGAAAGGGATAGAAACAGGAGAATTAGGAGAGAAAGCATTTTGATTTCAGCTGTTTTATCCTTAACATTCATTTAGCAATAACAATAAGACAGCAGACAAAAGGAATGGGAATGAAAAAGGGTTTAACAGAACATCTGGCTATAATGTAACACTATGACATAAATCTCATATGAAAAAGTACACCAACCTTCAGAGATTAGATTAAGCCTCTGTAATTGTCTCTAGTCTGTTTCCAAAAGTCATTTTTTTTTTCTTGGCCAGGATCCCCAAATGAAAAAGATCATCATTGGCCATCTCATTGTAGCCAGGCCCTTCAGTACAGGGATGTGATGTCTGAGTGTAAAATTTTATTAGAGGATGAAAAGTAATTTATAGCATTCTGTTGACTGTCCTGTGTGATAGATTTAAATTGTGGTTAGGGTTGATTTTCTTTAACATTTAACTCACTTGATATAACTTTTTCTTTCTCAATTTTGTGGTAAGTTTCATTCATCAATCTTCTCATCCAAGAATTTTATTCTTCATTTTCTCTTTGGAATTTTACCTCCTTGGATTCACAGACCTCATTTTATAGTTTAGATCCATTTTCTTCTGAGCAGATAATTTTCATTCCCTTACTTTCAAGTTTACTGACACTTCTCAACTCTTTATACCATTAAATCCATTCTCATACAGCAAATGATGGATGTCTTAAAATTCTAATATCTCTATTTGGTTCTGTTCCATGCTTGTCATTTTTAGATTCAATTTGATTCAATACATTTATTTACCGATCATGATTAAAATAGATTCAGGAAAAAAACTTGTTTTATAATTTTAGTGTCTGAGTTATTACAGACATACATACATACATACATACATACATACATACATACATACACCAAATATACACGAACATGTGCACAGGCATACCCCTGGTCTATCTATCCTGCAGACATCACCATTTGGCACCCGTCACTTTTTTCTCACTATGAACTGGCTTTGGAAATACAAACTGATGGCTAGGTCATCTTCACAAAAATGTGAGGCTCCATCACTGAAGACCATCTACCATCTCTGTTAAAATGAATTAAAAAAATTCAATGAACGTATATTCCACAAAGATCCCAATTTGAATTAGGATTTGTGTTAATTCTAAGCTTTTGTTAACTCTAAGCTTATCTACTTAGGTGGAAAATCTTTATATCACCACAATATTTGTCCAATAGTACTGAGTCTGAAGCAGAATATAAAAATGTAAAAATATTGTCATCATTTGATTGTATTTTAGTAAAAAAAAAATAATAATTTGACTTTAGTTTAAGGTTTGTTTTTCTATATTGTGCTTATTAGGCAATAAAATACAAATAAATGGGCTAATTTATCAAACGTTACTTGCACCTAAAGTTCTGGAAACATAATACAAATATCTATATACATGGATTCAAGAGTGATATTCTATATTCCTGGAGCTAGTTGTTTAATAAAATAAAACACAACAAGTCACTTAATATGAAATATCACAATATTTTAATATTGAAATTATAATGCATAGGTTCTTTTTATCTGATTCAAAAAGCAGATATTTTGGTGAACACTTTTATTTGTGGAAAAGTAAGTAATTATAAATATATATTTATTGAACTTGAGTAGTATAATTTATTAGCAAACTAATGACAGAACAAGTTGATTATAAATGATTAAAATTAGATGTAAGAGCCTCTTCCGAGCAGTAAGTAATTTCATAATACTCTTGTGCATGAGCTAGACCAGAGTAAATAAGGATTGCATATAATTTGGGAGTGGGAAACCCATGTCATGACTTCCACAATCAAAAATTAACCATGAGATTTTTTTTTTTTACACATATGTGCTCATAAAGGTGAGGGAACTTTTCTATGTGTAGCTATACCAATGCCATCGGGAATATGTGGAGGTCAGGCGACAATTTGCACAATTTAGTTTTCTGCTTTCATTGCATGGGTCTTGGAATTCAATTCAGGTTCTCAAGCTAAATGGCAAATTTCAGGTCATGTTGAGTCATCTCACTGTGCCATGTGGTTTTCAAAGTCATATGGACAAGCTTATTAAATAGATAAAAAAAATATATAGTGATAGTTGCGTATAGTAAAACTAATCTAATATCTAACCATAGAATAGTTAAACTAAAATACAATCAGTAAATGCTCTCAAGAATGCTAGGTAATCACTCTTTCTAAACTCCAATCCAAGTTTAAGATGAGGCTAAATGGTATGTCAAGATGAGGGACTTTATTCTATACTTCTTTGCTTTGTCTAAAACTTCTAGTTTTTTTCTCCACATAAGGGAAATAAGTTAGTTGAAATGTATGATAAATATTCATGCATATATTTTGACTGGCAGAATAAATCCATTACAAAATCATGACCATAAAAAATAAGGAAATCATATATACTACTTTCAAATCATATTCACTAAACACTCACTAGAGAACTGAAAATTTTTATAACTTTTTCTCATTAAAATAATATAAAAAGAGAGAAAAACCAATATAAACATTTAAAACTATATTTACAACTTAAGTTTAATAACATTTAAAAGAGTTAAGATATTTAAAATGATTTCAAGATTATAGTTTTTTTTAATTGATTTTTTTATTTATTTTCATTTCAAATGTTATCCCCCTTCTCAGTTGAACTCCCACTCCCTTCTCCATCCCCCTGCTTCTACAATGGTACTCCCCTACCCACTTATCCCCTCCGGCCTCAGAACCCTAGCATTCCACTACACTGGGTCATCTAGCCTCCACAGTATCAAGAGCTTCCCCTCCCATTGATGCCAGATAAGGTCATCCTCTGCTACATATGCAGCTGGAGCCATGGGTTCTTCCATGTGTATTGGTTGGTGGGTTATCCCCTGAGGGTTTTGGCGGGTCTGGCTGTGTGATATTGTTGTTCTTCTTTGGGGTTGTTAATCCCTTCAACTCCTTCAGTCTTTTCCCTAACTCCTTCATTGGGGTCTCCTTGCTCAGTCCAATGGTCAGCTGCTAGTATTGGTCAAGCTCTGGAAGTGCCTCTCAAGGCAACAGCCATACCAGCCTCCTGTCAGCAAGCACTTCTTGGCATCAGTAATAGTGTCTGGGTTTGGTGTTAGCAGATGTGATAGATTCCTAGGTGGGGCAGTCTCTGGATGGTCTTTCCTTCAGTTTCTGCTCCATTCTTTGACCCTGCCTTTCATTTAGAAAGAAGCAGTTCTGGATCAATATTTTTAAGGAGGATAGGTGGCCCCATCTCTGAACCGGGGTGGGGCGGGGCATGCCTATCCACTGGAAATGGTCTCTACAGGTTCTCTCTTCCCTTTCTTGAGTATTTTAACTAATGTCATTCCTGTTGGGTCTTGTGAACCACTTGGGTCCCTGGCATACGGGACTTTCTAGTGGCTACCATGGTTATGATCAACAATTCTGGTGACAGCAGATACTGGCAAGGATAGAAATATTGTAAGTTTTTATCTTTTGTGTTAGTTCTTTGAAAATTTTATACAGTGTATTTGATCGTTTTCATCTCCTCACCAAACTTGATACAGGGCTGTCACCTTCCCTACCAACATTTTGTCCTCTGTATTTTTCCACATCATGACCAATTTGTGCTCCCATTTTTATTGACTATGTGGCTTTTTACTTGAAATAAAGTTGACTTAAAGTTGACTTTACTTCAAATAAAGTTGACTTTACCTCTGTTATCAAGTATCAATTGCAATAACTCCTCAGCTAGAAGTTTAGCACTATGCTCATTTCAAAGAAGAATAGTAGGTTCTTTGCTAGGAACTACAGACTGGCTAGTTCTATATTTTTGGCCCTAGAGTGATGCCAGTTGTATATGTCATCTCTTGAATCAGATCAAACAGAAAGCAATCGGTTACTCTTACGTTGTTTGTACCAATACCAAAATAGACAACATGTACTGTCAGATACATGGTATTGTAGCTCACAAGGTAGGTTGGTACTTAGCTTGTTAAACAAGTATTGTAGTTTGATAATAACGTGCCTTAATAGGCCTAAATATTGGTTACTTGCTCTACAGATTATGCATCCATCTTGTTATATTTAAAATACTTTGGGAAGTGAAACCTACCTACAATGTAACCACTGGAAAAAGATCATCAATTCGATCTTTTCTCTCTTCTCTACCTCTGACTTACCACTTTTTGATCACATCTTAAAAGAAGTGCTATTAAATACAAACACTTACTTCCCTGATGACCTATGTCCAGGTGTGTGCGGTCATGTGACCATGTACCAAACTTTGAAAACATTGAACAAAAATAAACCCTTTCTCCCATAAACAGTTTGTGCCAGTTGAATAACAGACATAGCATCACAACTGATGACTCACAAAAGGAATTGCTAATATAGCAGGCATGCTATAATGGAGACAAACATATGAGATAGAAGATTTTCTAATAGAATCTGGAGAGAGGGAATATTTTTAATTTTTTGGTTAAGACTTCTGATAAGTCTATACCAGTCTATAGACTTTGCAAAATATACCTAAAATATGGTTAGACATAACTGATTCAACTTACAAGGTTCTGAGTTTTAGAAAGGATGTAAAAGCTATTTCTACTGTGATATTATTTTCGGCATACCACATCTGGCTCTGATTGCAGACTTTACAGAAAAAGAAAATTTTGAGTTTCTGCCAAGCACTATTTTTTTGAGGTGGCAAAAGGTAATTTAATCTCAAGTAGACAATGTTTATTTCAGTTCACACTTAATGCCATTGTTCTAGTCTCATGTATTGTTCTGTTCTGGATTAATTCACCTGACATACCAGTTAGTTATCAGTGAAGATAACTTTCTAGAATATTTATGGAATGCTTGAGGCATATGATAATCTGCAGTAGCATATTAGATCAGAAGACTCATATTACAACATAAGAGGTGCAAGAGTAATCTGACTTTATTTGTAATTTTATCACACACACAAACATCCATGAGCCATTTACTGAACCCAACAATATACTAGTAATGGTATCGCAAACACTATACTTGGTAAACATGAGTTGTATTCTAGGAATGCATCAAAACTGTAGATATTTATTTGTATTGTGACCTAAATAAGAAGAGTATAAAGATCAAAAAACAATGGAAGGAAAGAGGGCATGAATCAATTTACAACAAACTCAACAATCTAGAAGAAGGCTTTCAGCTTCCAGAACAGAAATTTTAGTTTCTGAAATACGAGAAACCTGTTTGCCAAAAATATTAAATTTTTACCTAGGGAATACATCCTTTGGGTCTAGAGTGCTGGGAATGTAGATGAGATCACTTGTTGCTCTTAGAGAAGACCGAGGTTCTACTCTCAGGACCCCCATTGTGTCTCACAATCAAGTTTAACTCCAGTGCTATAAAATTCTATCCCTTATTCTGGTCTGTCACACATAGCTTCCAGTTACATATAGCAATACACATGGAAAATATCCATGTCTGTCTCTATATAAAAGACATTGAGCTACCAGTTGTCCAGGATATTTATATGCATATTTGAAGAGTATCTGCGATTAAGAAGAGTAATCATGTTGATAGGGAAATTGAGGTCTGTAAAAACTGGGAGGTAATTCCGATTTTCCATAATGAAGAAAAGCAGTTGAAGGACATAAGTCAAGGAATCTTTTTAGAGCTATTATTCCATTTGAAACCTGACTCATAAGGGCAGTCTAAATATCTTTAATTTTATTCGTCTTCTCCAAGAAAATGATTTGTATGACACTGCTAGGTAAGCCCCGAAGAACTGAAGAGGTGAAGGCTGAAACTTGGAATGTACAATGGCCGTAAACAAACTACAATGATGAAATGTAATACCGAGATCAAACCCAATGATGAAGCAAATTTTAGACTTTATAAGTGTACAAATGGGTATATGCATGTGCATGTGGAGAAAAGGGGACACCTGAGCTGTCATACTAGTCCCAATTCATTTTTGTCTTATAAAACAAAACTTTTTCATCAGTCAATATCTTAGTTAGTAGGATAATACTGATTCAACAGGGTGTTCCCCAATACCACCACACCATCCCCTATCTATCTCAGTGGTTTTGGGTATAAGAGAACACAACAATGCACAACTTAACATGAACCCTAAAAATTCAAAATCATGTCTTAATGCATACAGTGATGCATTTTCTACTGAGCCATCATCTCACCCCTCTTTGGTTTGTTTTCTTTTTTTTTTTTTATCTATTAGAACAGAATGAGATCTTGATTTCTAGTCCAACATCTGAAATGCTTTTCATTAATGACAACTAAAATTTCTAAGAAATAATGGGAAGTAACTGTTTGAAACCGAAGAATTTTGATTTTTCTATTAATTTTCTAAATTCAGAATTTAATAGCTTGTCAAATTTGATGTGTTCGAAGTTTATCTGTAATAATTCCTTTGTTAAAGCCAGCTGTTTACCATATATTTAAAGTAGGTTAGGTGACATCCATCACCTTCTATTTCAGGCAGTGTTTTTATAGTTCTTTGCTTTAGTATCTCAAAGTGCCTCCATATGAAATCAAACACCAGACAATGTTCATGTTAAATTGTTTTATTCAAAATTTTACTGGATGGTCAGTTCAATGTAATCTCCTGCTTCTGCCAGTTGCTTCGAATGTAAAGATAATCTCTTTCATCTAATTGATGTTCATTATGATCCAAAGACTTACTACATCAAACAGAACTTCTATAGACACCAGTACTGAGAAGTAATCATTACACCAGTAATGTCTTACTCATATATCTTTTGATATGTTCAATGTTCACAGATTTTATGAGTTGAGAAGAAAAAAGAATACACTAGGAGTCCCCCTGGGGCATGCCCAGCAGTAGTAAGCTGAGCAATTTCCTCTGAGGACCATAGTATGGCCCACTGCTCTCCCTGTACTAGGCACATCCAGGTTAGACAGCTGTCTCTAAATTGTCTGCCAAGCCAATCCAAAATCAGTAAACCACACTAGCTCTCCTGTACTTGAGTTTTAAATCAACAATTTAACCTATATTTGTGGTGATTTGCTAACACAAGAGTGACTAGATGGTTAAAGACCAACATAAAAACATTAATCAATAAGATCCAGGGCAATATGGCACCATCAGAGCTGAGCCATGCTACTACAGCAAGCCCTGGGTATCTTAACACACCAAAAGCACAGAAAATGTGCTTGAATCAATATCATAAAGATGACAGAGGTCTTTAAAGAGGAAATGAATACCTTTCTATACCTTCCTTACAGAAATACAGGAAAATAAAATCAAACAGATAAACAATAAATAAAATTGTTAAAGACTTGAAATTAGAAATAGAGCCAATAATCTCCAATTCTGGAGATGGAAAGCCTAGGAAAGATAACAATAACTAGAGACACAAGCATCACCAACAGAATAAAAGTGATGGAAAAGAGAATCTCAGGCCTAGAGACCTTGAGGGCTTAGCCAATAATCTTCCTTTTCTAGACATCCCTCCCTGAAAAGGTATTTAATCTCCAGTCAGATACCCTGCGAATGGGGTTTATGCATTCACTTTCCACCACAAACAGCTAATAAAGGATATGGTTAAACACGAGCTGTCACTTTCATCAATATCTGCTATTAGGAGCCACAGAGATGGCAGTTTCTACAGCGCTGAGGCCTAATTCTCCCTTAGAAGGCCTCTCTGTGCTCCCAGCCACAACTTCTTGGTGCCAATCTAAGGACAATCACAGCTGGGACAAGCCAGAGCTTCCTTTTCCTCTGCCCAGGCTATATGCTGTCCCAAGCCCACGGACCCTTAACTCTGTTCTCAGCTCTTCCCTGACTCCCAGTGGCTCCTGGGTGTCCAAGAGTCAGAAAACCCTATGGCCTTGAACCAACTCCAGCATTCCCAGATCTCAGATTTCACTTCTTCCCCCACCCTGCCACACAGCAATGTTTCAGAACTTCCCTACAGCCCAACACCTGACCCCATGGTAGTGTGAGATAAGCACAGCAGCAAGACAGACATAAACTGTAGGGAAATGAATGCATAAATCTTCTTTTCAGGAGCTATCTATGAACTCTGTTGCCTATCTTTGAATCTCTTTCCTCTAACTGGGTTGACTTATCTACCTTCAAAAGAAGAGGCACCTAGTCCTACTGTAATGTCATATGCCAAGGATGATTGATAACCATGGGAGGTCTCCTCTTCTCTGAAGAGAAAGAAACTGGGAGATGGAAAGATGGGAAGTCAGAGGGAGAGATTGAGAGAAGAGTGTGGGGAAGCTGTAATTAGCATGTAAAGTAAACTAATTAATGCAGCCCCCAAAAAACAGTACATTAAAAGTTTGGGGTAGATAATGCAGCTACATTGGTAAAAGTATTTTATGTGCAACCTGCAGGTCTGCTGATGATACTAAACATACAGAGGGAAAAAAAAAAGGAAAAGAAAGTTACACATAGAGTCACTTGTCTGTAATACTAGCAACTGAGGAGAAGCATCAGAATCCCTAAGACTTACTGGCCACTAACTGAATCACTGAGTTCTAGGGCCTAGAAAAGACTCTTAAAAAAAAAAAGTTAATAGATCCTAAAAAGAACACCTGAGTTGACCTCTCTCCTTTATTTTCAAATATATGTGAACACAACACATATGAACACATATTCTCTCTCTCTCTCTCTCTCTCTCTCTCTCTCTCTCTCTCTCTCTCTCTTAAATTAGCAGGCTTATTCTTTTCAAAAATATTTATAAAACCTAAGTGATGGAAGAATCATTCTTCAGCATTCTGCTGTTAATTTTTTGTTGAAATCTATCATAGTTGTCAGTGAAAATGAAAAATCTGACATTGAATAATTTATGGTTATTACTTAATCAAAAGTGAAACAGTGATTGTATTATCACATAAATAATAGATGATGTACTATCTTTTAAAAGCATAACTTTGATTTATTTCTAAAAAAAGTACAATCACTTAAATTCACATTTAAAAAATCAGTAATCATCAATGTTTTCTCACTGAACATTTTAAAATTAATGTTTAAGATAGGGTTGAAGACATTTTGTAGTAATCTAATTTCTCAAATGAGTATTACATGCATTCTATATATCCTTATGTATATATATATATATATATATATATATATATATATATATAGTGTAGAGTGCCTTAGGATTCAAATCTAGATGAGGGCATTTACTTCTGCTTGAATCAAAGCTCTTACAAGTATGTGACCTATATTTGTGTTCAAAGAATAATCTTCATAACTGTTAATCAACATATTTGGTAAAGTTACATTAAATCACATATATATGAAGATATTTTTAACCATGAAATAAGCTAATTTATAGTACTCGAGGGATGACCATGGTTAAGTATGTGTATTGCTCTTGAAGATGACCTGAGTTCACATCCAAGCAGCTACACTTGGTGCTGTCACCATCTGTAGCATCAGAATCAGGAGGTCTAAGGATCTCTTTTGGTCTGCACAGGTGTCTGAACTCACACATACACAGATAAACAAAAACACATACAAACATACATACACACACATAAACACTAATGCAATAATATTTTTAAAAGCTACATTATTTTCCGGAGATAGTCAAGTGTTTTACACTCATAATGTTCAGTGGTTGAACTCACAACTGCAACACTTTTTTAATTAAATATTTATATTAAATTATATATAAAATTAAATCAAAAAAGAAAATAAAAATCTGAGTAATAAATTCCTTCTAAAACTGGGGTAAGAAAATATTTTACATTAAGGCACATAAACATTTGCAATAGCAAGATGGTTCAGTGAGCAGGGTTGCCTGTAACCAAGCCTGGCAACCTGACACCATCCCTGAAAGTAAGCTGTCTTTTATCCCCCACATGTGATAAGACATGTTTAGAACCATACATAAAAATATTCACACATACACACAAAATATTTTAAAAAAATAATAAAATACATGACTTTTATAGTTTATGAGTGAAGATGAGTAAGTACCAATGAGAATAAAGCTCAACATGTAAAAATAGTTTTATGTAGTATCATAAAATTGGAAGTATTTCATTTCTAATATTTTAATAAACCTAGTTCACAGTGTTGTAACTATGTTAGGCATATTCTTAAATATCTATAAATTTTGGATCTGTCATAAAATAATTTATTCTTGTGATATAGACCTAGATTTTTGATGTAGAGTAGACTATGGAAAATAAAGGGAGTTGATGAGGAGATGTGTATAAAAAAAACAAGAAGAGGAAATAATATTCAACATATAATCTGTACTTGTGTGAAAATAGCCTTTTCTGACAGAGTACCTTAAGGACAAGGATAGAGGATAGTTAAAAGAAAATGTCCTAAAAATGAACACAGTACATAGAATAGTAAACTCTGTGCAGTGTAAATATTTTCAATATTGAAAGTTCTTAAAGAACAAATCATGAGCTTCTTGGGTTTTTTTGAATTTCTCATAATTCCTTGTAATTTTCCAGTGTGGAATAGTATTGACTATCTAGGTCAAAAAGTCATGAATGGTCTCAAAGTTAATGCTTAATAATCTCAATTATAATTTTAAACTATAAATAATAAAGAAAAAATTAGAAGAGAGAAGAGTTGATAATATCCTTTTATTTAGAACAATAGTGTTTTTTCAAATTAAAATGTCTAGAAATTTTTAAATGCAATCATCAAATATGTGCAAAATATTTTTACAACAAAATAATTCTTCTCATATATATAATTTAAAATATTATTGTTTAAATAATATTTATTCTATTCACAGTATAGTTTGGAAACAGTAAATGTGAAATTAAAAATTTTATAACAATAAAAACAAAACATTTTATTCATTGTATTTAATAGTTAATTGTAACCCGCGCAATCTTCTCGCCAGCAAGAATGCACACAGGATCCTTCCGCAGCACCCTTTTTATTCCCAAGCATGGAGGAAGAGAGAGGGAATTGAACATGGCGCCGCCTTATATACCCCTTGGGGTGGACATATCTGATTGGCTGATTGCTCAAATTCCCATGTTCCCCTGCCACTGTACATGCGCAGTTTTACTAGTCCAGTGGCGGATGTGACATCCCAAGCTGGGTGGTGACTAGGCGTTCCTTTGCCACTGCGCATGCGTGGTTTTGTTATCTCACGCGCGTCAGGTGTCAGCATTGGCTTCCCACAATTTTGCTTAAAAATTATAATTTTTTAGACAGACAAGTTGATCAATGGAATAGAACTGAAGACCCATAAATAAACCCATATACTTTTATTCACTTAAATTTTGACAAAGAAGCCAAAAATATGCAATGGAAAAAGAAAGCATCTTCAATAAATAGTGCTGGTCTAACTGGCAGTCAGTACATAGAAAAATGAAAATAAATCCGTATTTTTCACCTTGCACAAAGCCCAGGTTCAAATAGATCAAGAACCTCAATATAAAATCAGATATACTGATTCTAATACAAGAGAAATCAGAGAAGAGTCTTGAACTCATTGGGACCAGAGGAAATTTCCTAAATAGAACTCCAATGGCTGATGCTCTATGATCAATCATTGATAAAATAGGACCTCATGAAACTGAAAAGCTTCTGTAAAGCAAAAAACACCGTCAACAGAACAAACTGGCAACTACAGATTGGGGGAAAAATATTCACTACCCCACATCTAATAGAGGGCTAATATAAAAAATATTTAAATCACTCAAGAAGCTAACCTCGAAATTAACCAAACAACCCAATCCAAAAATGGGGAAAAGAGCTAAACAGACAATTCAAAACAGAGGAATCTTGCATGGCTGAGAAGCACTTAAAGAAATGTTCAAAGTTTTTAGTCAACAGAGAAATGAAGATCAAAAGGAGCCTGAAATCTCATCTTACACCAGTCAGAATGGTTAAGACAAAAATTTCAAGTGACAGAACATGTTGAAGATGATGTGGGAAAAGAGAAACACACCTCCATTGCTGGTTGGATTGCAAACTGGTACAACCACTCTGAAAATTAATCTGGAGATTCCTCAAAAAATTGAAAATAGATCTACCTGAAGACATACCTATAGAAATTCACTAAATTCAGAGACACACAAAATATTTCTTAATCAAATTATAAAATTTAAGTCACCTGTATCAAAAAGTATTTATAGATATATATCAAAGTAACAAGCAATAGAAATTTTCAGTGAAAAACATATTATGCTTTATGTGGAACATGTATATAATATATATTTACATTAAACTTCAATTGATGAATAAATGTTATTGTTTAAAATTTACATTTCTTTGTCTACAAATGTACTGTGTAAATAAAATTTATAATGCCAGTGTAAACAAGTGAAATGTAATAACATATAAGACTGACTTTTCCAATAATGTTCTGGTACTATGTCTATCTTAGACAGACAAAAATGTTTAAAAAATGGATAAAAATGGAAAGGTTGTCTCATTTGTTGATTGAGTCAAGATAAAATGATCTGATTCAGCTGATTTTTTTTTATTCTCCTAAACAGACTACCTATGGGGATTTCCTATTTACTGTAGCCAGACCTGATGAACAGAGCTTTCAGGAAGATTGCAGCAGCTAAGACCTTGGAAAGAGCTCTTCAGGGGTCCAGATTGAACTTGACTCACCCCTTTATACCTGGCGTAATAGCAGAGGACATTTTTCAAAGGCCTTGCTGCAGCAATTGCAGTAACAGCATTAGCAGCTCACGCAGTGGGTAGTAAAGTGCCAGTCAGCCATTAGGAGAGACAGAAGAAAGGGTGATCTGAGGAGGCCAAGCAGTGCCAGTCCTTATTCTGTCTTACTTGGGAATAGAACATTGTGTTTGCCCTTATTTTTGATTTTTTCCTGTCCCTCCAAACCAGTGCTTATTTGTTTGCATTAAAGGTTTTTTCTTTTAAAAGATATAAAATTTTAAATGTATGACATTTAAAATTCAAATGTAAGCATATTGAAGGAGTATTTTCCGAAAATGTTTACCATTAAATTGTCATTAATTTTATAAATAAAAAGTAACACTTTGTTTTATTTTTCTTTGTGCTGTAAGTAATGGTGATTATTCATGCATTTGCTTTTAAAGTAAATTGTGTGTAGATCATTTAGCAAGCATAAACTTCCAAGTAAATGCTTTGCTGAATGTTATGCATAAAAATTGCTCATAACCATTAATTGTTCCTAATTCAGGGTATTCATGTGATTTGCTAATTCACAACTTTTAAAATAAAATCTCTTCCTTTCTTCTAAAGAGATGCTAAACATTTTACAGTTGAGATAAACACAAAAAAATTTATGAAAAAACATAACATGTGAATTTTATGCATTTAAGTTTATTTGTGGCTACAAATAAAAGCTAAATATTCTAATTACTTTGAATAGAGTCAAGAAACAACCCAAAGTCCTCTTCAGTGTGTTGTAATGTTTTATAGAGACTTTTATGGCCCAGGCATTGTGTTGCTATAGCCTTGTGATATCAATCTGCATGTTCATGAATTTCAAGCACATCATAATATACAGCCTAGATGGCATCCATAAAACTTCCTGTTATATCAGAAGGGCGAGTCTCTTCCATTTTATTACATATTCACAAGTGATAGCAAAATCTATTGCATAATTCATACTTGTAACCAAATAGCACATAATACATCATTATGTATGATTTAACTAGATGCTGTATAATATTCTGAATGATCTCTAGTGGCTTTAAAATATACAAATGTTAATGAGCAACATTAGAGTATTATATTTATGTGTGGCTATATCAAACATTGAAGCTTATCTAGAAAACTCTAAAATGTTTCTTTTACATTTAAATGAATTGAAAAACAAAGGGTGGCTTAAAAGTTACACCTAGATAATTCATTAAAACAGTCAATGACATGTGTCTGGCCTGACATGAGGTCTAATCTCCACTCCACCTTCACCCTTCAGTCACTTACACAGGTGGGCGTGATAAACAGGCCCCAGACCCTAGAGAGATTTACATACTAATGAGGTACCTGAAGGCCAGAGGGTGGAGCCAATTAAGCATTACTTCCTATCCCCTCCCCCTCTTCCCTTTCCTTATTTAATTCAAGTCCACCCTGGGTTTTGGGGGCACGCATCCAGATCCGTCCGCCATGCCAATAAACCGGTTTTGGAAACCCAAGGACTTCCTCTGTGTTGAGGCTGCACCTTGAGGAACCTTGGAGAGGCCTTTAGTGAACACTGGGACCTAACTTCCAGCTGGAGGAATCCAGGGTGTTCTCAGCCAACTACACACAGTGTGGCATGAGGAACCCAGCCATATTTTTTTCCTACAGACATGGTCACAAATGTGTGTTTATTTACTATAACTATATTAAAACAGAAAAGTCCTTCAAACTCAACTATTTTAGCAACATACTTAGGGAATCAGTAAGTTTAATTATCTCTCAAAGACTTAAATGGATTTATAAAATTTATAGAATCACTTGCAAATGAACAAATCTCTGAGCTTTAAACCTTATTTCATTGTATAATGCCTTTACATGAATTTGAACAGTTCTTCGTTAATATTTTTGAGAAAAATCTTCTGAATGCTCATTTTAACAGAAAAAATAATCTTTGTCCTATTATTCTGCCAAATTGATCACAAATAAATTTTATATTTTAAACATTTTTTTTTTACTCCCAGAGCAGTGTTTTTGAAAAAAATATTAAAAGGCTTAATAAAATCATAGTTAAACATGTGAAACTGTGAAGAGCCATAGAGATGAAAAAAGTTCTTCTAAATGTAGCCATGTTTCCCTTCCCTCATGTTGAGGAGGCCTTAAATCCAATTTGAAAGCTGTTGGTGACTAACAAAGTATGCATGTCAGCACCACACTCTAAGCTTAGAATAGCATGCTGGTCACTCTTGTGGTTCACAGACCTCATAACTAGGTTGCACTGTGGTTTGCTTCACTCCTTTGGAAACATATAAGACTCCTCCTGGTACTATATAATAGTTGGTCTTTCGGAAACTGGGTTTCAGGCCAGATCCAGTTTGGGGGACTTTGAGCCCTGAGGCAGAAATACTTGATACCTTCAGTAATAGTTCTAATCTCTCACATCTGGGGTGGAAACCAAGGACATTAGCAACAGCTATAATGTTTTGGGCGTTCCTTGGATAACTGTGATTCAAAACTCAAAAGAAGGCCTCTCCTGCTAAAGTTGTTTCATTAGATAAAATGAATGGGGAGAGAACATTCTTGGCCCAGATAGATGGTGGGGGACATTTACACCTAATTCTTCTGGAGCATTCCTCATGTTCACTATAAGATCTGCTTACCTTTGTCTGAAGTTGCCATTTCAAACAATGGTTGACTCCTGCATGCTGGTTTTTTTTTTTTCTGCAGAATAAACACTCTTTCTTTTTGCATAAAAAGTATATGTGTATGTTTGTACATATAACTTAAATTTACTGTAAGGTTTTTGACTTACACAGTTAGTAGTGAGATTGCTTATAAACTTTTTGGGTACCCTTTCTGTTTCACTCTCATCTCTCCTTTGAAATTAGTCCCGTCCCTGTTTTTCCCAGTCTCTCTTCAGCTCCCTTGAAACTTGCTATACTCAAGGTCTATACTTTCACTCATCGGCAATCTTACCCCTTTTTGCTCTGCTGCTTTCTCCTGTTACTCCTCTTATTTCTAAGAGGAAGTCATGTGCTTACATCCAAAAAGAATGGTGGTAATGTCATTATAATTTCAAAAAGCAGCCAGAACTAAATCTCAATTAGATGTACTTTGAAAACATTTACATTCAATTGTATACCATAAAATCCTCCCACTTTTGGTGATCTATACTGTTCCTGTAGAGAACACCATTATCTGCTTCATTTACAACTCTAACTCTGTGGATTCATGTACACAGCATTCCTGATAAAAATTTTAGAAATATTATTTTTAAGAAAAGACTGTATGAACGTTCATTTTACAAGATGATGGCAGTATTCTCTGTGACATTTATAAATGACGTAGTCATAACTACAAATATTTTAAAAATGACATAAGCATATAGAAAATGTGACATCACGGTATCCCTGACAGTAGGTTATAATAAGCTACTAATATTAACATTTACTCAGGAACAAAACATTTCGAGGGTGAAAATGAATAATTACTTCTCAATTGGGGTAAGAAACTAATGTAAAATATGGCTAATGTATCCAGCAGGATAAGATAATGACAATGTTTATTGTTTAGTTCAGTGAATGAGTTATACTTTTTAAGTATATAATGGAGTTTGGAAACACTAATAGCAATGCAGTTATTAAAGAATTTCAATGCTAACTTACAGGTAAGAGTGATACAATAAGTGTTTTATAAAAAACTGTCATTTAATGCAGGATTTCTTAGAGGATTAATAAAACCACAAAATGTAATAAAAAAATTAATTCAGACAATCTGGTAAATTAATCTTGACAACTTATAAGATCAACAAGCAAAGTCCAAATCCAATCTCAAATACTTATGTTTTTCAAAAGTTTTACACAAACACACACACACACACACACATTGTTTTGAGTTGTTATGTTGTTGGTAGTGTGATATGTGTGTGTGTGTTTTTTTATATTATTGTATTCCTTGCATTTTCATAAATATTCTAAAAATCTGATTATCAGTGTAACCCTTGTCACTATGATAGGTATGATCCATATTATTTTATTAAAATAAGAAAACTAGGATGGAAAGCAAATGGAATAATGGAAAACAAATTCCATTTTTTAAATTAAATTAAATTTTTCCTTTTATAATAGCATGGAAGCTATATACAGTAAAAGTTAGATGTTCATTCTTATTATGACACCAATCTATAAAAGTCTAGAAGCAAAAGACAGCCATTTTTGTTATGTTAGAAACAAGCATGTATAATTTTTAAATGAGTGGTTGTTAAAGACATTTTCTGTCCACAATATTGAACACTTATTAAGTAGTTAATTGTAATATTACTGGATGTTTTTTGAGTAAACATAAAGCACTTGACTGCAAGAAATATAAAGAACCACAACCCCAAATTTAGTTTTAGAAAAGTACCACTTAAAATATTTCCCTCTATTACTAATAACTACAGTTCATTATATTAATTTTGTAATCATAATATCAACTTTGATTAACTGAAAGCAATTGTGTACAATTGAGATTGTGTCTTTGCTTTAAAAATTGATTTTATTCCTGATATTGCCTAGTTATTTGACATAAAAACTAATTAGAACTGTCAGTTATTACACAAAGTTTTAATAACTTTTGAGTGATCAATTTAGCAGCAGATGAGCATCAGTATTCTGCCCATTCATCTAAAAAAAGTGAAAGAAAAATTGTTCAATTCTGGTTTCTTTGACTATGATATTTCCCTATGCTCTATTTTGTTCCTCATCTCCTACTCTACATTCACAGCTCAGATTTGAAGTACTCTTTAGAATCCTAAATGACTATTATGTTTCCCACCTCAAAATAGTCATTTCTATGTCAGTGCTGTTGTGTTTCAAAATAAAGAATTACTTAGCATTGAGATCTCCGAGTTTAAGTTGTATTTCTGTGGGATCAAGTGGCTATTCACTTAAGTTCAACAAAGTTGTTTACTCATTCCTAAACAGCCAACAAATCACAATGAGTACTTTATTGTTTCTCATAGCATTATAGAAATCATCCTTAAGCTTTTGACGATGGTGTTATGCTCACCATGTCAAGAAACTCACTTAGTACCACAATACAATGCTATTTGTAAACTGAACGACATGCAACTTGACAATGAAATCTTCCAATTGTTGTGTAAGTCAGGAGGATCAACAAAGACTAAAGCTAGGTAATATATAAGAATATTTCTCTACAAAGACAGATCTATGCCTTGTATCATTTTGAGTGTATTTACTGTGGGAAACCACTAGATTCAGTTGAGGTATGATTCTCTTAAATACCATATGAATAACAGTTTCAAAACAAATTTGAATGTATTCTATAGTATGACATGCTATCTCCACTGATACTTTATATGATAATATATTGTGCTATGGATTATTTAACTATATTATATTGGTAGAAATGATAATATCCAAATAATTCATTTTAATGAATCTATTAAAATATTCTTAGAAGAAAATTTGTACATAAATCTTTATAAAATTATCTTACCTAAAACATTTCTACTATTGCTTAGTGGAAAGAATAAATAAATAGAAAAATCATTTACAACTACTAACATGTCAAATGCTGTGAAAAATTGTAGAAAAATATGATTGATATCAGACAGTCTTCGGGAAGTTCTTCCCTTGGAAAGAATAAATTATAATTTATATAAAGCCTAAGTTTATTACTTTAAAAGAATCTTTTTATTCTTCTACATATCTTGATTAATAATCATAAATGAATTCTAGGATCATATTACTGTCACTCTCATATCAAAATAGTTGTAAATACCTGGTCCCAATATGAAACTCTAAGACAACATGTCTATTATGTCTAATTTTACATGTCTAAGTTTACATGTCTATTATGTTAAATTCAAAATTTACAAGTCCACATTTTCTAGAAAATAGATTTTTATTTAAGTCAGATGAAAAATAAAAAGAAAAGACAATTTATGATCACAAGAATCATGTCATCATCAACAAAATGATTACAATGTGATAGTCTTCTGTCAATGAAATTTAAAAGTAAAATCATGCTGAACCTACAGTTTGATTAAAATATTATTGAGATTCTCTAGGTCTGTTGATACTCGTATCACAAATTCTCATGATGTTTCAATCTCTACATATTTATTTTTTCATCAAGAGGAAAAATGCACATACTTATTTCCTCTGCAAAGGAATGATCACCCCTTAATTTTTAAGTGAGGTTTTAAAGTGATTTTTTAAATTCCTTTGGGAATTTGTTTACATTATTTAACCTCCAATTCACTTGTCATTTTATACAATACCTTTAGAAAACAAGAATTAAGTTTCATAATATGTATGCAATTCCTGGCATACTTTCCAAGACATGGTAGACTCTTATTAACTGTTACTGTATATGGAAATAAACTAAGTGCTTTTCTTTTCTTCACTAGTTGATGGCATAGGTGCTTCATCATCAAAACAACTTCTGCCAATATTCTTTCTAAAATGTGCTAACAGATTTCTGTAAACCACTATAAATTGTTTCCAGAGTAGTCTGCCCATAAAAACCACATAATTTTTATTAAAAACACATTATACTTCTTTTACTTATAAAAATTGGTATTAAGCCATAGTAAACAAAATAAAGAAATGAAAGAGAGATTTTAATCCAGCTACAAATTCTGAACAAAATCCTATATTATAGCGCAATTGCTTTTAGTTCCCATCTGGAATTATTGAAGGGCTAGTTGCATTATAGTTGAATTTATCTCCTGTTGGTCTTTTGTTTATCTGAATAGATGGGTTTCTCTGACAATAAGCTTTCTCCGGAGAATTCAACATCACCTAATAAAGACATTTGTCTTCCTATGAGAAACTATACTAAACAAAACCATTCCTGGAGGAAGCTATAATCTCTAAAACCAATAATTTCCAACAGGCAACTGGTAATCTTCTGACTGTCAGATGAAAGAAAATATAAAGAAGTTCATTGAACAAGATTGTATACTATATTTTGATGATCTGGACTATGATATTCTTTCTTTATGCCTCTACATTTTCATTCTAAAATTATTCCAACTTTTTTTTTTAAATATGGTACAAAGCAAAGAGGAAAAACATATAAAGATTTGAGAAGCATAGTATATATGAGCTTGCATTTAGTAGAAAATCTAAACTGTATAAAAATATTCAGATTAGGATAAACTATTTTACAAACACTGTAAGAAAAAGTTCCATTTGCCTAAGCTATATATAAGTTATTCAAAACAGGACTTTTAATGTTTAGATAATTTTTAAGTTATTCATTGGACTACATTTATGTTATTATTTGACTACTTTTAAGTGAATAAAATGAATAAAGATATATGTGAGATTATTTATGTCATATGTGTATATGTGAATTTATGAGTTAGGGTATAGGAATACATTTTCACCTGTGTATACATTTGTATATTTTCCTCTATCAATCTCAATTTGATTCACTGAGACACGGTATCTGGCTGAATAGGAACATTCCCAATTTTCACTATTCAGATACTTAGATCACTTAGTGGATCTTCCTTTTCTTCCTCCTGGAAGCTGAGCTAAAATCCAAAATATATAAAGAATTCAAGAAGCTAACCACCATCAAAAAAACTGAAATAACCCTATTAAAAAATGGGATATAGAGCTAAACAGAGAATTCTCAACCTAGAAATCGTGAATGGCCTAGAAGCACTTAAAGAAATATTCAGCATCCTTTGTCATCCTGTGTCAAAATGTACCTGAGATTCTACTTTACTTGAATCAGAATGACTAAGATCAAAAACTCAAGTGACAGCACATGCTGGCAAGGATGTGGAGAAAGAAATAATCCTCCATTGATGGTGGGATTGGAAACTGGTACATTCACTTAGGAAATCATTTTGAAGGTTTCTCAGAAAATTGGAAATAGGTCTACCTCGAGACCCAGCTATATTGCTCCTGTGAATATATTCAAAAGATATTCCACCATACTACAAGGACAATAAAATGTACATAGCAGCTCTATCTGTAATAGCCACAGGCTGGAAACAATACAAATATCCATCAATGGAAGAACACATACAGCAAATCTGTTTAATTTACACAATTGAATACTATTCAGTTATTAAACTGAGGACATCATAAATATTGTGGGTAAATGAATGGAACTAGAAAGGATCCTGAGCGTGATAACTCTGACTCAAAAAGACATTCATAGTATGTATTCACTCATAAGTGGATATTAATCATAAAGAACATTCATGATACAACAAACAGACTTTAAGAAGATTAAGAAGAAGGAAGGGTCAAGTGAAGATACTCCAGTCCCATGTAGAAGGGTGAACAAAATAATTATAGGAGGCAGAGGGAGGGAGAAACATGAGTGGGAGGGGGAAGAGGTAGGGGAAAGGGGGTAGGATTATGTATGGGAGGGAGGGGAGAGGATAGAAGCCCAGAGGAGTCAGGAGAATGAATGGAAATAAGTAGATGCAGGGGTTGGGAGATGGAAGAAACCTATAGAAAGTCCCAGAGAACTAGGATGTGAAAGGCTCTCAGAACACAATGGGAATGACCTTAGAGGAAATACCCAACATTGTATAGAGTTGGAACCCGAAGAAACCACCTCCAGTAGATAGACAGGGTTCTTAGTGGAGAAGTGAGGCCACATTTAAAATTTTTGATTCCTAATTGTTCTGGACTAAAAGAAATAAAGGAACAAAAATGGCGCAGAGATTGAAGAAAATGCCATCTAGAGACCAGCCCAACTTGGCATATGTTCCATGGGAGGACACCAAGCTATGAGACTTTTTTTTTTTTTAAAAGACTGATTTATTTGTTGGTATATGATTTTCCTTTTCTTTCTTTTTCTTTTATTATTTTTTATTTATTTGCTTTTACACTCCAGATTTTATTCCCCCGTCCTCCCTCAAACTGTTCCACATCCCATACCTCCAAACCACCCCCTGTCTCCACAAAGATGTCTCCACCTACCACCTCCCACCCCACCTGACCTCTAACCTTTCTGGGGCCTCTAGTCTCTTGAGGGTTAGGTGCATCAACTCCGATAAAGCACAGACCCGGCAGTCCTCTGCTGTATATGTGTTTGGGCCTCACATCAGGTGATGTATGCTGTCTTTTTGGTGGTCCAGTATTTGAGAGATCTCAGGGGTCCAAATGAATTGAGACTGCTGGTCTTCCTACAGGATCACCATCTTACTTAGCTTCTTTCAGGCTTTCCATAATTCAATCACAGGGGTCAGCAGCTTTTGTCCATTGGTTGGGTGCAAATATCTGCATCTGACTCTTTCAGTTGATTGTTGGGTCTTCTGTGCGTCGGTCATGTTAGGTCCCTGTTTGAGAGCTCTCCATAACCTCAGTAATAGTGTCAGGCCTTGCAACTTCCCATTGTGTGGTATCCCACTTTGGACCTGTCCTTGGACCTTCTTTTCCTCAGGCTCCTTTCCTTTTCCCTCCATGTAGTTCTTTCAAACAGGCACAATTATGGGTCAAGGTTTTGACTGTGGGATGGCAACTCCCTCCCTCATTTGATGCCCTGTCTTCCTGCTAGAGGTGGGTTCTATAAGCTCCCTCTTTCTACTATCTAGCATTTCATTGAAGGTCCCTCCCTTTGAGTCCTGAGAGTCTCTAACTTCCCAAGTCTCTGGTGCATTCTGGAGGGATCCCAACCACCTACCTCCCTAGGTTGTCTGTTTCCATTCTTCCTGATGGCCCTCTTCCACCACTGTCCAACTTTCCCTCCTAGGTCTCTTCCTTCCCACTTGTGATTACTTTCTTCTCTCTCCCCAGTGGGACTGAGGTATCTTTACTTGGGCCCTTCAGCTATTTGACCATTTTGTGTTTTGTAGACTATATCTTGGGTATTCTGTACCTTTTTTTTTCCTTGGCTAATATATATTTATTACTGAGTACATACCATGCATGTCCTTTAGGTTTGAGTTACCTCACTTAGGATTATATTTTCCAGTTGCGTCCATTTGCTTACAAAACTCACAATGGCTCATGCTCTAAGATCAAAAATTGACAAATGGAAGTCATGAAACTGGAAAGCTTCTGTAAGACAAATGATATAGTCAATAAAACAAGTTAGCAACCTACAGATTGGGAAAAACATCTTCACTAACTCCACAAATGATAGAGGGCTAATATCCAAAATATATAAAGAACTCAGGAATCTAACCACCCTAAAACCAAACAACCCAATAAAAAAATAGGGTACATACTAAACCAAGAATTCACAACAGAGGAATCTTGAATGACTGAGAAGCACCAAAAGAAATGTTCAATGTCCTTAGTGATCAGAGAAATGCAAATAAAAATGACCCTGAGATTCCACCTTACACCAGTCAGAATGGCTAAGATCAAAACCTCAGGTGACAACACATGTTGGCCAAGATGTGGAGAAAGGGGAATGCTTCTCCATTGTTGGTGGGATTGCAAACTGGTACAACCACTCTGGAAATCAAACCAGAGGTTCCTCAGAAAATTGGAAATAGATCTACCTGAAGACCCAGCAATATGCCATTCTTGGGAATATATCCGAAAGATGCCCCAACAATCTACAGGGGCATGTGTTCCACTTTGTTCATAGCAGCTTTATTTGTAATAGCCAGAGGAAACAACCCAGATGTCCCTTTTCATAAGAATGAATATAGAAAATGTGGTTTATTTACACAATTGAATAATACTCTGCTATTAAGAACAAAGGACATTCTGAGTTTTGCAGGCAAATGGATGGAATTAGAAAATATCACCCTGAGACTATTACTGATGGCATGTTGTGTTTACAGACAGGAGCCTAGCATGGCTGTCCTCTGAGAAACTCTACTGGCTGCTCACTAAGATAGATGCAGACATTTACAGTCAAACATTTGACTGAGGTTGGAGACCTCTTAGGAAGAGTTAGGAGAAAGATTGAAGGAGCTGAAGAATTTGATGATCCTATAGGAAGATCAAAAGCATTAACTAACCAGGGAGCTTCCAGAGACTAAGCCACCAACCAAAAAGGATGCATGAACTGGTCTGTGCCCCTCAGCACATACATAGAGGAGGACTGCCTTTTCTCAGCTCAGTGGGAGAGAATGTGCATATTCCTGTAGATATTTGATACCCCCAGGGAAGGAAGATGGGAGGGGTGAGGTGGGCATGGGTGCAAGGAGAAATGGGGTGGATAGCACCCTCTCAGTGGCAAAGAGGAGAGGCAATGGCATGATGAACTCTTGGAGGGAGACCTGATGAGGCAACATTTATAATGTAAATAAATAAAACAATTAATAATAATAATAATAACAATAATAGTAATAATAAATAAAGTGGTAATCCATGCACAATATGCCTTAATATAAATTCTTAGAATGTGCTCTTTGATTGTAATGCTTGAAGGGCAAGTGGATTATCTATTGAGTTGTTTATTCAACACCTTGTTTCCTTAATGTGATTGTTTTGATGAAATTTAAAAACACTGTTTAACACACACACCCACCTGCAGAGCTAAAATACTTTTAAATAATGAGAGAGCTTGGTGTAACCATAATCTCCAATCTCAAATTTTACTATAGCATAATATTAATCAGAAAAGCATGAATTGAAATGAGCACTGGCACTTTGATCATTGGAACCACGTGCTCAGACATAAATCCACACATCTATCGTACCTGATTATTTATTTATTTATTTATTTATTTATTTATTTATTTATTTATTTATTTGGACACAGCAATGAAAACTGGAAGAAAAAAATATGTTTCAGAAGTGTTTTGGTCAAACTGTACGACTTCATGGAGAAAAATCACAATGCATCCATGTATATCACACTGCATAAAATTTAACTGTAAAAGAATCAGAGACCCTAACATTAGGACAAAATACACTGAAATCTGATAGAAGAGAAATTGGAGAAGAGATTTTACTTTTTTAATGAAAGTAATTTTTTCATACAACATATTCTGAGAAACATTCTTTATGCAACAAAGTATATAATGTCTAGATATGAAAACTGTAAAATGTTACTGCATATGCAGACATTTTTCATGTTGTTGAAAGTAAATTTCCCTAGTTAGTACAGTAGTTCTTTTGTTAATTTTCCATCAAAGCCGTGAAATTTTATGTAGTAAATACACATTACTAGAAAATTATGTTCAATGAAAATAATTAACTCTAATATATACTTACACAAATATTGACAGTACCAATGTATAATCTATAATAAACTGTAAAAAAAATCAAACTTTAATTTTTTATACTTCTTTAATGACATTACTATAAATTTCCTACTGGTTGATTAAATTGTTATTTATGTTATAAAAATAAGTGTACCATTTTCAGTGATTTCTCTGATTTTCTATGCTAACTCAAGTCAAGTTCCTTGAATGATTATTTGGAAAATATTTTAAAACACATATAATTATCATTCTAATGAAAATGTGGCATTTCATATATTTAGAAAAATTCTTACTTTAACAAGAACTTAAAACTAAATTTTGTAGGAGTATTTTTGTTGCTGCTGCTGTTAAGTTTAGTTTTCTAAAACATTTGTCAGAGCCTCATTCCCTAGAAGCCAATCAGCTTATCAGATAACAAGGCTTTATAGAATACCCCTAACAGTTTCCCTTTCAAATACAGACCAGAATACTGGATAACTGTGTTAATCCACTGAAGTTTTTTCTGCCTAATTAGTTAAAGTGGAGATAAAAGTTAAAAAACAAACTTACATATGTTGGCAATTCAAGTTCTGCAATATTTGTAAACAAAGTTGTTTAGAAAGTTATAGCTAGGTACAATATATCTTCATTACAATGCCCACAAGTTAAAATTTTAGAAGTATTGAACCATAGGCATCATTTAACCTAATTGTCTTTTTTTTTTAATGATCAGAATATAAAACCATGAAAAGTTAAATAAATGTCCATAGGCCTCTATGATGAGGTACAATGATTCATCTCCAGTTACAGGCCAACTTTGTACTGTTTTTCACTATGATATGGCATGCATTACTCAATCCATTGTTTAAATTATTTTAAACAAACCCCTGAAAGGCAGCTGTAATTTATGGGAATTTAGGCTAAAATCCTGTGTGGAGAAGCATGCATTACCAGTACACTTCAAAAGGACAAGATGAGATATTTTTTCAATACTTCCTATTGTTGTGTAGTAATGGAAATTATAAAGTAAAGTTAAAATAAATAAATTAAAGCAAGTGATATGTAAGTATAGAGAGATATGTTTGTTAATTTTCACATAGCAGTAAAGTAGTAATGGTGTGAGAGATACTTGTAAATATGCTGTCATCTACCAATCATGATTCATGTTCAAATCAACCTTGTCAAACCAGCACTTTGGCATGATATATATATATATATATATAT
>JANHMN010000001.1:100388010-100400818 GCA_030674055.1 Rhabdomys pumilio
AATATATATATATATATATATATATATATATATATATATATATATAATTTTTAATACAATGTATTTTGATCAACATTTTTCTCCCTTCTTTATTCCACCTTCATTCTCCTTGCACACCCAGCTTCATATTCTTTTGTTTTTTTCTCTTTAGAAAAAACAATATTTAAAATACCCCAAAGTAAAACCAAATAAACATATAAACAACCAATAGGAAAACATGATACATGAATAGATACATGCATACCTACGTGTATACATACTTTCACATAAACAAATATGTACTTCATTTTGTCTTGCCCAAATCCTTGAAATGGGGGCCTGCCTCACAGATGATTGATATATTTATTGACTATGTATTAAAGAAAACCAATATCTTCTTTCATATCAGGCATCAATTATGAATCAATTTTTAATTAGGCATTGAACCCTATATTCATTTTCCCCTCTTAATCTTGGTACACCATCTGCTTTAACATATTCGGGTCTTGTACATGCTGCTATAATCTCTGTGTACATGTGTATAAGTCTTAATGTACCTTGAAAGAGCTGTTTCTTTGACGTCATTGTAATCTCATGATCTTAAAAATTATTTTACCTCCATTTTGAATAGGTTCCTGAACGTTGAAGAGAAAGTTTAAATAGAGACATCCAATTTAGAACTGAGTGTTTCAAAGTCACTCACTCTCTATACATTGTCCAGTTACAGATCTAAGCATTAATCACAATCTACTCTAAGAAGTTTCTGTGATGAGAAATAATTGATGTTCTGAACTATGGAAATAACAATATGCTACTAGGAGCCATTTTCTGTTCTGTTAGCAGAATAATAGTAATAGATTTTATCCTACAACCATTGATCTATGGAGTTTCACTTTGTTGGCCAACTTAACTGTGTCAGGTAAAGGGTTCATCTTATGGAATGGGCCCTATATTGGATAAATATATTCCTATAATATTTGTGACACTAATACACCGGTATGAAGAACAGACAGATTGCTTTTGTAGAACTTTAATATACTTAAGCTTTTCATCCAAGGAAGGCAGAAAAACCAACCATAAAAGTCATTATTTATTCTCCAGTATTCTTCCATTACTGCTCTCTGGAGAGACTCATGTGAAAGATGCTTCAATTTACACCAAAAGAAAAATGAACCACCCATGGCCTCTGAGAAGAATCTGAGCAACCAACATTTAGAGATGGAAAATTAGTAGTAGAATGGTGCCTGGAAAATAATAGGAAAAAGAAAGGAAGGGATAACTTTGATCAAAGGTATCAACTAACAGTTAGTTGAGTGTGTGAACTTTTGCCTACCATTTCACAGGAAGATTACAATAATGTATTATGAATCACATAAGCTAGAGGAAATGAAATCTGATAAAAAAATTTAAGCAATCATTTTATACATCGGAGGCAAAAGATTTGGTTAATCTTGTTGAAATATTATTAAGAGTGTAAATGTACCAAACCTTGAACCTTGAATGGTACTCCATCACCATGTACCATTTTGTGTTTATACACAATTTGAAAAAAGTTATAGAAAATGTAAATAAATTAATGGAAAATAAGCTGAAAATTTAAAGTAGTTAAAAGAGAATATTAAGAAGTTTCAAGGAGAGTTTTATTGTTATTAAGGACACTTGTTTATTTGTAGATTGGAAAGAGTAAAGTTGATTCAGAACTTTTAATATTGCTATATTAGAAATTGTAAGTTTGCAATAGCCAAAGGTGTGAAAACTGAAGTGTCACTTAAAAGGAAGAAAACAATTTATACTTTTTTTTTTTTTTTTTTGTAATTTGAGAGTTGAGGATATAGTTCAGTTAGTAGAGTAGTTACAAAATGTGCCTAAACTCATGGCTCCAATATACAGCACCACATAACCTAAGCATGGTGCTCCACCTATATAATTCAGCACTCAGGATATACAAAAAGGAAGATTACAAAATCAAGGTGATTCTCCTCTACATAAAGAATTTGAGAGTATACTGGATTACAGCTGAAACAGAAAGAGGGGGATAATGAGGTGGAGGTGTGAGGGAGAAGGAGAGAGAAAAGAAAGGGGAGGGAGAGAGGGAAGAAGCAAGATGGAAAAAAAGAGGAAGCAATACAAAATCAAGGGAAGAAAGAATTAAGAAAGAATGTGGGAGGAAAGGAGGGAGGGAAGAAGGGAGGGGGGAAGGGGGGAGGGAGAGGAAGAAAAGGAAGCAGCTGAGTGAATATGCAGAAGGACCAGACTAATAAAAAATGGAAATAGACAATTTTTCAGTGGTTTTAAAAACATGAATTTGGAAAACAAGTAGGTTTTCACAGAAATCTGCTGTATATTTATCCATCTCTATAAACAGAAATTGATTGCTGTCCCTTTAAACTTAAAACAGATGCTTAAATATTTCAAAAGAAGTTGGGTGTTTAAATCATATTATTAGGTAATATATTTCCCTAAATAGATGGAATTTTAACTTCCATCTTCTTTAAAGTTATACTTTTTCTGCTATGGGTTGTAAAATTCCAGGAAAGTACTTTCTCATATATTTTTATTGTATCTTTTTATCTCCCTGACACTGTAATTTTGACACTTTATAAATAATGCCATGAAATACAATTTTTGTTTGTTTGTTTGTTTTGAGACAGGGTTTCACTGTGTAGCTCTGACTGTCCTGGAACTCACTCTGTAGACCAGGCTGGCCTCAAACTCAGAAATCCGCCTGCCTCTGCCTCTAAAGTGCTGGTATTAAAGGCGTGCACCACCACTGCCCAGCTGAAATATAACTTTTTCAATAAAAAAGAATACATAGAGTCTATTGTGAGGTATTTTTCTTCTTTTTAAAAGACAGTGGCTTTTTTAAAGGCCTAAGTGCAGTAGGAAAGTCAATAATTGGATATATAATAGGATTGGTTGAAGATAAAATTGTTAGTTGTTAAGAGAGATTAAGTAAATGTAGTATAAAATAAACATTTTTATTATCTTTGCTATGTATATGATTCTCTTTCCAACAGCTGTATATTTTACTTCAGAGTAAAATTTGAAAAAGAAAGATTTATTGTAATGTTTGTCAGAATGCTTTGTACAGCACATTTATAATACAAAATCTCATCTAAAATTCATGACATTATTTCATGAAGGAGGTATATTTTATGATGAGTTATTGCCTTACATATAAAAAAGTAAGCAAATATGTTTATGCTTCAATATTCAAATCACCGGTAAATACACCGAAAACCTATATATTAATTAGGAAATTGTTGTTTTCTGCTTTTGCTTTTCAGCAAGATTGTCACTGCATGCTCAGGGTAACTGTTATCTCTTCTATTACAATAAAGTTCTAGGAAAATCTTTGAAATACTTCAACCACATCCATATATCACTGAGAAACTTTCAGAACCTCTTGTCTCCTGTTATTTACTGCTGTGGGTACTTTTATTAAACTGAAAAAGAGAGTCATAAAAGCATGTGCACTGACTTCTAAACAACAATATTTATTCTTATAAATGCTATTGCATTGTTTTAAGAGAACATTTTTTCTTGAATTATTTGAGAGATTTTCTAAGGTGAAGTAAAACAATAAAGAAGCAGAATCCTCCCTATCAAGACAAGTGCTCAGTGCTAGCAGTACTCATAAAAAAAAAAAAGAAAGAAATCAAAAATTGTGGTCATATTTAGGTCTTGCAAACAGAATCTCTTATAGTAAATGTTGCCATTTCACAGCTGTACATTGTTTTACTGTAAGAAACTGCATCTATAATCATATATTTCAGTAATTATATAATTGTTTTTCTAGCTGTATTTAAATGTAAATTTAAAATAAATGACAGAATATGAATAGTATTTTAATATAATCAAATTGGAAAATCTTTTAATGTCTAAATAATTTAACCAAAAGAAAAGTGAGAGTGACTGTTACTTTATCTTGCTTCTTCAACACTTTCCAAATATTCTGTGATTATTCAATAAATGGGATTAAAACTATATGGAAATTTGAGAATATTGCTCTTAAGAGATGGATTTGAGGTTTAAGTTACTTGCTACTCTTGAAAAGGATTTTGTTTTCCTTTCCAGAATCCATGTGTGGTACAAAGCCATTTGTAACTCCATTTACAGAGAAATCTGACACCCTTTTCTGGCATCTGAAGGCACTGTCTGCACATAATGTACTTATATACATGCAGAGGAATGGAAATTCGAGAGAGAAAGGGTAAAAACAACTGAAGCCCATTGTTTACATATGTATAGAATTTTCCACTCTGTTTTCTTTTCATTATTATTATTATTTATTTGTTTAAAATACATTTCAGATTTTATCCCCTCACTCCATTCCCCCCCACCCAGGAACCCCTTATTCAGTCCCCACTCCTGTCTCCACAAGGGTGTGTCCCCACCCACCTCCACTCCTCCCTCCCCACACTCGAATTCCTCCCCACTCAGTGTTCAGCCTTCATTGGACCAGTCTTCTCCTCTCTCACCCATGCCCTGCAAGGCCATCCTTCCCTAAGTATACAGCTGGGGTCATGGATACCTTCCTTTGTGCTCCCAGGCTGATGGATTAGGCCCTGAGGAGCTCTGGTTGGCTGGCACTGTTGCTCTCCTCTTGGGGTCACCAACCCTTTCAGCTTCTTCAGTCCTCTATCTTCTCCATTGGAAACCCTTGATCAGATCAATGGGAGCAGAGGGAATTCCTGCCATCCAATAATGATCCAGGGTCAAACTCATTCTTGTCCAAGCACCCAGCTGCTTCTCACAGCTCACTGCCCTACAATCTAGGTCTGTGGACTTATTTTGTAAGTTATGAGTCCAATGTAGATAAAGTCTGATGGGACAGAAAAGAGTCTGTGCAAGTGCATTCAGAGAGACTAAAAACAGCTTGCATGTAATGGAATAATAGAATATTAGGCTGGATTATAGGATGTACATCCTGGTCTAATCCTGGAGTAAAAGGATAGGTCTGGTTGGGTAGAAATTTGTATGTGCTGTGAGGAGGGTCTGTGGTTTGTGGGGTAGTGAGGGAAAGTTATGGAAGAGACCTTGGAATTTGTTGGAGCCACACACAACCATGTGTGGCCAAACTAGGCTAGAGCCTTAGATATAGGATCTATAATAGTTTTAAATAATTTGTGGAGAGTGTGTCAATGTGGAGATTCTGGGAGACTCATTAGATTGCACCCTGTAAATGGATGTTGGAGAAATAGCTTGGTAAATGTTAGTATTAAAGTCATAAACAAGCAAATAACAAAATTCATTTGCTTATGTCCACACAATGTATTGTTATCAGAATGAAAAGTAAGGAAAACACTGAAGCATGAAACAGTTTAGATGAATTTCCATGAAATTGTGCCTAGTGAAAATGTATATGAACTCCTAAACTTTATGTAGTATATGGATCACTGATTGTTTCTAGAATGATTATTACTGTAATGTGCAAAGTTTGAAAATATAGAACAAATAGTTTATATCCATAATGAAAAAGGGGGAACAAGGAAGGAGATGTTCATGGTTTTGAGAGAAGAAAGTATAAGACTTGTGTTGCTGAAATTCCATGCATGGTGACCAAGGATATTATTTGCAAACACCAGAATAGAATGGCTTCTGATATGCTAATAGATTAGTGTCTAGCCCAATTGTCATCAGAGATGCTACATCTAGCAACTGATGAAAACAGGTACAGAAACTCACTGACTAACATTAGGCTTGGCTCATGGAATCCTGTGCAAGATGGAGTAAAGTATTTTAGAGCAAGATGGGTAATAGACACCACAAGAAAACCTACAAAATCAACTACCTGGACTCAGGTGCTCCAAAGTCTGAACAGACAAACAGAGAGCTTGTATGTGACTGACCTAGGCCTTTTGTAATTGTGTTACAATTATGTAGCTTGGTCCTCTTGTGAGATTTTCATAATGGGAGCAGGGTCTGTCTATGACTCTTACACCCTTTTTTGGGACTCTTTTCTCATACTAGGTTTCCTCATCCAACTTTCATACAAGGGAGATACCTAGTCTTACTTCAACTAGATATACCACCTTTCTCTGATATTCATGGATGGACTGACATTTTCTGAAGAGAAGTAGAGGACAAGTTGATAAGGGCAGCCAGAGGGGAGGTGGAAAGACAATAGGAGGAGAGGAAGGAGGGGAAACTGTATTCAGAATTAATAATAATAATAATAATAATAATAATAATAATAATAATAATAATAATAATATATGTAGTGGAGGCAAGAAAGTACCAGTCCAGAGTACCAGTCCATGCCAGCCCTGCCTGTGGCCCTGTGGATGTCTGTAGCCCAGGTTATTATCCAGGGCCATGGGGATGTCTATGGTCTATGTCATAGCCTGAAGCCATACTGATGTTCATATATCTGCCTGCTGCTTAGAGACACATTGATACAAGTGCTCCGCATTGCCACCTATGGTCATAGTGCTGTCCAGGTCTCTGCTGCTCTTGGACTATATATGGGTCCATGGTGCTGCTGCACCCGGTGTCTATGTGGATGTTCATGGCCTGCATTGTCACTAAAGGCTTTGCTGGCATCTGTAGTCTATGCAGCTGCCTACATCCTAGCTTGATGTATTTGGGCTGTGCTGATGCCAGGACCTGTTGGGGGCCTGACATGAGGTCTAATTTCCATTCCACCTTCACCCTTCAGTCACATACACAGGTGGGCGTGACAAACAGGCCCCAGGCCCTAGAGAGATTTACATACTAATAAGGTACATGAAGGCCAGAGGGTGGAGTCAATTAAGCATTTCTCCTCAGCCCCTCCCCCTTCTTCCCCTCCCTATTTAACTCAGATCAGCCCTGGGTTTTGGGGGGTGCGCATCCAGATCCATCCACCATCCACCATGCCAATAAACCAGTTTTGGAAACCCAAGGACTTCCTCATGTGTTGGAGCCCGTGCCATGAGGAGCTGTGGAGCCACAGCAGAGGCCTTAAGTGAGCAGCCAGGACTAACTTACAACTGGAGGAACCCAGGGCGTTCTCAGCCAACTACACACAGCGTGGCGTAAGAGACTCCGCGGTTCCCCAGCCATATTCTTTTACCCACAAGAACCCATGTTGATGTGAATAACTTGTGCACCCTCCTGAGTCCTTGTGATGTCTAGATTTATGCTGTCACCTAAGACTATGTTTATCCCATTGTTCTGGTACAGCTGTACTATCATAGGTGACCATGGTGATCTGAGTGGCCAGCACTGCCAACTAACTCCAGGGTGATGCCAGTGGCCCATGCTATCTATGTGGGTATTGTCTTAGTCCATGGACCTACTGCAGCTGGGAGCCATGTTTATGGGCTATACTGTTGCTATAAATCACATGGAAGCCGATGGTCCATGCTCCTGATAGCTATGAAGAAGAGTCTATGAACAACTGCAGATGCACGGTTGCAAGTTAGTGATATGGAAGGCTTCTAGAGCAACTCCTATTCCCCTCTCAAAAGAAACCCTCAAAGAGAACTCTTAAAAAGTGTGATGGGGTCTGGGTAATGGTAGCATGGGCCTTTATCCCAGCACTTTGCATAAATAAGTAATCTAATTCTTTTAATTGGAGACCACGCTGGTCTATAGAGTAAGTTTCAGAACTGGAAAGGCTATGCTGTAAAACCCTGTCTCAACAAACAAACAAACAAACAAACAAACAAGTGTGATGGGGATGAGAATGCTGAAGCAAAACTCTCCACAACTGATGATGACTCCTGGTGGGGTGTGGGAGAGAAAAGTCTCACTCGTATTTAAAAATTAAGCCACTGAGAGTTTGGTCATGCTCCAGTAACTATATAGATACCAATAATTGAATTTGTTTTTAATTTTTGGGTTGTTTTTAGTTGTTTTTTGTTCTTATCTTCATATTTTATTTTTAGAGATAGGAAAGTAAAGATGGGGGGGGTAGTAAACATGGAAGAACTGGAAAGTGAGTGTGATCAGAACATAAAATTCCAGACAATCAATAAAAGGGTTATGTTGAAGAGAGAGGGGTGTGGAGAGAGAAAGAGAGAGAGAGAGAGAGAGAGAGAGAGAGAGAGAGAGATAGAGAGAGAGAGAGAGAGAAAGAAAGAAACCCAAATATACACAGACAAAATAAAATAAGAAGATGGTTTGCTATGTGTAGATAATAAGATCATAAGAGGTCTATGTCACACAACTAAACAACAGTATTCCAGGATCCAGTGAGTGGTCCATACAAAGAAATTAAGTCAAGGATCTTTCATTATCAAGAAAAATTACATAAAACTAAACATGAAATATGAATTTTATGAAAAAAACTGAGAAACATAAAAATTATGTTTGAATTTTATACTTTATTAATATTAAAATGTTTTCAAAATTGTAAATAAAAATTTTAAAACATGTAATATCTTGAATCATGATTAATCAATACACAATTTATATGTTTAGAATGTTCATCAATTTCTTTTAAAGACATGTGGAATGTCGCTGTATAAAATGGAAAGGCAAATGTAGATTTAAAATCCAGATGCAGCTTCTCTGACTTAAATAGGAAACTGTGAAGCATTTTTGTAAATTTTCACTACCAAATTTTGCTATCTATAAGATGTATTGCCAGCATCCTGCTAACACAGATAGAACATCCTGGAATTATCTTTTTGGTCTCTTACTCAACATTCTTATCTATTTCCAAGGAATGTGAATGTTTTATCATTGAGATTGCCTCAAAGATTCATTTTCCCTTATTGGTTTGGTTGCCAAATCTGAACAGGAATATTTAATGATAGAAATGTCCTCAGTGTCTAGTTTTTAATGGTATAGATAATAATAATTTACCTCTGAATTTTTTCATTTCCTACTAAATTACTCTCTATATATTAGATATTTTTTGATTCATTCTATGTCTTCAGTTCACTAATAAGGTTATTATATATTCGTTACATGCTTTCACCATTCCCATTTACCTTAATCAGATTCTACTAATAAGTCATACTATATTTCAATTCATGAAATAAGACTTTCTAACTAATTACACTATGAAATTCATAAAATATATTTGCCAGGGGTCAAGCCTTGTAGAGAGTTCTTCTTTCTTGTCAGTTCTTCTTGAGGCAGCAAAAGGGTAAGACTGCATAGGCAGAGGGTAAGGCTTTGTCTTACAAATAATTTACGGTTGCTGTATAGTAATAAAAAGTTTAATCATTTAAGTTACTATGCTATTGCAGCTGATCTGCCTTCTGTGTTCCTCTAAGGCCAGAGACTTCAGTCTCTAGCACTTAACACCTTATCCTAAAACAGCAAAAGATTAAGTAAAGAATTAATTGCTAGAGCCATTTTTCTTTTGTCTCTTGCTTGTTGGGCTAGAGGGAAGTTTGGAGCAATAAACTTCTATTGAACCAGGAGAAGAGAATAACAGTCACAGAAGGAAAAGCTTTTACATAAGCAAATATGCATAAACTCACATAAGTTCATATACAGATTCTTGCATGCTCATTTATGCATTTCCATTCAAACCAGTTGGGCCCAGCTTGCATGCATTCTCATGATTACATAATTACACATGCATCCATACTTACATATGCATATGAAGCAAAAGACCAAGCACCTTTGCTGAAAGAACTCACTCATTGTGCATAAAAAATGAGTTCCAATCTTTGTTGCATAGAAAAAAAGATAAACTTCTACACTTTTACTGCTAAATGAATTAAACACAAGTTTGTAAGAAAAAGGCTTTGTTTCTTTTAATAAGACTATGCCTGCCTTGTTACTAATAAAGGACCTGTTCTGATCCATGGTAAGGAGAAGCTTGCCTGCTCCTTCTGCTTTCTGAAGCTGTTTATTTACCTTTTTTCTTCTGCATTCTGCACATTGATCTTTTATTTTTTATGTTACCTATAGTTTCTAAGTTATTTCACTCTGCAGTCTCTTTCAAATCTTGCTCTCTCCTTCTTCTCTGATGTCACAATAATGCTCTTACTCTCAATGCCTTTTCTCCCAATGCTACGCCTATACTTCTAAGTTCTTGAGTTCAATTCTGTCTACAAAACATTGTCTAAAACCTTCTCCTGTGCTCGTTTTCCTCTCACAGATCAATTAATCTCAGCTCAGTTCCTCTCACCTAAGTTCTGACTCTTCTCTTAGTCCTCAGCACTTAAACATCTATCGGAATACATGATCACATGTTACAAAGTTCATCGCAAGTTCACCCAAAGAATCAAATTATAAATTTAAATAGAAGTTTACAGCAGAGAATGTTTACATGCACATCAATTAGGAGTAATTATCTAGTTAACATCCATCACCTGTCTCAGCTTCACAAGTTCATTGTAAGATGAAAGCCATAATTAACTTATTAGTGAAGTTCAGTACAGATAAACCCAGTAAATATTTTATTTTTTATGACATTTGGTTGATTGTTTTGCAAATTCTTGGAATGTGCTCTGAGTAGGAGGAAATCTGGTTACTACCTAAGAGCAATTAACTGGTCACACTAGGGAGACTGGCAGAGTACTCTTTGTATTTTTGATTATCAGAAGAGACTTAATAGCAGTTCCACTATAAAAGAGCTTAATAATCACAGATATAATTTTAGGAATTTTTATAGGATCATCATTAAGACTTAAGAAGTCATCTTTAAGAAGTCATCTATTTGTCTAGATAGCATCATTACAAAACAGTACATCTTCATGAATGATCAGAGATCTACTCCAAAGGGGTGTACTAATACTCAGCAATTGTTGTATATATTTAATAATAACAGGAAACCATATTAATAGCAGGGATCTTTCCTAAAATGAGTCCCTTACAGCCTTGCTAAATAAGGCCGAACCTGTCACAGATTATATAATAATCCAAAGCAGGCCATAGCTGGATGATCACCTGCTAGTTATTAGCTTGTCCCATTATGGCTCCTGACATATACTTTAGGCAAAAACTTTTGGAATAGAATTGAAATATATACTTGCATATACATATTTTGGATGTATAAATGCATTTCAATCACAGTTTTCTTGCCCTCCATTTCTTCAAGTTCCCCTCTCCCATTCTCCAAGATCCACTCCTCCTCCACTTTCCTTCACTAAAGAGCAGGCCTCCTAGGAATATCCACTGAACATTGAATAACAAAATGTACGAAGACTAGACACAAACATGCATATCAAGGCTGAAAAAATAACCCAGTAGGAAAAACAGAGTTGCAAGAGCAGATCTTGAAATCAGAGATGTCACAACTCTTCCTGTTAGGAGTCCCACAAAAACACCAAACTAACAACCATAAAATATATTCAGAGGACCTAGTATAGACTCATGCTGTATATATTATTACAAGTTCAATAATATTTTTTTAAAAAATTACTTCTAACACACATCTAAACCTTGTGAATTCTAATGTAGATTTAAAAAACCCCTGTGCCTACATAGTTTTGGTAGGCTGGTATTATGCATTCAAATTTTTGAATTAAATATAATTTGGAATACATGCAATTCAATCCTGATTAAGCAACTGTTTCTTGAGTGTTGTGATATAATAGTAGTAAGCCATATGCTTCCAAACATTGTCCCTTTAATGGTCACCAGGCATTGGCTAAGCTAATTGTTTTCTAAAGACATAACTTGATTAGTTTCTTTTTTAATTTATATAATAGAAAAGATACCATTATAGTCACAGATTAAATAGGGCTCAATTTCAGAAAATGTTTATACTGTATTCTTCTGACATTCAATGATAAATATCAGCACATATTTAATTATTTTTTATGAATGCACTGGAACTATGGCACTGATCAGAACTCTGAAATTTTAACCACTTTGAAAAGTATAGTATGTCCTTTGTATTCTTTAACAAAATTTTACCTAACTCAGTTCAATCATTTTGCTGTCATAAAATGGCTTCCAGATGGACTCCTATACAGTGTCTGTCTTCTGGGTTATACTGGGTCATTTTGCTTGTGATGAGACACCATGAAGTTTCTGAGGTATGTCCAGTCTGATGACATCACAGGTAGTACCAATTTACAAGGTGCTAGCTGTCTGTATTGTTTTCAGTGCAAAGGTAATATGAATAAATTTGCTATTTACATCTTCAGTAATGTATTATCAATGAATATTTTTAAAACTTATAAGCATAATAAGTGAATGTTTCCTTTCCAAAACATTCTTACTATGTTTCAAAGGGACAGCAGCATGCTGCATCCCATCCCTAGTGTACGATTAGGGAGGCACTCTCATTGCACTATGACTTTAACATTAAAAAGTGTTATCAACTTATTATTTCAGGATCTCTCTATATATATATATCTAAATATCTATCTATATATCGTCTATCTATCTATCTATCTATCTATCTATCTATCTATCTATCTATCTTTCTATCTATATTTTCCATCTTGATAGCTTTGCTTTTCCATGGCTGTTTTTTGTTAGTATCATTTTTTCCTGATAACTTAATTATCACTGCAAATAGCTGTTATCGGTCTTCATTCAGTCATTTATATCATTGACTTAAAATTCTGCTATTAAAAAAAGTATTTTTTAACTATTTGAGAATGTCTTAATATTTAATTTTGAAAAGGTAGTTTTGCTGGGTGGTGGTGATGCACGCCTTTAATCCCAGCCCTTGGGAGGCAGAGGCAGGCGTATTTCTGAGTTCGAGGCCAGCCTGGTCTACAGAGTGAGTTCCAGGACAGCCAGGACTACACAGAGAAACCCTGTCTCAAAAAAGTAAAAAAAAAAAAAGAAAAAAGAAAAGGTAGTTTTATCTAATTCAATTAGTTGGAGCATATAATTATGCATCTTCGTACTTACCATAGTGCCTTTAATATATATATATATATATATATATATATATATATATATATATATATATATATAT
>JANHMN010000001.1:100400828-100433674 GCA_030674055.1 Rhabdomys pumilio
TATATATATATATATATATATATATATATATATATATATATATATATGCATATATCAAAGAATTCTTTTATGTTTACATTTTATTGAAATTTGCTAAAATTAGTTTGGCATATTCATTTTATGAATAAGGAAATCAAATTGCAATTGAATTTGATATTTTATCCTGCTCATAGTGTCAGTTTGCTTCTATTTGTTAAATTAAACAAAGTCATAAGTATTGTATCCTATTTAGAGTCACACTTGTTTGGAATTCATATATGAAGACAAAAATGAAACACTGAGGTTCATGCTGATTCACACACATTTGTCTCCCATCTTGTTTACAGATTGTTGTCTGATTCTGATGATAAGGAAATAAGGAGATTTAAAAATTCTAAAATATTTAGAGAATATGTATTTCCCACAGTGATATCATGAGATACAATGTTATCATTTTCAAAGTAGATATAAGTCTACATCGTTTTTCAAATGAGTGACAGAATTCTGTTATTGTTGTATTATTATATTTTATAGTAGCATCATTAATAATAAAATAAGTGCAATTCTTTGAAGTCTAACCCCCAGTCTCATGCCCAGCTCTTCATCAGACCACTTGCTTCCCATCCCTACTGTGCGATTAGGGAGGCACTCTCATTGCACTATGACTTTGATGTTAACCAGTGTTATCAATTTATTATTTCAGAATATATCTCTATCTCTAAATATCTATCTATCTATCTATCTATCTATCTATCTATCTATCTATCTATATCTTCCATCTTGATAGTTTTGCTTTTCTTTGCATATGCCCACACATATATACACGTACACACACACACACACACACACACACACACACACACACACACACCTCTGCCCTGATCTCCAGTGGATATTCACTTTTCTTCTAAGTCTGTTGCTTTATATCTGATTCCAGCTCCAGTATCCAGTACCTGGGAACTTGTGATTTTGGTTATAGAAACAGGTAAGCTAACTGCAAATATTCAATTATTACCTCTCTCTCTCTAAAATTCAATCCCCCAGTTTTATCTCTAGCCCTGCATCAGAACACCAACTTATGCCTTCTTTCCTCCCCAAATTTTCTTTGATCACCTCATTGATTGGTCTCAGCCACCAGTTTCAAAAGGGATGACCTTGAAACACACAGATCACTTTAATTAGCAAAGGAGAAAAATTGACCCTCCACTCATCCATTTCTAATCCCAAATTCTTATTCCCAGGTACATAGCAGAATATTTGATGTGTCCTCTACATACAATTTGTCTCAGTTACCAAGGAACTGAGTAAGCAGATCCTGGTGGAACTTATAAATATTACAAACCATGATGCCTAGAGGAGAGCAAAAGAACACAATCAACAATAGCCAAGTCAATGTGTCATCAGCGGAGCCTAACTATAATCTACAAAAAACCCTGAATATTTGAGTAGAAGTAAAGCACAAGTAAAGGAGCTTAAACCAACTTTATGTACATGATAGAAGACTTTAAAGATGAAATAAATGAATTCTTAAAAAAATCCAGAAAAACACAAACATAAAATGGGGAAAAATAATAAAATTTCTTTAAAAAACACAGAAATTCCTTGAGAGACAAACAGGTGAAGGAAGTGAATAAAACATTTAAAGAATAAAAATGGAAATAAATGTAGTAAGGAAAATGCAAACTCAGAGAAACCTGGATATGGACTGTGAGGATTAGAGGACAAGAAATACAGACACAAGTAACAACAAAAGAATAAAAGAAATTCAAGAGAAGCTCAGGTGTAGAATATACATTAGAAGAAATTGATACATTGGTCAAACAAAATGTTAATCTAACATCCAGAAAATCTGATACACTATGAAAAGATATGTTGGCAGCCAAAGTACATGATTTGAAACTGAAAATGGACCACCCAGACAGAGTTATTAATTTAACAGGATAGCAAGCCAAGGATGGGTAAGATTCTACACAGAGCCTTACCAACATAAGACAGAAGTGCATTGCTTTTGATAATGCATATTCCACTACAGGTAAGGAAGACATTCTCATGAGAATGACTTAATACAATCTCAGTCTTGTTTATAAAATAAAAAACGGGAAATGTGGAGAGCTTTTGGTGCTGCTTGGCAGGAATCTGACATTGGTCAAGGACAAAGAAATGGGCTTCAGGCAGGAACCTGACATTAGGTTAGAACAAAGAAGTAATTCTAGGCAGGAATCTAAATCTTAGGCTAGAACAAAAAAGTAGGCTTCTGGCATGAAAATGACTTTGGTCTAGAACAAGGAAGTAGGCTCCAATATTTTGGTCATCCTGATAAGCTTTTATAAACTGTGATCTTGGGAGTGATCACAGGACTCTCTTTTTATTGCCCTACTTGTTCTTTGACTATTTGTGTTTATTGTCTTGCTTATTCCTTGAATATTTGTATCTATTGTATTGCTAGTTCCTTAACCTAAAACTGACCTTAATACTTGCATGTAATTAAAATGGGATAAAAGAAAAAAGGAGAGGGGATGAGATAGGATTTTTTTTTTTTTTTTTTTTTTTTTTTTTGCGGGGGAATGGGCAAAAGGGACAACATCTGAAATGTAAATAAATAAAATATCCAATAAAAACATTTCTTAAAAAAAGAATATTAGAAAAAAGAAAAGAAAACTAGCTCAAATACCCATAAGATCAAAAACTCAGGTGACAGCAGATAACAATGACACATGCTCCACTATGTTCATAGCAACCTTATAAATAATAGCCAGAAGTTGGGAGATATTCCTCAGCAGAAGAATGAATACAAGCAATGTGGTACATTTGTACAGTGGAGTACTACTCAGCTATTAAAAACAACGACTTTTTAAAATTTCCAGGTAAGTAGATGGAACTAGAAAATACCATCTTGAATGAGGTAACCCAGTCACAAAAAGCCATACATAGTAGGTACTCACTGATAAGTGGATATTAGGAGAAAAGCTCAGAAAATCCTTGATACAACACACAGACCATATGAAGCTCCAGAAGAAGGAAGATAAAAATGTGTATGTTTCAGTCCTATTTAGAAGAGGAACAAAATAATCATAGGAGGTAGAGAGAAGGAGGGACCTGCAAGAGAGAGGGAGGAGGAGAAAAAAAGGGGGGCATGATCAGGTGTGGGAGTAGAAAGGCAAGAAATACAGAGGAACAAAACAGAGGTTTGTAGCAGTAGGGGATGAGGAACTGGGTATAGCTACTAGATGCCAGGAAATCAAGAACCTCCCAGAACACAATGCAGGTAAATTTAGCTGAAATACCTAACAATAGGGAAAGAGAACCTATAGAGACCATATGCAGAGGTTAGGCACAGTTGAGGGATGGGACCAGTCACCTATCTCAAATATATTAACAAAATAATTGTTCCTGTCTAAAGGAAATACAGGGAAATATATTGGAGCAGCCAACGAAGAAAAGGCTTCCAGACACTACCCCACCTGGGGATCCATCCCATATGCAGGTACCAAACCTATACTCTATTGCTGATGTCAAGAAGTACTTGATGACAGAAGCCTGGTATGACTGTCCCCTGAAAGACTCTGCCAGAGCTGACCAATACATATATGGGGGCTTGCAGCCAACCATCAGATGGAGCATGGGACCACAACGGAGAATTTAGGAAAAGGACTGAAGGAGCTGAAGATATTTTTATCCTTATAGAAAGAACAACAATATCAACCAACCAGACCCCCTTGAACTCCCCAGGAAACAAACAACCAAAGAGTATACATGGTTTAAGCTGCTAATGTAGCAGAAGATTACTTTATCTGGCACAAATGAGAAGAGAGACCTTTCGTCCAGTGGAGAATTAATGCCCCAGCATAGGGAAATGCCAGGGCATTGAGGCACGAGTCGGTGGGTGGGTTGGTGGAGGAGCTCCAGCATAGTAGCAGGTGGAGGGGTTGGGGGAGGGGCTTGTCAAGAGGAAACCAGGAAGGGGGATAAAATTTGAAATGTAAATAAATAAAATAATGAATAAAAATAGCCCATAAAGTATTTTTAACAAAATAATTGAAGAAATTTTTCTTAACTTAAAAAAGACTTGCCTATGAAGGTACAAGAAGCTAAAAGAGCAACAAATAGATTGAACAGAAAAGAATCAAAGCACTAATCATACAGAACAAAGAAAGAGTATTAAAGCTACAAGGGGAACTGGCCAACGAACCTATAAATGCAGGGTTATAAGAAGTATGCCTGACTTCTCAATGAAGACTCTAGATGACAAAGGGCCTGGATAGGTGTCTTGTGGACTCTAAGATACAGTAGATGCCAGCCCAGGTAACTACACCAAATAAAACTTAGTTTATTCATTATAGGTGGGGAAAACAAGGTATTCCATGGCGTAGTATAATTTAAACAATATCTATCCACAAAATCTTCCCTACAGAAGGTATTAGAAGAAAAACTTCAACTCAAAGAAGGAAACTATACCCATAAAAATACAGAAAATAATTTTAAACCAACAAACCCAAAGAAGGGAAACAAACAAACACACCACAACCAACACCATTATTACCACCACCGAAAAACAAACAAACAAACAAACAAACAAACAAAAAAAAACAGGAATTAAGAATCATTGGTAATTAATGTTCATCAATATAAATGAACACAACCTCACTCTCCCAAAAGACACAGGGTGACAGAATGGGTGCAAAGAAAAGAAATATCCTGCACACTACAATAGACACAATTGACCATAAAAAAAAAAAAAACAAACAGCAAAAAGCAAAACAAAAACAGCATTACCACAGAGTAAAGGTTTATAAGAAGAAGCCAAGCACAGGACTCCTAGAAGCAAGCCAGTACAGCCATTCTAATATCTAATAAAATAGACTCCTATAAAAATTAATCAAAAGAGTTAGGGAAAGATAAATAATGCTCATCAAAAGAAATATCCAACAAAATGACCTCTTAATTCTGAATACATATACCACAAATTCAAGAGCATTCTTAATTTTAAAAGAAATATCTCACAGACGCTTAAATCACACACTGTTTTCAATATATTAATACTGGGAAATTTTAACATCCTCCTCTCATGTAAGGATAGGAATTCTAGAAGAAACTAAATTGATCTATAACCCTTAAGAAAAGAGAAACAGTCATTAAAACTCTCCCAATCCCCTTCCTTGAAAAAAACCACGGACCAGATGGTTGTAGAACATAATTTTACCAACTTTAAAAGAAGAGCTAATACCAATATTTCTCAAATTATTTCACATGATAGAAACAGAAGGAACACTGATAATTTCATTTTTAGGAGGCTACTGTACCCTGTACCTTAACCATGCAAAGATTCAATAAAGAAAATAGTAAGAGACCAATTTCAGTATGAACATTGATGTAAAAATACCCAAAACCATTAAAAATACTTGCAAACTGAATCCAAGAAAAGATTATCTATTTTAATCAAGAAGTTTCTTTCTACAGGTCCAGGGATTATTTAATATATAAAAATCTGTGCTTACATAAAATTATTTGTGAGATTTTATGCTAGTAATTTGACAGCACAACTGAAATCTCAGAAAAAGAAAAGAAAAAAAATTCCAACCAAAGGGAAGATATTGCAAGAAACAATCAAACTGAGGGTTAGCTAAAAATCAAATAAAATGTACATGACAACAACAAAAACATTACAAAGAATTAATAAAAAACATTGAAAGAATTTGGAAAAAACATTGATACACATTTAACTAAATTAATTAAAAAGTGGAGAAAGAAATTCTGAATTGATACAAATAGAAATGAAGTGTGAGACATAGAAACAGATACTGAACAAATCCAAATAATCATAAGAACACAATTTAAAAATGTGTACAGAATCAAATTGGAAAATCTAAAGAAATAGAAAACCTTTCACGACATTTTGCTGTCTAAATTAAATCAAGATCAGATGTCCAATTTAAAGATACTTATAGTCTCGAATGAAACAGAAGCAGTAATTAAAATTTTTCTCAAATAAAATTGTTCAGGGCCAGATGAAATTGATGCAATATTCTAGTAGAAGAGTTAATGCCAATACCACCTCAATTACTCGACCAAAAAAAAAAAAATCAAAATATAGATGCCCAATTGGTTTTAGGAGGCCAGAGTTATCCTGATGCCAAAAGCATGCAAAAATCAAACAAAGAGAATTATATCAGAATTTTCCTTATGAACAAAGATAAAAAAAAATCTCATAAAATACTTGCAAATCAAATGTGAGAATACGTCAAAATATCGTTGGCCATGACCAAGTAGGCTTCAATTTAGAGATGCAATGATTTTTCAACATATACTAGTTTATAAGCAAATCCACCATATAACAAAGTGAAAAACAAAAAAAATGCATGATCATCTCATTAGATACAGCAAAGGGCGTCGACAAAATCTAATACCCTTCCATGATAAAAGTCTTGAAGAGATTATGGATAAAAGACATTCCTAAACATAATAAAGGGAATTTTTGACAAGCACATAGCCAATATCAACTTAAATAAGATCAATTCTCAAAGCAATTTCTCCAACATCTGGGACAAGATAAAAGTGTCCACTCTATCCACATGTATTCAATATACAGCCTATAGTCTTAGCAAGAGCAATACAACAACTGAAGGATATCAAGGGGTTTACAAATTTGAAAGGTAGAAGTCAAACATTGTTATTTGCAGATGATATGATAGTATACAAAATTGACCCTACAATTTCCACTGGGAAATTACTGCAGCAGATAAAACACTTTCAGCAAAGGCTGTACTCAAAATTCACACAAACATCAGTAGCTGTTCTATATACAAGTGACAAATCTACTGAGAAAGACAACAGGGAAACAACACACTTCACAGCATCCTCAAATAATATAAAATATCTAGGGGTTGCTCTAACAAAACAAGTGAAAACCTTGTGTTATAAAATCTTTAAGACATTGAAGAAAAAATGAAAGAATATACCAGGAAATGAAAAGATCTATAAAGCATAGAGGATACATGGATATCCTACCAAAGCAATCTACCAATTCAGTTCAATATCCTTCAAAATTCAAACACAAATATTCACATATGTTGAAAGAATAATTTTCACCTTCATATGGAAACAGAAAAACTAGAGGATAGAAAAAACAATCCTGGATAATAAAAAGAACCTACAGAAGGTATCACTATCTCATATTTCAAGGTGTACTATGGAACTGTAGTAAGAAAAACACTGTGGTATTGTCACAAAATAAACATATTGATCAATACAATGAAAATTGTATTGGAATAAGGAAGACTTTCCTAACAGAACACCATTAGTACAGGCACTAAGATTAAAAATTAATATACAGCACTCTTGAAACTAAAATGCTTCTCAAAGCAAATGTATGTATCACTCAGATAAAGCTGCAATTTCCAGAATTGGAAAAATATTTTTATCAAAGTTTAACAAAGAAGGAGTAAGTTCATGCTGAGGATTCGGGGTAAGGGAAACATTTACCCATTTTTGGTATGAATGCAAACTTGTTCAGTCAGTATAGAAATCACTATGGTGGTTCTTCAGGAAGATGAGAATTATTCTACCTTAAATCTCACCTATACCCCTCATAGTCAAATTCTTAAAGGACATTTCACCCTACCACAGAAATACTTGCTCACCTGTATTCAATACTGTTCTATTCCAAAGTAGCTGAAAGTTGTAAATGACCTAGATTTCTCTCAACATACAAATGGATATCCAAATAACCCAATGAAAAAATGGGGTACAGAGCTAAAGAAAGAATTCTCAACTGATTAAGATCAAATGGCTGAGAAGTAAGTAAAGAAATATTCATCATCTTTAGTCATCAGGGAAATAAATAAAAATAACTATGAGATTCCACCTCACACCAGTCAGAATGGTTAAAATCTCGGGTGACAGCAGATACTGGTGAAGATGTTGAGAAAGAGAACACTCCTCCATTGCTGGTGGGATTGCAAGCTTGACTAATATAGATGAAGAAGCATGCATCTAACCATTGGACTGAGCATGAAGACCCCAAAGAGAGTAAAACATTAAAGGCCATTAAAAGGAGAGTATACAAATCTATTATAGTAAATCTTCCTAAAGTATAAGCATATATGCCAGAAACAAAATGAATTCACTAAATAATAAAGCAAACATTACTATTTCTTCTTGTTAAATGAAGCTTCAATGATCAGAACAGGGTTATACACAAGTTGTCTCATGAGCATACCCATGCCCCAAATTCCAGGTTGTTCCCAAGGCTATTGGTTTCTTTCCACAGAGTAAGACCCCATTGGTATATGCAACACCTACAGGACTTATTGAAATTGGAGAAGTTGTGCTAGTGCCTACAGAGAGATTTCTGTCCTGTGTTCTGGCATCTCTGGCATACCACAGAAGAAGAAATGTAAATACCATCTGAGCTGCAAAACATTAGATCTACAATGCTGATCTGCTTGCAGGAAATGCTAGATAATGGTGATACAACGCTGTGGCAGAAATTGACCAATATCTGAATTAACTTAAGGCCCATTTCATGTTATGGAACTGGTACTTGATACTGCTTGGATGCCTAAGTACCTGAATCCATAGAGATCAGGGACCTAATATAAAGCCAAATACTGTTGTTATACAAAATAAATAAATAGATGATAGAAGATAGATAGAGAGAGAGAGAGAGAGAGAGAGAGAGAGAGAGAGATAGATAGATAGATAGATAGATAGATAGATAGATAGATAGAGATAGATGATAGGTAGCCAGGCAGATAGATAGACAAACAGACTGACTGACAGACAGATAGAAAGACAGACAGACAGATCGGAAAAATTGGCAACAAATAACTCCTAATAAAACTCTGCTATATTCATAGATCTAACTCAACCACCATCACTGAAACTTACTATTGCTGCAGATAAGAACAAATATAGAAACCAACAGCCATACATATACAAACACGATTAAAACTGGTATGAATTCATATGAGATGGAGGCAGCCTGGCCTACAACAGATCCTCAGCCTATGTATTATGGTTTCCAATTCAGTGATTTTATGAAGGTGTGAAGGAGTGATTCTTGTTCCTTCCCTTGAGTTCTTTTTTCTGTTTATTTTTTTCAAATTCTGATGTCTTATCTTTTACTTTATCATATTATATTTTCTTATTTTCCCTTTGAAGCCTATTTGGTTTGTAATGAAGGAAAGAATGCTGGAATATCCATATAGAAAGAGTGGGGGGTTTTGAAGAGTAACTGGGAGAAGCAGAGGAGGGGAAATTGTCATTAGGGTGTATCAGGAAGGGAAAAAATATCTATTTTCAATTAAAGTAAAAAAACAAAGAATACAGGGAAGTTAGTAAAACAATAAATAAATGAATAAATAAAATTAATAAATTTAAGCAGGAAATAAACAAATCAGTTTGTGTTTTATGAAATAATATTCAGAGAATAAAATCTGGGTATTTGTTTATGCCAGAAGACTGTATTTTCATTCTTTTAAAAATAAGGACTACACTAAAACATATCAATTGTCTTTTATATATTCTGGGACCCATATTCTTAGTGATTCTAAAGTTGTTTCTATTAAGAAGTTGCAAATGGGAGTTATATACATGGTTTATAATATTTTTAAGTCAAAATATTTCAAGCAATTATCCACAATATATTTACAATCAATTTATAAGGATTGAAGATGGTTGAATGTGGCAGATGGTTCATTTGTTGAACTGAGATTTTTTATCATATAGACCTGGCTTGTGAAGTTGAGAATGGATTTGATTTTCACCATCTGTACATAGATTTTTTAGTCTTGCATATTTAGCACAGTGTGACATCTAATTTGGTTACCACAATTCCTCTTCATATTTCTAAACTCAAAGAACTATGATTTACTTAAAATATTCAATGTCACGAAACACTATTCACTCTGTAGAATGGTCTTGATTATGTAAAAATTAAATTTTTCTCTGTGTTAATAACTATTTTTTTCTGTTTTACTTTTGTTTGAAAACATTGAGATGAAAAATAAATGTCCGTAAGAGTGTATTTGCCTGTATGTTAAGCTATATTAACATTGGACAAAATAGAATGTTCTTTTTGCTGTTCTTCATGTTGTAAAAACAGTGTATTTGAAAATTCAAATGTAATTTGAAATGTTTTTCTTCCAAGCATTTTTATTTTTTACATTTTATAATTCTTACACACAGTCTCAAAACTTATCCAGGTTGTGCACTGTGGCTCAGGAGGGCCTTGAACAAGCAATCCCACCGCATCCTGAGAAGTAGATAAAAAGACATGCCTATAGCAGCAGGTACGGTAAGCAGGCACAAAGTACGAGATCATTAGTAACAAGATCAAATAAGAGTATGCTGCATGACCTTGTTGCATTCTTTTTATTATTTATGACTTCATGATAATTTGTGAAATATCTGTAGATTTAATTTTTATTGTAAAAATTTGCAATAAGAGAATATGATATCGCAAAAAATGTGAGCAATCGATAATGTTTTGCCATTAACATAATTTTAGTATAAGGAAAATAGTTTGTGTGCACATTTTTAAGTAAACTTCTAGCAAAGTCTCCGCTAGGCAAAGTCCAGATTCTAAGGAGTGCTTTTCTGGCATCCCAGTATTTATTCTGTCTGTTAGTTCTACCTAGGCTCTGGACAGTCTCGTGAAAAAGTAGTGTTGATATTCTTTTGAAGCTATTGCCTAAGTGTGCCCCAGCTTGAGCTGTGAATAGAGGGGCACTTAAGGAATTAGTAGAAGCACTGTGAGAGAGAATTACTGTTTTCTTCTGGACTTGAGCTGAATTGAATATGAAAGATAAAAGCAGAAAACAGCAATGCAGATGGAGGATCCTCTCTAGGCACATGCATCCAGGTGATGCTCAGAGTATGTTTTGGGAAACAAGCACTTGATTGTTAGAACAAGTGGAGCAGAGTCATATTATGAGACGTGGAATACTTGTCAGTCAAGACCACAGTTTGTTACATCCAATCATTCTTGAAATTATCAGATGGAAAATCCATATTTTAGTGTTCAAATGACACAGTGAGTAATGGTCCATGTCATATAAACACAAGTAGTATATAGTCAGTTCCTGAAAGTTTTTCTGTGCTTGTATTATATATGAAATTTAAGGTAACCCTGGTATAAAAGAAATATGTTTTTCATACTCACAAATTCATATTAATTAAATATATATTTTTATGTAATTGCAAAATTTAGTAGTGGTAGTATCATCTGTTAAATTGTATCAATAGAATGAAAGTTTAATATTTGAAATCTAGAGTAATATTGTACTTTAATGTTTGTATCTGACTCTTGAGGGTACACTTCTTAAAAGCCAAGATGATCAGTTCCATGTATAAATATAATAGCCATAAAATACCATCACCAAATATTTGTTTAAACATCTACTTTCATTAGATTTAAATTCACATAAAAGTAGCTTATGAAAGGCGAAAGGTGTCAAAATCATTTAATCTGTATGGTTGAAGATCCAGACCAGTGGACAGACATGATTTACATATATGATCCAAGGTAAGTTTCAGGATTAAGTCTAAAATGTCTGAAGAAATGTTAAAAAATGTTTTTATTTATTATTCAAATCTTTTTGATTGTATACCCCTAATGATGATTTTTAAAGACCTCAGAGCTGGACATAATGCTGCACACATTTAGTCAGAGCATTTTGGAGGCAGAGGTAGTAGGTAGAGCTCTCTAAGTTCAAAGCTAGTCTGTTCTACATAATGAATTCCAGGGCATCTAGAACTACATAGTGATACCCTGTCTGATGATGATGATGATGATGATGATGATGATGATGATGATGATGATGATGATGATGATGATGGTGGTGGTGGTGAAGGTGAAGGTGAAGGTGAAGGTGAAGGTGATGGTGATGGTGAAGGTGAAGGTGAAGGTGAAGGTGAAGGTGAAGGTGAAGGTGAAGGTGAAGGTGAAGGTGAAGGTGAAGGTGAAGGTGATGATGATCCCAAAAGACTTCAAACTACTCAATAAAATATGGTTACTCTTCTTGTGGATCTATATAAAATAGATGAATGGGATATTGGTCCACAGAAGCCTAATCGAAGAAGTGAGTAATTTGGAGTTTGTGGAGTATATTTTGAGTGGGGTTTGAGGAATAAAGTATAAAAGAAAAGACTCTGTTTTTGTTTTAAGTCAAAGATACAAAGGAACACAATTGTTGCAAGTTCAAGTTGTTTTTTATGTATGTTCTATGGAAGTTACTGAACTAAATGTGGAGAAAAAAAAACAAAAGTTAAATAATTACTCTCAAAAGTTTTTTATAATAACCTTTATCTGTCATCTCATATATCAAAACAAAATTCAGTGGTGTCTTGTAATCATCAATAGTTTGGATGTCTCTCTAATCATGTTCTTAGTAACACAATGATATTTACAGCCTCATCCTTGACCTTGGTTGGTTACTATTATTAATATCATCATCATCATCGTCATCGTCATCATCATCATCATCATCATCATCACCATCATCATTTACTTCCCTATATATTTTGCTTGCCTTGGAAAGGTGATAAGGAAGTCTCCATATTTCCATATTTTAAAAATAATATGACTTTTCATGCATTAGATTTGAACATGAATAGTTTCAAATATTATATATTTACATATCAAACTAAATAAGTACTTACTTTTGGTTCTGAATAGTTTAGTAGCCAAAGTAAGAATGGATAATAAAATGTTGGAATATGGCTTAAAATCCAAACTGAGTATGATATAAATGTAGACATGAGTTTTATAGTGTACTAGGCAGGGACAGACAAATGTAGCTGCATCTCTACTTTTCCTATACAATACAAATGATTTAAGTAAATATTGAACTTAGTCAACACCACATCAACTAATAAACACAAAATTTAATGAGTTGGACATTGGAAATGACTTGTTGGGGAGAGGTAAGAGACTGATGGCTTAAACATAATGCCTACAGGTGTAACCTGATTTATCATATCTAAATTATATACTGAATACATTATTTTCTGAGACAATAAGGAATTTGTTACTGACATGCTTACTTGGAAGTAGCATGATATCTGTGGCATTCATATCAAATTCTTTAAAATTTGTTTGGCAATTTAATGCTGTGCCATTTCAAATGTCTCGGCTTTTAATGTTAGCTTTAACATTTATGAAAGAGTCACTGTGTTCACCAACATATCACAGTTACACCTCAGGTTAGTCAACGTAAGTTAAGAAGAGTAAAGGATGGTAAGAGAAGGAAGCTTAAGACACAGCTTTCCCAAAAGGAAAGGGGGAGAGTGGGATAGGGTTTTTTTTAGGGAGGGGGAATGGGAAAAGGGGATGGCATCTGAAATGTAAGTAAAATATCCAATAATAAAAAAAGACACAGCTTTCCCCAAATCTCACTTGGAGATTTCATCAAAGAAGAACTCCGAGACTGACACAGCAGTTCAGAATACTCGCTGCTCATTACAAAGAACCCAAGCCAATCCAGCCACACACATGAAGGCTTACAGTCATCTGTTACTACAACTCCAGGGAATCCAACACCTTCTTCTGGACTCTCTGGGCACCAGGCATATACATAGTACATATAATTATTTCTGATATAGCTGTCTCTTAAGATGCTCTGCCAGAGCCTGACCAATACAGATGTGGATGCTCGCAACCAGCCATTGGACTGAGCATGGGTACCACAGTGAAGGAGTTAGGGGATGAACTGAAGAAGTTGAAGGGGTTTGCAATCCCATAGAAAGAACATCAAACAACCAGACCCCCCAGAGCTTTCAGGGATTAAACCACTAATCAAATAATACACCCATGTAGCAGAGTATTGCCTTTTGTGGCATCAATGGGAGGGAAGGCCCATGGTCCTGTGGCGTCTCTATGTCACAGAGTAGGAGAATGCTAGGGTGGTGAGGCAGGAGAGGGTTGATGGGTAGGGAAGCACTCTCATACTAGCAGAGGGAAGGGGAAATGTGATAGGTCGTTTGTGGAGGGAAACTGGGAAGGGGGATAACTTTTGAATGTAAATAAATAAAATAACAAATAGAAAAAATAACTAGTAAATAAAAATGTTGAATTATTTTCCTTTGAATAAAGGCTATATTCTCTTCTCAAAAAGTGGTGGTTACATATTTCATCTTAAATGTCATTTTGCCTTGAATATTGAACATCCAATATCACTGATGGGCTGTAAAAATCCTAGTATGGATTCTATTGCCTCCTAGAAACCACCACTAATACCCCAAGGTTATTGTTCTCTAAAAGTGAATAATATTTTGAATAACATGGGCAACCAGGCCTGACATTTGCCCTCATACCTTTAGTTTAGTTTTCTTCATGGGCAAACGTATATGTGAAAGTTCAATGAGGTAAAACAGAAAAGCAATGGAATAGAAATAACATAATATACATTTATAAAAATAAAGCAATGGTTGCACAACTGAACCCTCAAGTCAGGAATTTAAGAAAACAAAGAGACATGTGCTCCAGTAGGCACACGTCTAACATCTTCAGAGAACTAATCCTAAAACTGGTTAAGTTTAGAGCCCAGGATGCTATCAAGACTGAGGCTTATTCTTACTTTTAATCAATGTTTGGGTGTGGCATAGGCTTCTTATATTAAGATTCTATGAAGCAAGATAGTATATCTAAATGGATATATCTTTTTTAAAAATTGTCTTAACCTATGTATCATAACTTAAAGTAAAATCAAATTATTATTAACAGAATGACTAAAAACATTTTTTTCACAAAGATCCCATTCTCTACTGAAGCTACATTTGTTCTACTCTGCACTCTGTTAAAAAAAAAAATCTGAACACAGTCATCACAATCTAAGAACTATTTGAAATTTATGCAGCAGTACATGATCTCTTAGGTTCACAAATACATTTAAGAAGTACTTTTATTTCAACATATTTTTTTTGGTATGCCATGGTGGTAATTACACCAAACAACTGGCTTCATTTTTTTTCTTTTTTGAAGCAGACTCTGCATTGTATTCACTGTGTTTAAAAATAAATTCCAAATGTGAATACTATTCGTGCACTAGCATTGGTAATAAAGGGTGAGTTAGGGGAACAGTGAGAATGTACACCAAGTAGAGTTTTCTAAACCTTCAAATAAATAAAAAGGAGAAAAAGGAAGATAAGGATAACTGACTGTGCCTATGTGAGGGCACATAGCATCACTGATGAGCCTCGAGGAGAACAAGCACATGCCAAGGAGGCTGCCAGGATACACAATCTCATTCACAACTCTGAGAAAGTTAGAAAGAATAACAACAACAACAACAACAAAAAAGACAGAAAAGTCTGTTTTCACAACTTGATATTCGCAACATATTATTCATATAAAATTTTAAAATTTTTGAAAAGTTCCAAATTGCTTTCATTGTGGAAAAAAAACACATCTGTCACAGAAATAGTCATTCATAACATTTTTTTTCTATTTTAACTATAAAATATGTATCCATTCTTTTAAATATATATATCACAAAAACACAACATATTTATAGACAAAACTATTTCTTATTAGAATTTGGCAGGTGTCCCAGATGATGAGCACGTGCAGGAAACCTGTCTCAGTGCATCTCCTCTGCAAGGCTCCCTGGGCACATTTTCATTTTAATCGGTTCTTAAGTCAAGCATCCCAGGGAAATACACGCCTGAAAAATTAATAAATCTCACATGGAGGACAATAGCTTTCAGATGGTCCTTCACCTACTTTTTCAAAACAAGTGAGAATGCATAAAAATACTAAAAATGCAATATATCTGTAATTTTATATAAACATCAAAACATCTATTAATATGGCTGAACTGATCCTACAATCAATACACTAATCTGCTTAGTATTGTTTACCTCCTTAGGAAATGCCTATAGATTGATTTAGTTATTTGAAATATTTTATTTCTGATGACTATGTCAACCCTAAAGTATACAGGTATTTTATATCAAGATATAGAATGCAAAGTGTAATGATTGTGAAAATTCGGTTTAAAAATAACTCATGAAAAATTAGCCAAAGGAAAAATAAATCCTTTTCAATATAAACACTTTTTTAAAAATGAATTTTTATAATTTCTTAGAGATTTTGTACCACATTTCTATCATATTCAGACCCCCCCAATTCTTCTTAGACCCAAATTCTTTCCCTACCCATGAGAGTATTTTTAATTTTTAATGGTCTCTGATTCTGTAAAATTTTTATTGAGCATATCAACTCACCACCCCTTTTCTCTTTGTTTTTCTTGTAGTCCGTACCTTTTCTTTTCTTCATCTTTATTCTTTTTTGCTTTTTGTTATTATAAACTTCCTGTGTCTAGTGTCAACCAAATACTCATGGTTGCATGGCCATGAGCATCCATGAAAATCTATGCTTGAAAAGAAACATGACTCTCCTTCCCCAATTAGCCACAAATTCTGTGAATCTTTTTCTAATAGGGATGAAATCTCAAAGGCTCATTTTAATAAGAAACTTAACCTCCATTCTAATATTGTAACATGATTGAAAGTACAAATAATAAATGTATTGATGAAACTTTTTTATATAAAAACTATATATAGCATAAAAATGAAAGTTTATGCAATATGCATGTACCCATTTGTTAATCATGTATCTATTATTAAGCATAGATATCTACAATATTGAAATAAATATTTTAAAAGTATCAATAAAATTACAGACACGATTATTTATGTTTTACAAGCTTTTAAAAGTAATAATCTCAAAGCAATGCAAAACATAATGATAACTTTCTTAGAATTAAAACTTGTTTTCTAAGATGCTTAAAACATCAATTTCCATATTATAAGTCAGAGACTGTTTTCTATTGATTTTGTTTTCTGGATACACTTGATCTCTTTTACTGACGTTTTCTCAAATTTTCCTCTTAGCTCTTGTATATTATATCATTTAGAGAAGTTAGAATATCTCATGCTAAATGTTACTATTTAGATTCAGAACCTCTATTATAGGCAGAACAGAAAGTAAGAAATAGAATTCAAAGAGTATCTAATCACGACCAATTTGACCCACAATAAAATGTAAGTAATATTTTATAGACTGAATTAAATAAAATCACTAAAAATAAATAAAGAAAAAAAATTCTAAAGGTGGAGCAAAAAGCAAATAGAGCAGGTACTTTCACTGAAATGATAACGAAAATAATGCCACTAACCACTTAATAAGAAGGTCTCATCAATTAAATCATTTTCTCATAGGTGTTGAGATGTTTACATCATTTTGTCTGTCATTTGGTCATCTCTTGAATTCTACTACTTGTCACCTTGTTTCCCTTAGCACATTTAACTACTTGTGATATCTGTTTCACAAGATGCCTTTTTAACTACTTTTCACTGTGTGACATTTTAAAGTTTAGTGCAGGGATTAAAATTTTTTCTTTGGATTTTTGTAGCTTATTAAAACTTCAGAGTGTATCATTTCATAAAAAGCATAAATATCATAAATGAAAATCATATTCTTATTTTAATCTTTAAACAATTGTTCTTGTAAATCGTGTGTAAATGTGGCTCACATTTATTTAAAACTCTACTTGATAATGCTAAATGGTCATGTGTACTTAAAAGAAGCAACCAGAAAAATATCATCTAAAAGACATAAAGTCTCAATTTATTTGCTCATCTGGTGAGTTGTTTCATCTGAAATGAAACACTCCTGCTATAGGAAAAGAGATAATCACAAGCTCAAAGATATGCAAAAAGGAAAATATTCCCAAGGTTGAGGAACAATGAAACCCATCTGAGAGACAGGACTCTTCTAGGATCAACTGAATGCCAAGCAGAGTACTGCATCAGGCAGTGCTAATGAGTCATTGTCTGTGCTGGAGTAGGCTTTCCCATGATACAGTGGCCTTTGAGATGCCCATGCTCCTGTTATTTACCCCTCTCTTTGGGGCATATCTATACATTCTCATGAATCCAAGAAAGGCAATGTAATCGTACATTTCAATTGGTTCTTTTATGTCTTTTTCATTTATTGTTCTCTAATATGTTATATCTGCACCTCAATATGCCCTCCCTCTGCTTCTCCCACTGCTGTAACCTCCTCTCTCCCCCTAGACTCTTTCTCTCTCCACTCCTCTTCCATTTCCTTTCAAAAGGGAGCAGGTCTTCCAGGGCTATCAACCCAACATGGTATAACAAGTTGCAATATAAGACAAGGCACATCCCCCCATATTAGAGTGGTTGAGCCAACTCAATAGGAGAAAAAGAGGTCTCAAAAGCAGGAAAATTCTCAGAGACATGCTTCTTTCCCATTGTTAGGAGTCCCTTCAAAAACATCAAGTTATACAACCATAATGTAATATGTAGAGGACATAGGTCAGACCTATACAGATTCACTGATTATCAGTTCAGTCTCTCTGATCCCTTATGGGCCCAGGTTAGTTGGTTCTGTGGATCATATTCTTATTAGTATACTCAACCCCTCTGCCTCTTACAGTCCTTCTCTGTGCTCAACCATAGGGTTCCTTAGGCTCTGACTAATGTTGGCTCTGAACTTCTCCATCTGTTCCCACTAAATGCTGGATGAAACCTCTCTGGTGACAATTATGATAAGCTCCAGTTTATGAGTACAGAAGAAATAATCTCATTGACTTATTTTTTCCTGTCATGATTGGTTCTATCCCAGGTATCTGAATTATCCAGAGTTTGGTGCTTGGCCCTCCAGGCAGTGTTAGGCTTGGGTTACCTTTCATGTCTCAAATTTGACCAGTCATTGTTATACCACTAGTTTAAGTTCTGTGTCACAATTACCCCAGAACATCCTTCTGATGGATCAAATAGAAGGTCATCTTAGAAATAAAGATGTCAAAAATATTTAACAATTATGGCTTGCAAAATACCACATAGAACAATATATAAAAGCTCAATGCATAAAACATGTCATCTTAGAACAATATTTTGTTAAATACTATTAGAAGATAGCCACCATTTTAGATATCTAAATTGTATAAGTTTTTAAAGTTGCAGAATTATCTCTCTTGATCTAATATAAATCTGTACACATTGTTTACTTTTAGCATTATTACTAATGTTTTGGGGTTTACATTTGAGATAGACTTAATCAGAAATGCCTTAATTGTATGTAGCTAAGGATATTATATATAGCTAAGGCTGGCCCTGAACTTCTGGTTGTTCTACCTACATTTCACTGGTAAAAGGATCATTAATAGTTTCTATTGTACACAGGCCATTATTTACACATAATGCTTTTATTTGTTACTAGAAAAGATTATGATTGTAAATCCAATTTAGTTTTATTAAAGATATACCCTATTCCCTCTTTTTCACATCAAGAAATGATATACAATTCCTTGTCAGAATTCAAAACAAAAGAACCAACAGCAAAAATAAATCTTGAAAAACTCACATGAGCACACGCGCACACACACACACACACACACACACACACACACACACAAACACACACACACTAGCACTTTAAGAAAGCTGATGGAACTCCTTGAATAAGCTGTGAGTGGGAAAATCAGAACAAAGAACAGTCCTCCTTCTATCAATACACATACACTTTGCATCTGGCCAAGCTCCTGGTATACATATCCCAGAAGGATGGAACATCTCTAAATACTATTTAAATGAAATATCTATTAGTTAAATGTCAACTGGCTAAGTAAAGATTTTGAATTGTCCACAGTTAAGTAGTATTCATTGACATACTTATTGGAAACCACAACAGTTCTACAGTTCCCCATAAAACATTGTGATCTTCATTTAGTAACTAATATTAATGTTCTAAATATCAATGTTTTGTATGTATTTAGTATGTTTCTGAGTTAAAACTTGTTTACGAGTCACCTCTTTTCTTCTTGTTAACACAGGAGGCATAATTTGGCTTTAGGTTATAGTAATGAATATAGGATATTCATTGATCCTTTTACAGAGAAAATCATAGTTTTAACTGTCAGCCTCTTTTTCCCATGCCTTTCTCATCATTGTTTTATTGAAGAATTAATAACCCTTCAAACGATAGTCAGGATCATTGGTACTTTCTGCCTCTATTGGACTTAGAACCTTCCAGGTACTTCATGTATCTCATTAAAAGGGGCCTGTCTTTAAATCTAGACACTTCATGTTAACTCTGTTTTTTTTTTTTTTTTTTTTTTTTTTTTTTTTTTGGTTTTGTTTTGTTTTTTGTACTTTCATGAGTTTTACTCCAAAGAGACTGTGGTTTTGCACTCTAATTTGTTGACCCTTCTCCTTGTTTTGGAGGTATGTATATTGTTGCTTTTCTCCATGAAACATTTTTTTTTCTAGAAAAAATCTTGATTTGTATCCATTTTATCTTAACATCTACTTTTTCTCCCATCATAACAGCAAGTCAACCATGTTTTGAAGTCTCTTCTTCTCACTTTAATTACTAAACAAACTGTTTTATATTTACCAGTAACACAGTAAATTGAACATAAAAACCAGCTTAACCTAAATGATGAATTTTTGAAAATCACTTAATAAGGGAGATTAAGATATTTCATATTAAAAATAATTTGTGCCTGATTTTGATGTGTGCATTCTTACTGGATTAGTGCTTCCATTCATTACTTTACACAAAATATTCCAGTTCAGTTAAACTAATTGCTTTGCCTTGTAACTATTCCTTCCACTTACTTAGAATCTGATAACAGTCCATCTAATCAGTCTTCATACATTCATATTCATTCCACCACTTTCCCTGTAGCTATGTCCTCCTTGGGAGTAGGATCTGGAGATATCATATGTTTTCAGTAAAATTTTAAATTATTAAGACTTTTACTGTTTCCTTAATTAACTCTACTAAGAATAAATTTTGGAACTGATAATTTTAATTAGCTATAATATAGGCTAAAATTCCGCCTACATATCTGAGCCAATTGATGTACTGGTACTAAGTGGTTTGCAGTTAACAACACACATATCCTCAATATAAAACTGTGTAGTTCCATAATAAAATAACTCTAACTTGTATTCATATTTGTGAATGGGTGTTATAGTTTTAGTGAATCTGCTTCCAACACTCTCAATAATGAGCTGATATCTGAGAACAACAACCCAGTTATTGCTAGAAATCCCTGGCTATCACATGCTACATATCTCTGTAATTTTTCTGATTCCTGAAATCCCAAAGTTCATAAGATTTTGAAGGCCTAGCTTGACCAGACTGCATTGAAATAAAGAGTAATCTCATTTCTGTCTTTCTATTTCAGGATCATCACATTAGCATTCCTCCAATAATGTTCAACAGATTGTATTCAAGTCACCTGGACTGTGAATGAATACCTCAGGGAGCCTAGTCCAACAAGATGTGACTTAGGAATTGGCACAGAAAAACTGGACATACAACTTTGGGAATATCTTCTAGGAAACTCCAGAAGAAATTTAATAATTGTCCGAGACAATAAATTTACATATGTATATGTAAATTTATTTATATTTAATATATTTATATTTATTTATATTTAATATATTTATATTTATTTATATTTATGTAAATTTATTATATATATATATATATATTTTGTGTGTGTGTGCATGTGTGTGTCTATACATTCATGTTTATACATGTTCTTTCTTGTAGCTATATCCATAACTAGTAAAACCTAGAAAAAAAAGGAAACTAGAATCAAGGTAGGTGTCTAAGGCTCTTATCAAAGAAATCAGAGCCTATAATTTAAATGCTTGTATTTGTTTAAGTCTAATACCTAGTTTTTGAAAGTCATATAAATGGTACTGATCTAAAGTAGACTTAAATTGTAAAAGGACACTAGATTATATGAATTTGAATGAAAATAGAATCAAGCATGGGATCTGCAAGCTACCTAGATCTTTATGTTTGCTCCACAGTGATTCAGAACTCTAGTCTGAAACCTTGTGGCAGGGAAGACTGCTGGGTTCTCAAGTTGTGGATCATATCAGCAAGGTTTGGGAGTGAAACAAGGATGTGCAAAGATGCTTCAACTATTCTGAGGTGTTAGCTATCTAGTTGCAGTAATCTGTTTCTCAGACCTGTAACTAGTGGTTCTTTGAAGAGTAGAAAACACTGCTAAGGCTTTGGGCAGATCAGAAAGTTCAGTTCTTGTAGCTAGTCTACTGAACTCATTTCTTTTGTCCTTTAGCTTCTGATTTCTGATTTCTTTGTGCTCTACCCATTTTTTGCCTCTTTCACCTACCGTTCTCTCTTATTACTTCTTCTTCTTCCCTTCCTCCCTCTTGAGATGCAGCATTAGATTTTATGTAGTTAACTGTATTCTAATAGTGAACTGTCTTAACTGGGGAAATTTCTGCTCTACCACCTAAGGTTCTGCATTAGTGTAACACGTATGTTTTCCAAATGTGTGTCTAGATAAAATGTAGTGAGCTTTAGAATGACAAGAATTATTATTTTATACAAAAGTAAAAAGACATATTACCTAAAAATGTGATATGTACAAGAGAATTTCTTTTGTTAGAAATTATACTTCTGCCAGAGAGCTCAGCAGTCCCAGAGTGTTCACAAATCGCATCAAATTACAAGGGAAATCACTCTCAGTTTAGAACTATGATCTAGTTTAGACATTATCTAAAGATAGGAGCCTAAAATGACTAAACTATCAATATTAAAACAATTAAATGATTTACCATTTATATAATTTTGTTAAAATACCTAGAAAAGAACACTTCTTAGAGAAAACATTAATAAACTCAAATTGAGCACAGGAATGGGTTGATTGCAGAAGAGGACTGAAATCACTTATCTGATTGATACAGGTAAGGAAAACCCAAATTGTTTGGGAAAAAAGCAGAATTAAGATTATCTGACTATGTTTTGTCTAACTTTTGAAGTGCATACAGTTTATTGAAAGCCTATATTATGGTGGAGAATTTTAAGAGCCTGAAGAATGTGAACAATTTTGTGTCTACCAGCAAACCAAGGTTTACTGACAAAAACACTTTATTTTTTCATACTATCTATAATCACCTATTAAATATGGATTATCCTAGGATAAGCACAATTTTTGAAGATATTTTAAGATATTTGAAAATATATCGCTATATGATTATGTGACAGCTGAGTGACAAACTTTCAGACAGATTATATTTTAAAATGAAACCAACATAAGCTATTTCATGTGGACAGACACAAATCATAATTACTTAAGTGATACTTGCCTGATGTTAGGATTACTACTAATTATAACAATAATGTATTATAAACATATGAATTATTATTATTATTACTATTATTATTATTAACTAGGTTTCTGAGACAAATCCTCACTATGAAACGCTAGACTGCCTGCAAAATCTTGTAAGTCCTGAGCCATAGCCTCCAGAAAACTGAAATTAATATGCTTTAGCCAACATATTATGTCAAAGCCATTACCAATAAATTGAAACAACTCAAAATTGTTTGCCTAAGCTGGAGTAGTCCTAGTGTTGTGCAGTTAATGGCATTAAATTAGCTAATTTAAAATTAATTTAAATTTAAATTTAAATTAATTTAAAATTAATAACTTTGCATCTAAAGAATGTTAGAACCATGTATCTATTAAGATTCTGTTTCCATAAAAACTAAAATATTTTTGAAAGACTTTTCTCAGCAAATATAATTTACCGTCTAACTTTTTCAAGCACTTATTTGGCATTAGAATTTGGTAAAAAAAAAGTCTCATGAAGACGACAATATAGAACATGAAACACAAATATGAAACCAGTGGTTTTACCATGCTTTATTAGCACATAATAAGTTTCAGCAAAGAGTTTATGGCTACAGGAGACATTTGTTCACTGACAGCAATTACAATGAAAATGAAACTTAACACAGGAAAAATGAATTAGTTATAAAATCCAGTATTCAATCTCATTTATCATAGTTAGCCCAGACACTATCAATGTTATCAACAAAAGAAATAGAGAAAATTATTTTTTAAAAATGCTATAAAACACTAGAAGCTTCATGTATGTACAAATTGGAAGACATAAAGCACCATAAATGTCATTCAAATAAATACTATCTGAGAAAAATGATTAATATCGAATATTGCTGTACTATGTAGCTGTGCATTCATATGTAGAAGAATTTCAAAATTGGCAATATTGTTAACTCTTGATTTTGTTTATGACAGAAGTCAAAATATTTTATTTTATTATATATTTTAAATGTTTTATTTTTGAAAACTGAAAAGGAAGCATAAAAATCCAATTTCATGAAGTGCTTTTAAAACTTCTCAGACATAACAGTAAATTTTGGAGTGTATGTTCAACCTAATTAACCTTGTAATATCTATAAACTTAATTCATTTTTATTTTCTGGAGATTTCTGTTTTGAACTAGGAAAGAATTCTTGCTTTGTTGGTTGAAATAGATATACTGTAAGATTCGAACTAAATTTACCAGTTCTCTTCTAAATATAGTTACTGCTACATTTATTAACATGTGTGTGCATGTATGTTTGTATTTATGTATGCATGTATGTATGTATGTATACAAACTACTATAAAACACATCTCAATTTTTTTATTCATTCAAAAATAAATCAACCATATGATAACTCCAGAGTGTTTCTCATCTGAAAAAGGTTTGAACTGTAGGCTGATTTTTTTTTTCTGTGTTACTTAAAGTCATTATTTGATGCTTAGTTATTGTCCTCTTTTGCCATCTCCAATCGTGCTGTTATTTTTTCTCCTATATTCAAAAACACCTTTTCTATAAGATAATTCTACTTCTGTTAAACCTAGCTGGTATAATGATCCCATGAACTCTGCTGAGAAGATAAATACATTCCTTTGCAATTTCTGGAGACACAGCAGAAGAAGACATGGTAAGAACAATATTGTTAATTACCAACTCCCGCCCCTTTTTCCCCATTTTGCAGCTAAAGGTACAGAGAAAAGGTCATGTGTAAATGATTTGATCTTTTTTTATTGGAGATTTTATTTACATTTCAGATGTTATCTCCTTACTCCATTCCCCCCATTCCAGGAACCTCTTCTCCCATACCCCCTCTTCTTGCTTCTATGATGATGTACCCCCACCCACCCCCTCCAATCCCACCTCCGCACCCTTGAATTTGCCCACACTTGGTGTCCAGCCTTCATGGAACCAAGGATCTCCTCTCTCACCTATGCCTGACAAGGCCATCCTCCCCTACATATACAGCTAGAGCCATGGGTCCCTCCCTATGTGCTCCCAGGCTGGTAGTTTAGACCCTGGGAGCTCTGGTTGGTTGGTATTGTTGCTCTCCTCATGTGGCCACAAACCTTTTCAGTTCCTTCAATCTTCTCTCTAACTTCTCCACTGAGAACCCCTTGATCAGATCAATGGTTTGCTGTGAGCATCCGCCTAGGAATATGTCAGACTCTGGCAGACCTCTAAGGAGACAGCTATATCAGGATCCTGTCAGCATGCACTTCCTGACATCCACATTAGCATCTACCATTGGTGACTGCACATGGGATGGATACCCAGGTGGAACGGTTTCCAGACAGCCCCTTCTTCAGTTTCTGTCCCACACTTTGTCTCCATATTTGCTTTCATGAGTATTTTGTTACTCCTAAGAAGGACTGAAGCACCCACACTTGGTCCTTCTTCATGAGCTTTATGTGGTCTGTGAGTTGAATCTTGGGTATTGTGAGCATCTGGACTATTATCCAATTATCAGTGAGTGAATACCATGTGTGTTCTTTTGTGATTGGGTTACCTCACTCAGGATGATATTTTCTAGTTCCATCCATTTACCTAAGAATTTCTCAAATTCATTATTTTTAATAGCTGAGTAATACTCAACTGTGTAAATGTACCACAATTTTTGTATCCATTCCTCTGTTTAAGGACATCTGGATTCTTTCCAGCTTCTGGCTATTATAAATAAGGCTCCTATGAACATAGTGGAACATATGTCCTTGTTATATACTGTATCATCTTCTGGGGATATGCCCAGAAATAGTATAGCTGGGTCCTCAGGTAATGCTATATCTACCTTTCTGAGGAATCGCCAGACTGATTTTCAGAGGGGTTGCACCAGCTTGCAATCCCACCAACAATGGAAGAGTGTTCCTCTTTCTCCATATCCTTGCCAGCATCTACTATCACTTGAGTTTTTAATCTTAGCTATTCTGACTGGTGTGAGGTGGAATCTCAAGGTTGTTTTGATTTGCATTTCCCTGGTGACTAAGGATGCTACCTTATCTCTGCCTTCCTGCCTTTTAAAGAGATTCCTTAATGCCTCTGTATGTTGTGAAGTTTTGCTACAACTTCAAATAATCACATGGAAATTCTTTACTGTATGCCACAAACTCCATGGAAGTAAAAAGTGTACAGCTTCGAAGAGTTAAGTTGAAAACTTTCCCGTTTTCTTGAAACTAAATTAAATAAAGCTTGAGAAGACTTCAATATGACAAAATAACATTCAAGGATATCTCAAGATAATCAGAGTTATGCTGGAGTTAAAATCAAAACAATAAACAAAAGAAAAATTTAAAGATAATTTCAAGAAATTCGAGTCCTTCTTTTAAGACCAATGAAGCTAAAATTATTAGTCAAAGAAAGTTAAAGATTTCTAATAAGTTAGTAATTAAAAGGCCCAGATTGGCAGCAATTTGGAAATGCTGGTCTTTGTAATCGTCATTTCATCTGGGGGCTTATCATATTAGCATGGTTAAATTTAACTTTTATACAAATACATATAATATTAAAGTCAGACTAGTCAAATTAATGATTTTTCCTTAAATGAATTAAAACCAAAACCCTATACAGAGAGCCATTATACAAAGAGGGAGAAGTTATGGGCTGGCTATTTTAAAGCAAACTTGACTTAGGACTCTCCAGTTCTGAAATTGAGTTAAAGTCTGTGTTGGTTTGAATAAAAGTGATGCTTTAGGCTCATATATTTGATTCTTAGTCATCAGGGTGTTATGCTTCTGAGAAGGACTATGATGTATTGTTTTGTTGGAGCGGGTATATCCTTAATGGAGGAAATGTGAGGCTGGAGGTGGGGTTTCAGGTCTCAGATGCTCAAGCCGGGCCCAGTGTCTCTAACTTTCTGCACCTTGTAGTTCCAGATATAGAACTCTTAGCTCCTTCTTCAGAACCATGTCTGCCTGGGTATCAGCATGTTTTAGCCTGGACAATTGTAAACTAAAGGTCTAAAGTTTTATTAAGTCCTAATTAAATGCTTTCTTTTATAAGAGTTCCTATGGTAATAGAATCTCCTCTTAGCAATAGAACAATGACTAACACATAGTCCATATCTCTACGTGTCCAAAAGCTTATCTTCTGTACAATATCATTCTTTCTTCTATGCCTGGGGATGTCGCAGACTATATTGCTTACCTTTGGAATCATTTCCCCTAACTGTGCTGCCTTGTCTAACCTCAATAGGAAAGATAAGTCTAGTCTTACTTAAATTTGATATGCCATGGTGGGCTGATATGCATGAGGTCTCCTGTTTTCTGAAGAGAAAGAAGAAAGGAGTGGCTTGGGTGGAGGAGAGGGGAGAGAAAGATAATGGGATGAGAGATGTATGTAAATTAATTAATTAATTAATTAACTAACATAAAAGTACATGAATTGAAGGAGCCTCTTAAAACTATTTTATAGCAAACAAACATATTCCCTGCATAAGTAGTAATTTGAATTATGTATCCTGTAAAGTGAAGCAAAAACAAAGATATAAAAACAACTTTAGAGAAAGAACAAATAAAATTATCAATATGATGGTAAAAACATAATGTACCTTGTGCAAATCAGAAATATATTTTAAAATAATCTATAATTTTTGTGATATAACATTGTTTCCCCATTACCTTAAGGTTTCTTAAGTCTTTCTTGCACATTATATGGATTTTTTCTTTCCTAAGAAGATAAATAAACTGTTAATTCCCATATCATAATCATAGCATAAGATTTACATGAGCATTTTTCTTTAAATATATATTCAATATTGAGTATACCTAATAAAGTCATGACAGTAGCCTAGAAATTGGTAAAAGGTGAAAGAAATATCACAGAGAATATTATACCTAGTTTAAATAAAGGCTGGAGACATTTTAGAAGTAGGACTGACTGAAGGACAGAGACTGCATCTATTAGAAGCACATAATTTTCTATTGAGAGTTTATAATAAACTATCAGTTTTTCACGAAAATGACCTTTTGAAAAGTGAAGAGGCGTGCATTTTTTTCTTAGCAAGAATATTGCATTAACAATTGTCAACCTGTAATTAGAAGAGGAGAAGGCTTTCAGTTCCTGTAACTTTCCACTAAAACATTGGCACATGAAAAGAAGTCGCCTGGACAGATGGGAAATTAGCATGTCATAAAATTCTGTACTAGACTAACTGCTGCTGTCAATCTCAGGCAAGTAATTTCATCACAATTACTTTTTCCTAAAAATTATCATGGACCTACAAGAAAAGAATAATATGTACATAATACAAACAACAAAAGAAATTATTGTTTCTTTATCAGCTTATTAGTAATCACTGCCTAATAGCTGTGCTAGCATTGAGACTTGTAGAATATATAATACTATGTCATAAAAGTTTTGATTTTTAAATATTCTTCTATGTGAAATATATACTCATAGATCTGGCCCAGCACTTACAGGCTGCAAAACTTGGGAGAGTGGTGATTGAACCTTGACTAGGCAGCACAGTGAACCTAACTCTAGAGATATGGATGCAGATGAGCCTTCTCTAAGCACATGAGAGCAGAAGATCTGTTTCTGCCTCCTGCTGATGATTGGCTGGTCTAGCCATACTAGACACCTCTCCTTAATGGTGTAGATAAGGGAGAACAGGTGGACTGTCGTGCTCAGCTACCATACAGACCCAGATGCCGGGCTTACTTCTGCTGTTTCAAAGCTGCAGAATCACAGTGACACAGGACAATAACAGAATGACCAGGAGGAGTCCCAACAAGTATCCAATTGTGATGGTGTCAAATATGATGGTGTCAAAGAAGCCAGAAATCTTGAACCAGACAAATGACTCATTGCAATGAACATTTGCAAATGAAGGTGTGTGGACAGAGGGATATACTGTGAGACATAGTGTGATACACTATAGCTTCCATGATGGGATGTTTTATATGCTTGGTTTTTATTTTTGGTTGTTTGTGTGTGATTGATTTGGGGACAGGAAGTTGCAAGCATGAAGTGTACATATGAAGGTACCTAGCTGGGGTGTATTCCATGAAATAGAACAAATCAATAAAAAGTTAAGTATATATTCCATATATATTTGTACACACACACACACACACACACACACACACACACACACACACACATCTATAAGTAGAAGATGTTCAACCACTACATGAATCAAGGTTTTATCCTCAATCAACATTGTTCAGTAAGACTTGGGCCTGTCTGTCATGTATTCCAATACATATTACAAATCTCCTAAGTCCTAAGGTTACTGAAGCAAGAGTGGTCTATACAAGAAATTTAATGAGATTTGGGGGGAAATTAAATATCAGAAGTCCATAAACTATTTCTGAGTGACATATTAGGTGATATTGAGTGGAAGTCCTAATTGAGTTTTCAGTAAGAACACAGCGAATCTGTCCTCTTAGCTCAGGGAATGTTTAGTACTTAAGGAAATAGAACAATAATTTTCTACAAAAATGTTATTTCTCTGGCCTTTCTAATCCCAACAGAAAATATTTTGGGGCAGAACTCAAAGATGTTTTGATTCTTTTCATTCTGTTTCTAGGACATCACAGTGCTACCACAGTGCAAACATGGTAGACGCTGACATTAAGATTATTTTACATGAGCCAGGCAGTGGTAGCGCACGTCTTTAATCTCAGCACTTGGGAGGCAGAGGCAGGCAGATTTCTGAGTTCCAGGCCAGCCTGGTCTACAGAGTGAGTTCCAGGACCGCCAGGGCTACACAGAGAAACCATGTCTCGAAAAACAACAACAACAAAAACAAAACAAATTGTTTTACATAGTGGATGATAAGATTATAGCCAATCTATCTGACTGTGATGCTATAATCAACCCCAAAAGATGCCACACACTGCTCATAAATGTTTCCAGACAAAAGCACTTTTTCTATAGGTTATTTTGCTCTTCATTTGATAGAACATTTTTTTTTTATCTTCATGAAATCCAAAGAATTCCACTTCTCACTTACTATAGCAAATTCCATAGAAACTGCCCCCTTAAAGATATGAGTCACTTAGATCTCGCCTGCAGAATTCGGTTATGTCGTAGAACTTGGAAAATTAAAGTAAAAAATGGATTAAAAAAAGAAAAAGTGAATTAATACTTTGAAAGTTTCTTCCACCACCCAGAGTACTTGCATATGCAAAAGAAGATGTTCAGTATAAATTCAAATGTAAGAACCCATCAATTGAACTCCAAACATAGATTTGTAACACAAATTTTCTTCTGAAATTACATACATTTTGATCACTGTGACCTTTTCAGTAATGAAAACTTTTCTGTATTTCAAGAACTAAGGTATTACAGTGATGGAGTTGTTCAGACTAGTTCAGTCTTTGAAAGTAGGAATAGCTTCAAGATTTTTGAAATTGTGAAATAATATCAGAACAAATCTTGGTATTCATGAATATTTTCACATGTATAGATATATAACAAGATATAAAATATGCATATAGTATACACATAATATTCAAATGTCCCATTTTTTATAATAATGACAATAATATGACAGGGTTGGAATGTTTTCTGCTGTCTTCTGTGTAGAACTACTAAAGATAACTGGTTATCTCTAGCCATTACTAGTAAAACTTATGGTACTGATTGTTAGAACCTACATATAAGCATCAAATTCTTCGCTGAAGTATTAAATATGTTAGTACATACCTTTAACCATAAATATTTCACATTCTGCCTCTATTTTATTTATGTACTTTGTATTGAATTTTGCATTCAATACATGTGATTTAAAATGTGGCTTAGAATCATATTTATTAATCATTACGACGTTTAGTGTGTGTGTGTGTGTGTGTGTGTGTGTGTGTGTGTGTTTCAAATGCAACCATGTAGCAAAATTTAATTTAGTTTTTTATATTTCTTTACATTTGTGAAAACTTAATAAATATTTAAATATCAGAATATTTGTTTGGCAGAAATTATGATTGAAGGTAGAGACTCACGGTCATGTACATATTCTGTGAGCGAGACGTTCTATTTAAAAGAAAACATCCTAAACAGCTTATGATAAATATGACATTTTTTTGATTTCTTCAAGACAGATCTCAGAAGTAAAAGAAATGTTAGAAAATCATTGCGATTGCTGTAAGGAAATTCCCACTTCTAGTTAAGCTTTAGCTTCCATATGTCTTGCTTTCAGCGTCTCCCAGAGTGTTGATGAAGTGAAGGATGAGGCTCCTCACTCACTTTCACATGTCACATTTTCATATTATCCCCCTGCCATTTCAAACATTCTATCTTGGGCATCTAGGACCTCTTCTCTTCCTGTTTCCACAGCCACATTTAAAGACTTTAGTTGTTCTTTCTTTACTACTGAACATATGGGAAAGAGTTTCTCTTTAATCAGTATTAACTTTTGTAATGTAAGCACCTCACTTTTCGTACAAATAACTTACTAATAAGAAAACATCAAAATGAATGTTGATTTCTATCAATTATTTTAGGAAAATGCATATTATTTCATTAGTTTATGAATAAAAGAAACAGCACATCTATAAATTTTTTCTGTACGTACACATAAAGATAATGAATGTCAAAAAAGAACAAACATAGATGAATACATATCTGTACACATGTATGTACATTCATAACATATAATACATATGCAATCTTTTATCTTACATTCATTAAGCATATTCAATTCAAAGCAAAAGTTTGACTTATGACCAATATTTCAGGTTAAGAGACTCATGAAAGCAAGATGCTAAGAATTAGTACTCTTATAAATTCCTAGTGTTCTGAATTAGGCACATTTTAAAATTATCCCCAAAATATGTTAGTGTGTGAACATTACTCTGTCAGGAACTTTCTAAGTGGTCACTCACAATGTCACTTCCAATATCCTGACAGCAGTGATACTATAAACATTAGAGATTTATTAAAAAATTAGAATGATCACAGTTGTCAGAACAATGAGGACGGAGGTGACTATTAAAGATAAAACTCATAAATAAGTTCAATTTTCTACTAATACAAAAAAATCAGCATAAAATATTGCCTTGTTACTGTAAGAAAATGCCTGATGAAAGAAACATAAGAGGAAAAAACTTACTATGGCTTACCATTTGGTGGGCAGGCATAGTGATAATGGCAAGGGGAAGAACTGGGAAAAAGATGATCATATTTCATCTAGTCAGGAAACAAACAAACAAACAAACAAAATCTGGCAACAAACAGGACCAGGGCTGGAAACTTTTAAATCCTGTACTTAATGACTCACTTCCTCAAGTAAGGCTTAACTTCCTAAATGTCTCACAGCTTTCTCCAACAGTGCCTCCAACTGAGGACCAAGTGCAAGCTCAGTAGCATGTGATATTTCACATTCAAATTCCGTTGTATACTTAGCCCCTAACAGTTTCTGAACAATCTCATGATGTAAAGTGGACACGGAGGGACTACACTGATGCCCATAGACAGAAATATTGTTACAAACCTGCAGTTGTGCCCTTCTGCAGCCTAGAGCAGGCCAGAAAGACCTTGTTTACCAAAATAGACTTGTTGTAATAGGAAGTAGGTGGAATCATCCACCCTGGCTGCACATGCAACTTCCTACAGAAACTTAGAAGAATAGACTGCCTGCTGAAATTGCCTTGCAACATAATCCAGCTGAAGTAAAGGATGGGTTCGGTGGGACTTTCCATATATATATATATATATATATATATATATATATATATATATATATA
>JANHMN010000001.1:100433684-100446386 GCA_030674055.1 Rhabdomys pumilio
ATATATATATATATATATATATATATATATATATATATATATATATACACAAGTGCTGAATATTAAACTTTGAGCTTTGGTCTGAGAACTTTGCCTTGGCTCCATGTTTTTCTCACCCCTCTGTCTCTTTTTCATTTTCATCCCTCATGGGATTTTCATGTGAAAATGGTTCATTTTCAGGTGAAACCAGTTCATCCGTGGACAACTGGGTGGCTACATGACGTAGTGAAGGACTGCTGCAAAACAAGGTTGGGGGTACATGAAAGGGCTATTGCACATGTAAACTCACACAGCTGTGACTAACACAGAAGAGTCCTAGAAATGAAAGCCAGTTAAAATTCTGGTGTGCATGGGATGAGGACTAATGACCCACTCCTTTTATCACCTGTTATACCTCCAAAACTAGTACTTAGTTGAAGAGATATTTGTTTCTTTGGAAAGCTGAGCCAGTTTTCCACAGAAGGGGCCCTTGCCAAGTTGTTCATGTTCTTATGGATGGTCCTAAACTCATAGCTTTATAGGTAGTCTCAGTGGGTATTAAAAAGATTCCATGGAACTGAGATGGCAAACTGGTAATGGAGTGGTTAAAAGAAGGAATAAGAACTGGATTTGGCAAATATATGTATATATACTTTGAATAAAATTATCAAATAATAAATTTAAGTATATTAAAGTCCTCATATACTTTAAGAGTCTAACACTATTCTGAAGCCCCAACACTGTTATCAGATCAGAGCAGTCTTCTGACAATATGCCTCTATAACAACAATAACAAAACCTGCACTCTTCCAATATATAAGAGAAGTGAGAAAATAATCTCATTTTCAAAGGGAGGAATAAGGGCCAGGAAAGAAAATATAGACCATAGCCTAACAGAGTGAAAATCAAGCCCTTCTGCCTCTATGTATTGAGTCAGGTCTGTGAAGTAAACACCGCCTTCAAAAACAATGCCAACATCTGTGAACTACATCTTCCTATACATGAGCCAATGAAGCAGCATTCATATTCAAACTGTGAAATTATCTACATAATATAATATGGTCTGCATAAATATGTACTAGCATGCCAGTATTCGATTATTAAAGGCAAAATGTTATTTTCAAAGTCTCTTTGCATTACTACCTAAATATGGTTTTAGTTAAACCCCCAATTTTATACAAAAGCTTAATTTCCATATTCTGTTTGACTACAGACACTTAAATTAATAGGATAGGCCATGCTAAGGGCAAATTGTAATTTTCCTTTGAAGAAAATGATGTTAAACTATGAACATATTTAAGGAATGAAATAAAGTAATCTAACTGTCTCTATTTAGTAATACTTGGCCAATTAAGGCAATTGAAAAAGTCACCAACACAAATTTCTAGTTGATGTGAAAATACATAGAAACTGTACTTACACTGCTCAAAATTTCTTCAGAGGCATGGAATGCAAAACTTCAAAGCACTCATAGTCAACAATGATTAGTGAACACTATTGAAAGTCTAGCTTTCTGGTTCTGAAAATCACATTATTTCCTTGATTTTATGAAGCTCACTCACAGTCTAGACCCTGAGGAAAGTAAAAATAATCATATTTGCTGATGTCACAGCACACAATATAGCAAATTTATAAACACTCAAATTATTTAAGACAATGCCACTGATAATGTAGTAGATAATCCTATTTTCTTTAAATGTAAAAATTGGAATTACAGCTTGAATTAAGCCAAACCATAGTATTTTGAACCAGTGTACTCTACAAAGAGCTAGTGTTCAAACAGAAAATTTTCTTCTGAAATAGACGTTTTAGCCCTTGAAAATATAAACATTTCAGCTTTATTTTCTAAACTAACTTACAGAATTTTATCCAGTGCAATCATGTTTATGAGCAAAAGTGTCTGTTAATGTTAATTGTCTTAAGCAGAGTCTTTGCAATTTCTTTCATTTGTGCGTCTTTAATCAGTAGTTTACTAGCCTAACACTTAACAGTCTTAAAGATGCTAAGTGGGATGAATTTGTCCAGATAAATTGTGTGTTTTCAGAATTTTCATGAACAATACCAATGTGAGTGTATTTAGTGCTCCTCCTATCATAAGTATTTGTTATGCAGACTTCATAACTTAGGCAGCTACAGCATGGGGGTAGAGATCAGAGACATCAATGGTTTTTTTCTCCTTTCTCTTTGTGTTCATTGGCATGCACTTTCTCCATGACTATAGAAAAGAAGGCCAAGACTATTGGTGTTCTTTGGTAAGTTAAAGTTAATGTTATCAGCATATTGACTTAATTTTGCCTTCAAACATGAAGTGTTGTACTAGGGAAACTATTAATTTAGTAATAATAAAGTATCTGCCTCAAACTTATGATAATCTATGGAACTTTTATCTAAATAAGTTAAAATGAGAAAATGTGAAAATAAACCATCTTCAATTACTTGAAACAATTAAAAACAAAATTTGCAACAGTTTATGGATGTTATATGAGGAGATAAAACTATGTTTCTTTAAACCTTCTGAGTAACTTCAACATTTAGAAATATACTTTTCATTTTAGAATTAAAATAATGCTCTCATGTATTTTCATAATTTCATGATTAAATTGTTTATTCTGCCAATGTATTTTCTTCATATATTATGTTTCATTTTATATGAAAAGTAAGGTCCAAACAACATAAATTTTCAACGAAATTGCAACAGTTAACAGACATAGCATATAATAAGTCTACTCTGTATGTATTATATTGAGTATAGTTTTAATACTATTTTTAATTTGAGTATTTGGAAACATTATATATGTACACATTGCAAAGAAATTAATTTTTATCATCATATTAAATTGTTGTTATTGCCTAGAATTTGAAGCACAAGTTTAATAAAGATATGGTTAGTTCATCAGTTCAAGTTGGTGTGATTGAAGCAAAAATGTGTTGCCCGCCTACATACAAATAATCTGAATCATACCTCTCCTTAGCTACAAATAACCTGAATCATTTTTCCCTTGATAGAACTGATGTCAATATTCTTACATGTTGAATTAATTTAAGTACTTATTAAAATTAAATACAAAGCTATGAAAGCTAAATAACTAAAAAAATAAGGCAAAATGTTAAAACCAAATGGAACTCAGTAAAATACCTTGTTAAGATCTTATGAAGTATTCTTAAGGTATTCTTAGTGCTTCTACATAACCATCTATTGTAATACTAGAGTATGTCGAATCCTAATAGTACTGTTTTGCTTTAAAAAATGTCACAAACTTACCTCATGATATTGAAACAGAAAAATGAATTCAGTGTTTCGGATGAATTACATATATACATAAGTTTTTGAAATTTTGTGCACTCACATAAATATTTATATATTTACATTAGTGATGGATATGAGAATATTTTAAATGTTATTGAAATACTACCTGAGTACACACACATGTGTTTTGTTTTCCATGAATTTCTAAATGACTTAATATCTTAAACCCTAAGATTTTGTGCTTTAGGTTATGGATATATGACAACTATGTCATCTACATTTCACAAGATTTTACTGAAATATGAATAAGCATTATACATAATTACAGTTGGGCATGGTGACAAACATTTGTAATACTATTTGATAGTAAGATGGCAGCAGGAGGATCATCTCTATCGACTCTGACTCACCTGATCATTCTGAGAACAACCTTACAGAGGAAAGGGCTCTTTCCTACTCTGTGTCATGGTGTGACTAAAAAAATCTTTCAGTGAGCATACGAGTGTGGCCCTGCTCTAAAGTTTCACAGACAGATTCACTCTGCACTATAGCCACATTTGGCAGTCTTTTGTTTGTTTGGTTGGTTAGTTGGTTGTTTGAATCTTAATCAATAGATCAGCACTCCAAACCTGGAGGATGTGGGGCTGTGAGCTGTGAGGGACAGCTTGGTTTCTGGTGGAGCACTGACTAAATATGGCCAGAGACCCAACAAGTAGAAGACCTCAAAGGTTTCCCTGCAAGGAATGGCATGCATTTTGCCACACTCCAAGACTCCAGGCTCCTCACATGATGCCAAAGATCTCCATTGATCTAGGCCTTTCAGGCATTTTGGACAACAGCCCTACAGCCTCTCCCAAAGAGAGGTTTGTGTCACATAGCACAAGTAGAAGATGTGACTATAGGCCTCAGAGCCTCAAGAGATCTCCATATTACTGGGATACCTAAAGGCCAGAGGGCATAGCCAATTAATTAATCATTCCTTCCCAGATCCTCCTACTTGCAAAAGGTATTTAACCTCAGACCAATGCTGAGAACACAGAGTGGAGCTTCATCCACTTTCCACCATGACAATAAAACTTTTTAAACCATGGACTCCCTCTCATCTTTGGTGCCCTCGTGGGGGACTGTGGAGAAGGCCTTCAACTAATTATCCACAGTCTAATCTTCCACTGAGGACTTCTCTATGTTCCACTCATGGAGAGGCTGCCAATCCAAGTGGAGCTAGCCCAGCCAAGCAAATCACTGTGACCAAGAGTTTCATTTCCCCCAGGATAGGCCACCAGAGTTCATCTATTTCCCATCACCACATCATGATCCTTCTGCAGCCTTTCAGTGGCATCTGAGAGCCCAAGGGATTGAGATCAGCTGATACCCATCCACCTTCTTGCCCAGGGGTTCCCAACCCCATGGAACCCTTTGAGCTTTGCCCCCATGTGACCTCAAACTGGGATCTCCCCACAAATCCTAGAGTGGAGCTCTGTGGCTGTCCCTCTCCCAGAGTCTGCCTGGCACTGCATGAAGTGAACTCAGTCGAATTCCCATGCTTCTAGCTGCCTGGAGCAGCAGACACATGGAGTGTTACAGCCCCACAGGGGCGTGAGCTGTAGTCATTATAAAACAAGATAGATAGAGGTACCAGTCTTTACTCTAGGACCAATAATCAGCTCATTCCTGCTTTATATGGTTTATAAACTTTACCTGTGACTGGCTGCTAGGATTGATTATCTTTAAAGCCAATCCTTCTGAACTGAGTTATCACCCCATATCTTGTAACAATGTACCATACCATTATAGAACATCATTTGTACGACTGAACCAGCACAAGCACAATCTCAACACACTTTTTCCTATCACATCTCACCATCTCAGCATACCACATCACCACATTACCACATCCTGTCACATTACAACATCCTACTAAACCATTCCATCAAACACATCATTTATCATTCCACAATAACACAGTATACCATACCATCTATTGACACCACATCTTCACGTTACAACACAAAAGCACACCACACCCTCTCATTGCTTCATCAGCACATCCCCATCATCACATCACATCACTACAACATAATCACGTCAAACTTCCTCAAACATCTTTCGACACTGTATCGTTGCCTAGCCTCAGATCATTTTTACTGCCAAGCAGTCTTATTTTTAATAAGTCTTGCAGTTCAATGGAGCATACTCAGATAAAATGACATAATCAGCTCACCTCAAGATCATCACCAAAATAAAACCAACAAAGGACTTGTTGACACAGTCCCAGCTTCTGGACCTTAGGACAAACATGCCTCAGTTGCAGATATAAATAGAGCTTAGGTTTTTAAGAATGTTTTCCAAGTTGTGAATGATTCTTAAAATCAAATTCTTATCAAATACTATTTATTACTCAGTATAGAATGCATTATTCATATTTTTTATTATTTATTCTCTAAGAATTTAGGAGTGGAGAAGCCAGTATAAAACCTTATAGAACACTGGCTGGTTTGGTTCTATATTTTTCATATAAAGTGAATAAAAGAGGAAAATAAGACAAAACAGAGGCTAAGTTTTAAATATTTGATATTTTAAAATTTCACAATCAAATAAATTAATAGTAAATATATGCAAGGCTAAAATATTTGCTGTAAAATAAAAATTATTTTAAACATAAAAATATAAAGTAATATATTCTATAGGGATGATAATTTTGACATTTTAATTATGTTAATTATGTTAAAACAAGGTTCTCATTAGTTAAAGAAGAATTGAAAGTAGAGCAGTTCACATCATGCAGATAATGAATATGGGTAATCAAGTCCCTTAAATAAATTTACTTTATTACACAAATTATTCACCTCAATTATCAACTTGGCCTCTTCTATTGAGATGATCATCCTATTCTCATGTGTGCAATTATCCTCCATAAGAGCATGTAACTAATATGATTGGATTGGAAGGAATTGTCTCAGTGTTGATGGATTGAAATCTGTGCCCCTGTGTTAATTGTTTTTGGTGCACCATGCTGCTTTATGCCTTTTCTGTGGGAATCATGATTTCTTCGTCTGACAGGATATAACACAGATTTTATGTAAACTTGTTCCAAAAAAGTACTCCACAGCTAGGGCATACTATGTCTTCTCCAAAGATGTTCAATTGAACAAGGTGAGAAAATGCAATCAATTAATGCATGTGAAAAGAAAAACAACAAAATAGAAAATATTTACTCAATAAAATTCAAAGAGATCCCTATCTTTAGAGCATAAAAACAGTCATCTTTCGTTATTTCAAAACCAATGAAATAATTGATACTCTGAACCAGTGTATATTTTATTTAATTTTTATTTTCTTACACTTCAGATTTTATTTCCTTCCTGGTCCACCCTCCTACTGTTGCACATTCCATACCTCCTCCCTGCCCATCTGTCTACAGGATGATGTCTTCACCCCCAACCCCTCACCCCACCAAACCTCTAAACTCCCTGGGGGTTAGGTGCATCTTCACTGACTGAACCCAGACCGATCAGTTCTCTGTTGTATATGTGTTGGGAGCTTCATATCAGCTGGTGTATGCTGCCCTGTTGGTGGTCCAGTGTCTGAGAGACTGTGGGTCCACCTACAGTGTTGTCCTCCTTCTCAACTTCTTCCAGCTTTTCCTTAATTTAACCACAGGAATCAGCAACTTCTGTTCATTGGTTGGGTGAAAATATCTGCATCTGACTCTTTCAGCTGCTTTTTGGGTCTTTCAGAGAGCAGTCATGATAGGTCCCTTTTTGTGAGGGCTCCATATCCTCAGTAATAGTGTCAGGACTTGGGACCTCCCCTTGAGCTGGATCCCACTTTGGGCCTGTCACTGGACCTTCTTTTCCTCAGTCTCCTTTCCATTTCCATCCCTGCAGTTCTTTCAGACAGGAACAATTATAAGTCAGAGTTAAGCCACAAAGATAGTTTTAAAATTTGCATTATATGATATAGCTTAAAATACATCTTTCTGTGAAGATAAAGCTCACCTAAAAACAAGTGTAGATGTCACACAGGAAACTGACAAAAGAAATGAGACAATCCGTTGGATAATACCTTATAGTTGAAGAATTTGCTGAAAACTTATAAATGAATCAGATAACTGAACATGTTATCTCTTATTTATAAACTGTAATGCAATTTATATGTTGATTGTTAATTAGTCAATACTGTCATTATATCAGCATAGATTTAAATCATTCCAAATATCTTTCAATTAAAGTTATTTGGTCAAAATTATTAATTAAAGTATACTTATAGTATAAGTTAATGGTTAATAAATCATAGCAACAAAATCAAAACCCAAGGCACATGCAATTGTTCAATGATGCCATGTCACTTAATTTCTATAGCAATCTCTGCCTTAGACTGCTCATGTGAGGTGTTTGAAATAAAACCAGATATAAAAAGGACAGTTGAGACCAAATACTAAGTCAAAGAAACAGTATGTTCTGAGCCCATTTTCCACTATTCTTGCATGTAACCTCATGTGATATAAGGTCCTTCTTTTTACCTGAAATTATTTGCATTTGTTACTTTGTCAAGACAAAAGTTCAGTGTGTTAGAATATAAAAGAGACAGTGTGATAATCCTGGAATGAACTTTAAACGTTAGTTTCATAAGGAAACTTAACCAAAAGAATAACCTTGAATTCAGGACAGTCATTTTACCTAAGATGTAAGGAGAAATAATATTGTGCCTGTCAAACTACCTGTGAGGTGAATTTATTTTAATGGAATGGATGTTAGAGTGGTACACTATGAAGAACACACTTGTCTCTTCCACATTCTGCATTTCTTTTTCTTTCTCTCTTTTTTTTATTTTTTGTACTCTATTACACCAAGTTAATAGGGTAAAAACAGTGATTACAGCATGGCACGATAAAGAAAGTGGCAAAGATTTGGAATCCCCCACTGGAGAGTTAATTCACTACTCATCAGTGACCTCTGTAATGATCCGTGTTACCATACTCTGTATCCCTAGACTGTGTGCTAAAACAAGTATTTCAGATGCACGGAGCAGCGTCTTGTGCTTGCTGAACAAATTCAGCTTTATAGTCACTAGTTTTAACTTCTTGTGGTTGCAAAGAAGTTTTTTTCTAGGTACATGTAGTGGCTCATACCTGTAATCCAAGTAACTGAAATTACTGAGCAAGGGCAATGTAACAAATCCAAGTCAAATATGGACTACATAATGACTTGAAGCCAGCATGCAGCTACATAATTAAAAAAAAAATTTCTCAAAATATACATAGGGAAAGAAATAGGGAGAGGGAGAGAGGGGAGGGGAAGAAGGGATGGGGAAGGTTCAAGGGGACAGAGAGAGAGGAGAAAGAAAGACAATGAGACAAAGAGAGAGAAGAGAGAGAGAGAGAGAGAGAAAGAGAAAGAGAGAGAGAGAACCTTGAAATAGTTTTAAAATATCAGTTTGAAGAGTTTTCAAATGGATTTTGGTTAATGGATATAAAAAATGTACATAAGAGACTTTAAGTTAATTTTCTATTGCTCAATAATAAAACTACAGAATATCAGAATCAGCAATGTCCTAGGTAAAACGGAAATCAACTAGAAAATCTTCATTCAATGTTTACTGCACTTTTAATAATTGCTAATACAGGGTATACACTGTTCTTTCCATTGTGTTTAAGAAAACAGTACTAAATTGAAGAGATAACAAAATTGATTTTTCTAAAATGGTTTACTAAATTTATTCATAAATTCCTATAAATTTCTAGGAAATTTAGGGCTCAGACACTTATATTTCAGAAGTAATTTAGAAGTAAAAAAAATGATCTTCAAAATAATCCTCATGTTTTCCGTGTTAGCATTTATTGTGGATTTTCTAAACAATTCAGAGAACAGCAGCTGGTGGGCTGGCTCTGTAGTTAAGGATGCTCTTTATTCCTCCATGAGGACCACACTTTGCATCCCATCAGCCATATGAGATAGGTGCAAAATATTTGGTTACTACAGCGCTATTTTGGCATCCACCTATGGACACAAATTCACAGGCACATTTATATACACATAAATAAGGATAAATATATTTTTTAGATTTAATGAAACCATATGTATTAATCATTTTCAATTATCATGAAAATTATATTTCAAAGTAGTTCAAAATCTTATGGTTTTATGAAGCAAAGTACTGAGAATATTCATATCATTTAAGTATAAAACAAATTAAGAAAACACAAAGTAAACGTCCCTTAAAATGAACTAAAATTTGCATCTGTTTTATAGGCCCGATCTAAATTCATTTTGCAATTGTGCATCGAAGGTTCCAAAAAGAGTCACATCAATAATGCAGTGTTACCTTCTACATCTGTGCTCTTTGATAACCACCAATATATATATATATATGTGTGTGTGTGTGTGTGTGTGTGTGACATAAACATAAACATAAAATTCCTGTTTATAGCCACATATGTACATTCCTGTTGAGTACTTTTCTTGGAGTAAAATTATTAAAACAGATTATACATTTGTTCAATGTACATTACTGTTGAATACTAATCATGTAGTAAAATCACTGAAACTGGTTACTCCTTTGTTCAGAAACAACAGATAATGACAAAGAGTTGTATAGGCTAGTATAATAGATTACTTATTTTCACACACACACACACACACACACACACACACACACATTATTTAAGAATTCCACATGATATGTTTTGATCTCATTCTCCTTCCCATCTTCTAGATGTAACCCCTGTCCTAACCATCCAAATTTGTGTCCAATTTTTAAAAACTCATCATGTCTAATCGTACTGTTCATATATTGTTATATTTGTGGCTTAGATCAAGAGTGTAGTTGGCTTACCAGGGACATTATTAGAGAAAACTGACTGCCAGTTGCCAATAGCACTTAAGCTTGCACTGAGACTTTGGTTCTACACCTCTTCTACAGATTAGCATTCAGTCTTCCATGTCCAGACACAGGTCTTGGGTACGTTGTTAAACCACTGAATTAATATAGGCAGTTACCCTGAAATAATAAGACTTGTCTTGCTACAGCGGTTGCTGGAGGCCAATCTGCCATACACAAAGCTATCTGAATCCAGTGCCCCACCTCTGCTTCTTTTATCCTCTCCAGCTGTTGGTCAACAGCCTCCTATGAGAAAGAGGGGACCAGAGGTTCTTATCATTAAGTTGTGAAGGCTAACCACTGGCTTATAAAAAGAATAAATTTCTTACAATTTCTGTTGTTTTTGTGTGTATTATGTGTTTACTCTGTTCTACTTAGATATATTTCCGTATTACTGTATTATTAAGTTTCATTTGCCAGTTACTAACAACCCTGAGAAGTATTTTACATAATCATATATCTCTTCATGATGTATTTGTGAGGTTTGGTGTTCAGTGTGAGTACATTTTTTTTGGTAATTGATATATTCAGAATTTAAATGCAGAGTACTTAATTATATTTAGCAGTGATACTTTCCAAAAGATGCACTGATAAATCCGTTTTCACTGTTTGAACATTTAGTATACTTTTATCATTTGTGTGAATGAGTATGTCCATTATTGTGTAAAAACACTCAGTAATTGAAAAGTACAATTTTAGTTCTTTTCAAATTTGTATATTATTTTTCTGACATTTGAATTGTAATAACTTTTAAAACAATGTTGATTTCATTCTTATAATAGGCATGTTTCAAACTTATACTGTTTAGAGTGTATACATATGATACATACTTGGAGAGTAATTTTGTAAAGATTCATATTGTTTTGTTTATGTATATATGTAAATGTTGGAGTCTGCTTGCCATATGTTGGTGGATACCCACAGATTCCTGAGCAGGATATTAGATTTCCTGGAGTTTTGTTTTTACTTACTGTGAGTAACTCAAAAATGGGTGCTGGGAAAAATCTTCAAGACCAATGAGTATTCCAATGAATGATCTCTTCATCAGGAAATCTTTTCTAACAATAGTGAAATCCCTTATATTGTTATAGTATTACAATTTCATTATAACTTAATTTTTATTTCTTTATTTTTTTCTAATTCCCTTTTTGAGTTTTCTGCATTTATGTTCTCTGCCTTCATTCCTGTCAGAAAACTGTCATTATCATTTTGATCACATTGGATGTGTTAGTTTTCATTTTCCTTTTCTAAATTAATTTATGTATTTGTATTCTAAAAGCTCCCCATTTTTTCTCTCCTCACACAGTCCTTCTCCTCATCCAGCCTCACCCTCAAGTCTGAGTGAGTGTGCCCTACTGTGTATCTTTCCACCATTCGTTCATCAAGCCTCTGGATTTGGTGCATCCTTTCCCACTGAGACCACACAAGGCAACCATCAGCTACAAAGCCGTTGGGGGGGGGGCAGGGCACTGTTATCCAAAGTTAATAGATGAATTTTTCTTTTAGTTATTTTTACCACCACTCAGTCTCAATAAACAAAACAAACAAACAAACAAGCAAACCAAAAACTGACTTGATTTTTTTCCATAAAGCATAGTGCAACTGAATACAGCGCAAAACCTTAAACACTATCTTCTCTGTATGTTACATCAATAACAAGAAAATATAATAAGACATAACACAATAGTTTTGTTCAAATATATCCATAAAAACCAGCTGTCACCTTCCTTTTTATCCTGGGTTCCAGTGAAGCAACCTCAGGCTCTTGCTATGGAGTGTGAATGCCTTCTACTTACACTGTAGTCTCATCATGCCCTTCATTCAGCTCACACACACCATGTGTCCATGTCCCCTCACTCTAATAAAGCTGTCCCTGGAACCAATCTTCTGACATAGTGACTGTTCTTTGGGGCTTGAACTACACTGATGCTCAGTTCAGCAGCTATTCATCCCAGGCCAGCAGTTAACCAGGACTCAGTCCAAAAATCGTGCTGTGTGTGAACTTTCCAGCATCATTTTCTCATCCCATATCTTACTTATTTTCAAACTATGGTCATAAATGTAATCATTGAACTAAACATTTTACAAAATATTTAATCCCTTCTCAAGCACTTTTCCTCATCACAAATACTAAGGTAATTCTAATATTCACAGACTTTGGTGCTCACATCTCTATTCTCAGCAGAACAGCTATAGTTTGAAACATTAACTATACTACCATTCTCCTGCTAGCAAACTTTTGAAAGAGAAACAAAATACCCTTATTGTAACAGAAAGTATCTTAGATTACTCTCCATGGATGTGTTTTTCTAGACAATCCCATAGATGTTTATTATTTTCCTTCCAGAATTGAATAAAGACATAACCTAGAGTGAATGTTTTCATAAATAGTATGATTTGCTTACTTATTTTACTCATGAAATGCAGAGATCTAACCTTAAAAAGTCTCCTAGCAAATATAAGTTCCTAACTTAGAATGTTCTTTAGAATATATATATTCTAAAGAATATATATGTATATATATGTATACATATATACACACACATATATATGTATATATGTATACACACACACACACACACACACACACACACACA
>JANHMN010000001.1:100446486-100497148 GCA_030674055.1 Rhabdomys pumilio
TATATATATATATATATATATATATATATATATATATATATATATTGTGGGTCTATAAAAAGATTATTGAACAAAATAAATTCATAATATGAAAATAATTCACTAAATTTCACATGGATGAAAGATATAAATACTTAAAAAAATACTTGGAAAGACATAGAAATCTGTCAATAAGCATGAAAGTCGGTCAAAAGCACACATCTGTTACATCAGATCAAGTGGCTAAAACTCTCTTTAATTCTCAGCCTGTATATTTTCTTACTAAAAATAGTGTTATTCATACTTTTCAGACTTCTTATCACATGAGTAATATTGTTGAATAATCGCTTTGGAGGCAGAAGTTTGTGCTAAATTGCTGCTCTTAAGAAACTGGAACAAGGATGAAACAAGTTTTTAAATATCTGGTAAAGCTAGTAATGAAATAAAAAGAGTGGATAAACCCATGGCTACTACAAGTTACAGGCTCAGGCAACAGAAAACAAACACAAATATATAAAAGCTTGTATTCAGGCTAATAAGCAGGCTTTGTTTACCCTAAATATTACACTGATTGTAAGCAACAATAAAACATGCTCGGAGACTGAACTGCTTTCCTGCTATACACTTACACTTAGAGACACGGTTAATGCACCCATTTAGACTCACTTGCTGCTTCTTTCCTTTGTAAAGGATAATAAACATGAATGAATGACTAGGGTATTTATGACAATGAGAGCTCTCTTAAAAAGCCTTGACAAAGTTGAAACGCTAAAAATATTTGCTGACAACCAAGTGTGGGTGACACAACTGTAAAAGCTCAGAAATAAAACACCAAAAATATTTAGGAAGAGCCACATTTAGACAACTTTACAAGCCACCGGGACTTCACACTTCACTTTGAAGGAAAAGAAGCTGGAGATCATGGAGGTGTACTTTTAGAAAAGTAAAGAGACACGTGCCCTGAAAATTCCGGGTTGAACCTGGAGTCCAGGCAGACTAATGCAAATTTACTATGATTTTACAAATCTAAGATTCAAGGAATGTTTTATTTTTCAGCTAATTTACAGTTCCTAAATCCAATGGGAAAACAGCTTCATCCATTTCTGTTCCATTTTCGGCACAAAGGGCAACAACTGGTGTATGTGCCGGATAGTTTTATTTCATCCTCACAGAGGGTAGAGTCATCTGAGAGGAGCAAACCTGACCTGAGAAAATGACTTTATAAAATCAGGCTTTAGCCAAGACAGTAGAGCATTTTCTTAATTAGTGACTGGTGTGGGAGGCCCTAGCCCATTGTATATTGTGCCATCCTTGAGCTCCTGGCCATAAGAAAGCAGGTAATAAGCCATTGGGAGCAACCAGTAAGCAGCACTGCTTCATGGCGTCTGCTTCCTTCAACTCCTGCCTCAAGGTTCCTGTCTTTCTCCAGTTCCTGCCCTCACAGCTTTTGATGATCAGTTGCGATATGAAACTTTGAATGAAGTAAACCCTTTCCAAGTTGCTTTTGCTCAGGAAACTGTGAATGAAGAAATCTATTTCTCTTCAAGTTGCTTTGGTCATCACAGCCATAATAAACCTAAGATGTTATATACGCTATATAAATCTTATTTTTTGTTGAATTTACCAGAATTATCTTTTCTTTTTTGTTTAGATTTCTGTTTTATTGCATTCTCTTCTTTGAGTGTCTCTCCTTCAGTCATCTTTTTTATATATTGATTTTTCTATATTTACATTTAATTCTCTGTTTATTTAAATGTGTATGGGGGTGCTGTGTCATGCATCTGCCATTATATACATCTGGCTTCCTGGTGAAAGTTGATGCATTCGGTTCTTTCCTATTACCTCATGAGTCCCACAGATTAAACTCAGGTGGTCACATTGACTGCAAACCCCTTTCCTTGCTGAGCTATTATAAATCTCCATTTGTTTTTCTTAATGTTTCCATAAAGATTTAGTGATATGCTTTTTTCTATATTCATGGGGGGAGAGATGTTTTTAAAATATGACCAGGAGTGTTTTGGGGGATGGAAAAACAGCCAACTTCCCTTTAAAATTAAAAACAAAAATCAACCATTTCAATAGGGATATACCAAACTCGACATGTAGAAAAGCCAATACTAACATTATAAAGGTTAATTTACACATTTTCCTCATCTGAAACCAATTTATTGTTTTGTTGTTTCATTGTTGTCAAAAGTTATTTGTTAGCATGCTATAGTTTGTCTAAAATATATATGAGACCATATGGGATCAGCAGTGTTTGCACAGTTAGAAGGTCAGATCCCAGTTCACTTGCTTGTGGACAGCTCTTACAGCAGTGTCTCCCCTTGCCAATCTAACATGTACATGGGATAAGTCTACCTCCCGACTCATGCTTTCCTCTTCATTGATAAATTACCCAGCAATCTTTGTAGCTCTAGACTCCTTCTTTTACTGTAAGTTTAAAGATTCTACTTGGGCTGCATGAATCCTGTATTTTACAACTAACACACACAAGCATCTACATTAATGTGTTTTGTTACTTATACATTCATAATTTTGGAATAATTTGGAATCATAATCATGAAATTTGTCTCTTTTCATTTTTCTTTTTAAGTATATACATTACAATGGAAACTATGTGACTTTATTATTTTAAATTTAGACACTATGGCTTTCTGTAGGTAACTTTGACAATTTTATTTCAAAACCACTCAGACCTAGTTAGTTTCTTATACTTGGCTTGGAATCTTTTTCAGGAACACTCCATACTTGATATACATGCAAATTTGCTTTATCCCAAAGAAGCCAGCCATTTAAACAACACAAGCACATCTTTTTGCATACTAACTGATAGGTTAAATCAAGTTCCATTTCTGATATATTGAACACTAGCTAGAAATTTTAAAAGAAAAAAGAGAGAAAAAACAGTGCTCTACTACGAGAACAGTGACCATTAGAGATACTTGGACAGTGTCAAAGCATGGAAATGTTTCTACTTATGCAAACTATGGAAACTAGGATTGTACCCTTGCACAAGTACTCAAGAAAGGCTGTATCCTTTCCGTGTGGTTAACTTTACATCAAAGTGATGAGACAATTGAAAGGCAAAACTTAAAAACTATTTTAGCACATAATATTGGAGGTTTCATTCAATCACTGCTTAGTCTTGTTGTTTTGGGGCCTGTAGTGAGGAAAAACATCAGATGGCAGGGAAAAATCTGACAATTGGTTACAGAAAGGCAGTAGACAGTGAGGAATGGAGAAGCATCTCAATATATGCTGCACTGGAATCACCCAATGACTTACTTCTTCTCTCTCCTACTCCTCAAATCATCCAAAGGACAGGCTGGTTACTAATCATTAGTATAGGTGATACCAGGGGACATTTAAATTCCATTAAAAAATATTTCAATGGAATTTTATTTCAGTGGAAAGGCTCAGGAAATACTTCAAAAGACAGTTGCACATTGTAGGAATAGAAAATGTACCTTCTTAACTCAATGTTCTAAGAAAGAAATGACATTCTGTTCCTCTACTTTGACTGGAATCATTAATAAATTCCCTGGATAGTTCTGATGTTTCCCAGTAGCCACTGAAGTCTGAAGAAAGACAGAGACTCACTAGAAACATGGCCTCAGAAGTGGAAACTGTATTCCTTACTTTCCTTTGTGGCCACATTGGAATATGTAGTAAGGTTGAGTCTCAAGGATGTAAAAAGACCAAAGTGCAAAACTAACTGTGTTTTATAAAACATACCAGATTCATAAACACTACTGTGGAACACAATATAGAAGTCAAGCTGGTAGAATGTGTGCCTCAGGATAACTTTGAGGTATAAGCTAAGCTGCCTTCACCTTTTTAGCATCAAGAGTTTCCTGGCTTCATTTCCAATACCATAAAAGCTGAATAAAAGAATTAGATCCTCATAGAAGCATGAGGAGGGGGGATGTGATAGGAGGTTCCTGGGTGGTGAGGGGAAGAGTAGTTAGGGGATAAATTCTGAAATGGAAATAAAATATCCAATAAAAATAAGTTTAAAAAAAAGAATTAGAAGGTTGAGACTAGACTAAACTACTACTGTAGAGCCTGTGAGAGTATGATGAGGAAACGTTCTGGAAACCTGGGGAAGCAGAAGCCACTAGATGTTTGGTGAAGATGATTGGTAGGAAAAAAGTACAGGTGAGCTGAATAAATTACCCTGTATCTTGTTGTTCTACTGATGGAGAATTGAGAAATGGCTCTCATTACCTTAGTTACATGGGTGTTAAATAGAGAAATACAGTAAGAAAAATAACATCAGCCCTCCAGTTTTCAAACCTGAAATTTGATAAATATCATGACTTTATCGTAAAAAGCAAGATTTTGCAGTGTAATTGAAGGGAAACATCCGTCATTTTGCTGTTGTTTCATTCTGACGTGGATAAATAGCTTTATCCTTCAAATTGATTCAATAATTGTGCATTCCTTAAGCATCATGATATTACTGTTGGTTCATCTTCTCTACAATTATACACTTTGAAATCATGATAATTACTGTTACATGATGTAATGTGCTTAGCAAAAATGCAGCATCACAATGAAAATTCAGGGAATCTGATTACTAGTTGTCATTACTACACAAATGGCTGGATCCTATGTCCTGTGGATGACCATGTGCCCCATGCTGACTTTCTTTTAATCATAATCTTTTGCTGATACATTTTCTCATGGTCAACTACATATGCAAATAATGAAAGCAATCCCCAGTCGACATCAATAGTATATACAGCACAAGATTCTAAAACACACCAATGCAATTAGCATTCTATAATTCTGACCAGCTTCTACTTTCCCTTATTTCTCCTTTGTGTTAATGAGTCTGAAAGTAGCCTTCTTCTCTTCAACTTGTACAATAGTTTTACTGCCTGGCTTTGAAAAATATCTTGCAAACAAAAATAAAGGGCTCATGTTTGCTTCACAAGAACCACCTCTATTTGTTTTATTTTATTTATTCTTTTTTTGTATACAATGTGGCTAAAATAATGTTATTCCATTATAAAATGTGGTTTTGGGGTGCTACCCATCTCTATTTATTTCTTATTGTTAATTTGGTTAGGATTTTAATTGTCAGAATCTAGTTCATATGATTAAAAGCTTATAAACTTTTTAGGAATGAACCAAAAATATCGGGTCTTAGTTAATTCCAACTGTCATTGTTTTGTCAACTGCAGACAACCTTGGATATACCTGGCATGAAGGCATCTTTACTAAGGTGCTGAATTTTGTCAGACTAGAATATGGACATGTTTGTGTAGATAATTCTTATTTGCTGATTGATACAGCTGATTGTGAGTGTTATCATCCTGTGGCTCTGCTTGAAAGTTTTGTGGTTGACCTAACAGCCACAACACTGACATGAAGAAACAACCGACATAGGAACACCCATTTGTTTTTATTAATAAATATAGTAAATGGTAACAATTTTTTCAAAGCCTACTTTTAGTTATGGTTTTTAAATACTTTAAATTCCATTCTACCCCACCACCCACCAGAGATAATGGAAATGAAGGGATATGGGAACTTAGACTTTTTAGAAATAGTTCTTTGGAGTAGATCCCATCTGCATTGTCAGGAAATCAGCAGCTCAGTCCACAGGTCTGCAGTAGCAGCTCGATCCACAAGCAAACACTTCACAGATACACTAACATTTCAGTTCAGTAAAGTTGAGATAGAAAACAGGAATCAGCAGTGGTGGCAAGACCTAGCAGAGACAGGCAGGCCTCAGCTAAATCTGCATGAGTCAGCAGTAAGAATTCAGACCAGCATGGATACCAGAAGAAGTTCTTGGCTACACCTCTATCAGTGAAGCTAAGATCAGGAAACACTCAAAACAAACAAGCATTGCACAACTAACTCTACAAGCCAACCCCTGTCATAGTGTCTGTTAACACTATACTCTGTCCAAACATCATGTATCCTTCACTGGGTCTTGCCTCGGCACTTGAGTATTTCTCAGCTGACATCACTCTGCCAATTGGCCTGAGTCCTCAGAAGCAGCAAGAAATCATACAGCATACCACCAGTTTTTTGGAGCATTTCTCTCTATGGAGCTCTTCTAAATGGAGCTCAACTATGCAGTCTAAAGCAGATCTATACATTCCTGTCATAAGCAAAGAACCCTTCATCATGTGTCCTTTCCTGTGCTTATGTTAGCAGAACATTCTTTCACCTGTGTCTACTTCAAAGACATGTTATTTCGTGAGTCTGCCTTAGCCTTTCACCTGTGTCCACTTCAGCAAAACATTCCTTCAGGTGTTTGCATCAGGAAAACACCATCCAACACAACTGACATTCCAAAGAACCCTTAAGTTTCCATTTCAAAAGATGCTTTCTATACATTTGTCTTATCTAAAGATCAACTGTTCATGAATATTCATACTTGTACCAGAAGAAGACCTTTTCATTTGTATGGGTCTCAGTTGTAATTCCTGATGTTGCTGTGCCCATGACAATAATATATATTCACTCAGGAATCCATGTCTCCTCCCACAAACCTTGGTAGGTGGCTTGGGCTGTATAAAATGCAAGGTAAGCAAACCACCAGAAGCAAGTCAGTAATAGCAGTATTCCTTTATAATCTTTGACTCAGTTCTTGCCTCTGGGTTTCTGCCTTATGCTTCTCTCCTGGCTTCTCTTGGTAATGGATAACCTGTAAACTGAAATAAATGCTTTCTTTCCTTGTTACTTTTGACCATTTTTTTTATCACAGTAACATAGAAGAAATCTAGACACCAACTGATAAAGCATCTAAGAAAAAAATGGTTCAAATATCTATATGTGATATGTTTAGTTAATCATAAAATTATGCACAAAAGTGACACAGGGTAAGAAATTAAAATGGAGGTGATGAATGTGTCTTTATTATTAATTCTAATCATATATTTCTCAGACAATATCAAATTCATTTTACAATTTTCTAAGGTAACTTATTTTTAATTTCTGAAAACTTATTGAAGATAATGCTGGCCAAGGAAAATTGAATTAAGTAAGAGCTTAAGTTCTCTTAGAATTTTTTCTTTCAACACTTCTAACATGTTATACTCTTCTTGATAGTGGCAAACAGAATGAAGGAGCCTGTGAAATATTCTCTGGGTACATTTTATAAGGAGACACCTAGAAAAGTATAGTAGCTGAAAAACAAATATTAGTAAGACATTTAAGGAACAAAAGAACCATTTTAGTCTTGGGTCACATAGATTATGTACATTCAAATTTTTATGAGAAAAATTTTACATAGGATAGTATGATGTGTGGCCTCTCACAAATGTAGCTAACTAATAGGCTCAAAAAAGTATAAACTGAACTAACTCAGACCAGAGAATTTTCAAAAATTTAATAACAAATATGAGCATAGTAAGCTTTGTGATAACTGTCAATAGTCACTTTACTTTAAGGATGTTATCCTAGCATGTTGATCACATGCCAGGAGATAGCTCCACATCTAAGAGTATGTCAGACGCAAATAGGACTTGATGATTTTTGAATTTTTGTTTTGTTTTCTAACTAGGATGTGAATATGGGGGCAGCGGTAGGGAAGTGAAAGACGATCTGTTAGAAGTTGGGAGAAAGAAGGATATTTGATCAAAATATACTATATGAAATTCTCAAGTGATTAATTAAAATATTATTTGTAAAAGTTTAAAGGACTAAAATCAGTAAAATTAAAACCTATTGATACATAAAGAACAATGTATATTTTAATGATATAAAAATAGGAGCAAATTCAGAAGCTCTTCCTAAGTAAAAGATTAAACTTTAGTATGTTGTGCCAAATTAGAAAGATTCTTCATTGATGACATGGTAGAAGATTCCTTGACAATTTACATTTTCTGGCAGAATATGAAGAGTGTCTTTTCCAGAAGGATTTTCAAATCAGCTTAGGTTCAGAAGTTTTCAGTGTACAAACAATACTTTTTTCTTAATAACAGTAAAAATATACTCACTGATCAGTGGATATTAGCCAAAAAGTACAGAAAACCCAGGATAATGTGAAGAACTCATTATGAAAACTCATAAATAATGTGAAGCTTAATAAGAAGGAAGGTCCAAGTATGGATACTTCAGTCCCACTTAGAAGGGGGAAGAAAATAATCATGGGAGGCAGAAGGAGGGAGGGACATGAGTGGGAGTAGAGAGGAAAGGGGAAAGGGGGGACAGGATTAGGTATGGGAGGAGACAGGAGAGAAGGTCACAAGGCCAGGAGAATGAATGAAAATATGCAGCAGCTGGGGGTGGGGTAGGGGCAGGGAACATCTAGAAACTCCCAGAAACATGGAATGTAAAAGGTTTCTAGGACTCAAGGGGGATGACATTAGCCAAAATGTCCAACGTGGGGAGACAGAACCTGAAGAGGCCTCCTCCAGTGGACAGACAGGGCCCCACACTTACCCATCTTTAAAATTTTTGACCCATAATTGTTCTTGTCTAAAGAAAATGTAGGGACAATAATGCCACAGAGACTGAAGGAAAGGTCATCCATTGACTGGCCCAACTTGGGATCCATCCAGGTGCAAACACCAAACCACAATGATACTACTGATGTCATGTTGTACTTGTAGACAGGAGCCTAGTATGGCTGTCCTGAGAGACTCCACTAGCAGCTGCCTAAGACAGATGAAGATACTTACAGCCAACCATTGAACTGAGGTTAGAGACCACCTATGGAACAGTTAGGGGAAGAATTGATGGAGCTGAAGGGGATTGCAACCCCATAGGATGAACAACAGTATCGACTAACCCATACTTCTCAGAGCTCCCCAGAGACTAATTCACCAATCAAAGAGCATACATGGTCTGCTCCATTGCTCCCAGGACATACATAGTAGAGTACTCCGTGTCTGGCCTCAGTGGAAGAAGATGCACCTAATCCTGTAGAAACTTGACACAAGAAAAAAGGGATGCTGGCTGGGTTGAGGTAAGGATGGGTTAGAAGGTTGGAGGGTGTGAGGGTGGGAGTTGGTGAGAGGATGGAGGAGCACTCTCTCAGAAGCAAAGGGGAGAGGGAAAAGACTCTGGGAGGGAGACCGAGAAGGGGGCAACATTTGGAATATAAATAAAATAATTTAATGAAAAAATTAAAAAATGTAAAGAAGTAACAGTAAATAGTAAAATTATAAAACAGTTAAAATATAAAATTAAGTATGTACTCTCAATAAATCCACATAGACTTTTGTATTATTTTATAATTTAAATATAAAGGGATAGAAATATATATGTATTCTCACTTTGTCAATATTCTTAATTAATACATTCACATTTTTAGCAACATATATTAAGACCAATACCTGATTTCTATTTCCATATATTTATTGCATTCACATGCTTTTTTTCCAAGAACTGTTCATCTTTTTATCAAGATATTATAACTATGAGATTTTTTTCCCTCAGTCCAACATCTTTAGTGTAAGGAAATATCAGCTTGCATCCATATGCATTAGATGCATTTGTATTTGTATATGTAACTTGCATGTTATCCTAATACAGTTCATTGTTATCTAGATACTCTCTTTATATGAATTCAGTTTACCTTCCATTATTACCCACTGTCTAACAAAACACAAGACATAGTAAAACCACAGAAAACTGAAAGTGTTTTACATTAAAATGAAGTAAATGGAGCTAAGAAGGCACATATTTCTTCATAAAAGAGTGAAGAGAAATAGTTTAAATGTGTGTATATGTAAGTTTACATCTAGTCCTTATATATATATATATGAGAGAAAATGGTATGTACTTTCTGAATCAGGCTTAGTTTGGTTAATATCATTATTTCTAAACTGAGTCCTTGGTTTTCAGCAGAATGGGCAGGTTTCTGTAGATGGATAACACCCTTCTTCAACATTAGCAGCTGGAGGCCACATCTGTTTACTTTCTCAAAACCCTAAAGATCAGAAATCCTCATGAAGCCTGCCACAGTTTATCCTTTGCTCAGATTAGGAATCCAGTTGTAAGCATAAAAAAAAAAAAAGATTCCTTCGGAAGGCTGAGGATATGCTGCTGCTGGAGCCACCCAAGGGGAGATGAATGCACTTTCTCGTAGTACTTACAGAAATGACACCTCTTTCTCCATGCCATCTGTCAGCTGCTGTGTGGTCATATTTCCTAAGAGGTCACATTTCATATAATGATTTGTTTTGTTTGACCCAGTCCAGCTGCAGTGGGCTACCCACTTCTTACCCTCCAAGCTTCCTGACTGCTTCCCCACCTCTTTAATCCCAGTGACAGAGAGTTCTCTGCTTTCAAAGGCTCCTGCAATTATTTTGAGGTTACTCAAACAGCCTGAGATCAACTCCTTTTCATGCCCGTGACATTAGCTATATCTTGAAATTCCTATTATCATGGAGTATGACATGGAAACAGGTTACATGGCTTATAACTCAGACATTTTAAGTCCTGAATGTTTCCATGCTCCATTCCCTTCTGCTAAGTTCTTTTCTGTATACGTGAACTCATGATGAAAAACAGGAAACGATAATAAATTCACATTATTTTAAAACTCTTTTCTGTTGGCTATCATTGCTGAAGGGCTGTGTGCATCTCTCTCTCTCTCTCTCTCTCTCTCTCTCTCTCTCTCTCTCTGTGTGTGTGTGTGTGTGTGTGTGTGTGTGTACACTCAATGAGACAAATAGATTTGAGGTAAAATATCAGACATAGCATAATAATTAAAAAATTGTGCAAGGGAGGGCAGTACATGTGCATGCATATATATGGAGACTAAGGCCAGATGAGAGCATCAGACCATTTGAATCTTATGCTATGGGTGATTGTGAGCCACCCAGTATAGAAGCTGGGAACCTACTTCAAGGCCAAATGCATCACCTATGTATTTAAAAGACCACACCTGATTTCCTCTTTGTCTTTTTACCTAGCTGTTTTCACCTTCAATTCATAATACTAATAGGTGGGGTGATCTACAAAGGGTGCTTCCTCTTTTGTGAGGAAAAAGGGAGGGTTAATGGGAGAAGAGAATTGTGAGGGTGGGACTAGGAAGAGAGGAGGAAGGGGGACTGTGACCCTGATGTAAAGTGAGTAAACAAACGAATGAAAATAAGATAACACTACTAGAAATGCACCCACATTTAAATGCGATAAGTCTGTTATTCTTTGCAGTTAGATGTTGGGCAGTGGCAGGGGAGGCTAGTGTAGGATTGAAGTATTGAATTGTATAATATTTAAATATACTAGGGAAGAAAGGGTTTTCTTCGGCAGAACTTAGGAATCATTCCTTAACTGCTTTGATGAATCAATCTTATCTATAAAAAGGAAATGATAGCTAAAATATTAAGTTGTTGATATATAAAGAGCAGCCATCTCTTCTACTTATAGGAGAGCTGTGTGCTAATTTTGTGTTTTACAATAATGTTTTTTTTCCCATGCTTAGATGACATTAGAAAGTACCCTATACTTGTCGCATTTTATCATGGTCTCTGAGCAACATTGTCAGAGGTCAGTGTTCTGTGAGACTGTTTATATCTGATAGACAAATTACTTGTCTTCGAAGTAAGTGCCAAGCCATCTTCAGAATGTCAAGGGCTACTGCACTTTCTGTATTCCTTCTTAAATCTAATGTGCGGAACATCTGCTCCTCTGTTCAGATTAATTTCACAAGATGTGAAGGGTGATCCAATTAGTTGTGTAAACTGTCTAAGCCAAGTGTTTGCCTAGATCAGTTACCTGTTCAACCATTATCTGAATGAACAGCCCAACTTCATTCTTTAAAATAACACTAGGAGTTTCCTGTCTCAATTGAATGTCTGCTGAGAAAATTTTATGAGTTAGGATTTTCTATAAATTACTCACAAATGTTATCCAAAATCTTGATAGAAAAAGTCAGCTACTAGATGAATTTATGATGTGGTATTCAGCTTCTAAATATCATCATGCTATTGGCCAAGAATACATAAATATTTTCACATAGTCGATTCTAATTAAATATCAACAGGCACATTTTGGTTGAAAAGGAAAATTGTTAATAGTGTAGAGAGCTGTAAGGAAACTGGAAAGTCTTATTTAAGATATGCAATGTTAAGAGTTTTTAAAAATTATATGAAAACAGGATCTTATTTGACTGACAATTGATATATGATATCTCAATTCAAAATATACACATGGGCCAGCAAAATGGTTCTGTTAGTAAAAGTGTCTGCCTTCAGTGTTAATGACACTAGTTGAATCCCTGGGATCCACACAGTGGAAGGTTGATATAAGCTCTCACAAGTTGTACCCTGACAATAATGGGTTTGTAATTGCATGCATATATGCACACATGAACATAGAAATCTACAAAAAATAAGTACATGATAAAAGCTTTTAAAATATCCCCAACATTTTGAACTCTTGAAAAGTGGTTCACTAAAATTTAATTTGTGCTTTTCAGATAATCAAACACTAAATCAGAGACAGAATTCTGAAAATATCTGACAGTTGCCTTCAAAGAATATACATGTCATCAGGTGACCACATGAGTAAAGAAATGCAGAGATGTGCTCCTAACTTTGTTCAGTAGACATGGTACAATTTTTAAGGAATTTTCTCAGTAGAATAACAGGGTGAAAGGTATGGAAGTCATTTATTATTTCTATTTATTCCCTAGAAGAACACTCGAGGTAGTTGATCCAAATGATGGAATGAAATTGTGGCATAGGCTTTCATTATGTATTTTTTTTGTTGTTTATTTCAAGCTCTAAATGAAGAATAAAATACTGAGTGCTTGAAAGTAGAATAAGTCATATTTGAATATCAATACTTCAATTGATATTCAATATCAATTGATATTTGAATATCAATAGTACAATTAGGATCAATTCTAAACAATTTCCTCTTGAGAATATGCCTCTGGCTTGTCAAAAGCCATAAACCAAATAAGAAATGGAGCATAAAACCATCACTAACAGTAAGAAATAGGATGAGAAAAACCTGCTGGTGTAGTATATTCAGGACAGACCTCCAAACATGAACAAGGACCCTAGGATTGTGACTATAGTCTGACATTATTGCCCTGCCCATTTACATTAATAAATACTGCCATTATATCCACATAGTGCCAGAAATCAAAATCAAATTTTACTAACAGCTTCATTCCAGATCAAATTTGTATTAAATTTTGATTTCTAAAAAAACACATAAGTGTAATAAATGATTGAAGAAATTCTGTATATATCAATAAAGGAAAAGAAACATATTTTGTAATCTCTGCCAAAACCCCAGGAGAGATTTTAGCTCTATCAGAGGTCACAACACTTTAAGTACCTCTGATAAGACAATGCTCAAAGCATGCTAATACCTGTTAAATTTTATCTACCAGTTCCCTATAGCATGCTGTTCCCTTGGTTCCATATCTCAGTTCACAACACCAGCAGAAGTCTCCTGCTCTACAAGAGGTTACTAGTAACCCCCAAAACCCCAGGTACCTGGAACCCCTGGAGCCATACTAGTATCTAGAACCTCAAGGCTATGGCAGTTGCCAGAACTCTAGATGTCCAGAACACAAGAGTCATCTTTAGCACACAAACACCCCAGGAGAGAGATGCTACTTGACCTGAAGATTTGCTTGTCACCAGAACCATAGGCTACTCAGGTCAGAAGGCCAAAAATAAAACAGAAAGCAAAGAAAAAGCATCCAAAATTATTTATCCAACAAAGATAAACTTAGAAAATGTCACTTAAACCTATAATTAACTCACACTCAGATTCCTAGAGGCCAGCAACAAAATACAATCAACATCTATGGCAATAAGGCACCATCAGAGCTCAGTTATCCTACTAGAGCAAGTCCTGAATATTCTAACACAGTGGAAGCACAAAGAAATGACCTTAAATCAAATATTATAAAGATAATACAGGCCTACAAATAGGGAATAAATAAATCTCTAAATAAAATCCAGGATGACACAAATGAAGAGGTGAAGAAAATGAATAAAATTGTCCAAGTCCTGAAGATAATCTCACATCAAACCATCAAAAGAAGGACAACACACAGACACACACATACAGACACATGCACAAGTTCACACACACACACCCTACCACCACTATCAACAACATCAAAAAATATAAATTAATAATCATTTTCACTAATATCTTTCAATATAAATGGATTGAATGCACAAATAAAAAGAAATAGTCTAACGAAATGGTGGTAAAAACAGAATTTATCCTGATACATATAAGAAACAATTCTTTACATCAGTGTTGGGCATTTCCTCAGAGTAAGGGTTGATGAAAAAATTTTCTAAGCAATTGGCCTAGGAGCAAGCTGGTATAGCCATACTAATATTTAACAGAATATATTGCCAACCAAAATTAATCAAAAGAGATGGTGAAAGACATTTCATACTCATGAAAACCAAACTTCACCAAGATAATATCACAATTCTGAAACCTATGCCCCAAATGGAATGTTATTCCACTTGTAAGACAAACATTACTAAATCATAATTCACACATAGAACTCTACACATTAATAGTGGAAGACTTCAACATCCCAAACTCACCAATGGTCATCCAGACTGAAATGAAAATAATATAACTAACAGATATTACTCAAATGAATGTAACAGATATTGACAGGACATTTCACCAAAATTTTAAAGAATATAATTTCTTCTTAGCATCTTATGGAACCTTCTCTAAATTGACCACATACTCAGTCAAAAATTAAGCCACAACACATATAAGAAAATTGAAATAATCCTCTCTATCCCATCAGAGTACCATGTATTAAAGTGAGATTTATAGAATTTAAAAACTCACAGTAACTTAGCAAATCTCTACTGCTAGACAAAAATAAAGAAAGAATAAAGCCTTCTTAGAGGACAATGGAAATGACTGCACAACATACCCAAACTTATGGCACCCAATGAAAGCAGAGTTAAGAGGAATGTACGTAGAAATAATCACCTTCATAAAGAAATTTGAAAAAAATCCCATACTAGCAACATAACAGCACACCTGAAAGCTCTAGGGAAAAAAAACACATCCAAAGGGAGTGGAAGGCAGTAAATCATCAAACTCAAGGTTAAAGTCAATAATATTGGGAAAAAAAGAACAACAAAAATAATCAATGAAACAAAAAAATGGTTCTTTGACAAAATCTACAACATAGAAAAATCAATATACAAAATAACTGAAAGAGAAAAAGAATATCCATATTAACAAAATCAAAAATGAAAAGAAGATATGACACCAGACACCAAGAAAATACAAGAAATAAATAAATCAAAATCTGTACTACACAAAATAGGCAAATAATTAATATGTACAAATTCCTTGATAGATGCCACTTACCAAAAGTAACTCAGTATCAGGGGAGCAATTTAAATATAATAATAACCCTTAACAAAACTAACAGCATTCATGAAAATTCTATGATCCAATAAAAGCCCAAGGCCAGAGATTTTGTGCAGAATTCAACCAGAATTTCAAAGAAAAGCTAATACTAATACTCTTCAAATTATACCACAGAATAGATACAAGAAACACTGTCAAATTCATTATTTGAGGCTACAGTCACTCTGATTACTAAGTCAAACAAAGACTTAACAAAAAAAAGAAAATTACAAACCAATTTCCCTTGAGAACATTGAGGCAAAAATATTCGAAAAATACTATAAAACTTAATCCAAGATCACATCATAAAAAATGATTCACCATGATCAAGGAAGCTTCATCCCAGTACCACAGATATAATTTAACACTATGTCAATGTAATCAACCATATAATCAAACTGAATGAAAAAAATATTCAATCTTCTCATTTTTATTGGATATTTTATTTGCATTTCAGATGTGATTCCCTTTCTCCATTTCTTCCACTAACTAGGAACCCTCCTCCTGCTTCTATGTAGATGTGCCCTCACCCACCCACCCACCCACTCCCACCTCACCACCCTCGAATTCACCCACACTGGGACATCCGGCCTTCACTGAACCAGGGGCTTCCTCTCCCACCTATGCCCAACAAGGCCATCCTCTCCTACATATACAGCTGGAGCCCTGGGTCTCTCCCTATGTGCTCCCAAGCTGGTGGTTTACCCTGGGAGCTGTGGTTGGTTGGTATTGTTGCTTTTCCCATGGGGCAGCAAACCCTTTTAGCTCCTTCAATCTTCTCTCTGACTCCTCCATTGGGAACCCCATGATCAGTTCAATGGTTAGCTGTGAGCATCCACCTCTATATAAGTCAGGCTCTGGCAGCACTCTAAAGAAACAGCTATATCAGACTTCTGTCAGCATGCACTTCCTGGCATCCACATCAGTGTCTACCTTTGATGACTCCATAAGGGATGGATACCCTGGTGGAACAGTCTCCAGATGGCCCCTTCTTCAGTTTCTATCCCATGCTTTGTCTTCATAGTTGCTCCCATGAGTATTTTGATACTCCTTCTAAGAAGGTACAAACCACCCACACTTTGGTTTCTCTTCTTCATGAGCTTCCTTCTTCATGGTCTGTGAGTTGTATTTTGGATATTTCGAGCTTTTGGGCTAATATCCAATTATCAGTGATTGCATACCATGTGTGTTCTTTTGTGATTGGGCTACCTCACTCAGGATATTTTCTAGATCCATCCATTTGCCTACAAATTTCTCAAAAATCATAGTTTTTAATAGCTGAATAATACTCCATTGTGTAAATGTACCACATTTTCTATATCCATTCCTCTGTTGAAGGACATCTGGGTTGTTTTCAGCTTCTAGCTATTATAAATAAGACTGCTATGAACATAGTGGAGCATATGTCTTAATTATATGTTGGCGCATCTTCTGGGTATATGCCCAGGAATGGTATAGCTGGGTCCTCAGGAAAAAACCCTTAGTTAGACTAACCAGTGGCTACAGAGACAGTATTCAATTTAAATGGGTAGAAAATCAAAGCAATTCACTGAAATCAAGAACAATGTTGTCCACTCTCTCCATATCTATTTAATGTAATACTTTTAGTTAGAGAAATAAAACAATGAAAGACATTTAAAGGAGATATGAATTGAAAAGTAAGAAGTCAAAGTATCACTATTTGTAAAACAATATGTTAGTATACATAATTTAGCCCAAAAAAATCTACCAGGAAACACCTACAGCTAATAAACAACTTCAAAGACAGAATTAACAGCATAAAAAGAGTGTTCTTACTATGTACAAAAGATAAATGAGCTGGGGATAAAATCAGAGAATAAACAAACTTCGGGGTTTTTTTGGATTAAAATTTTATTTATTTATTTATTTATTTATTTATTATTTCTTTATTATATTTACATTTCAGATTTTATCATCTTACCCCATTACCCCCATCACCCAGGAACCTCCTATCCCACCCCCCCTTCTCATGCTTCTATGAGGATGTGCCCCCACGTACTCCCCCACTCCCACCTCCCCACCCTCAAATTTCTCCCCACTCAGTGTTCAGGCTTCATGGAAACAAGGATCTCCTCTCCCACCTATGCTGGAAAAGGCCATCATCCCCTACATATACAGATGGAGTCATGGGTCCCTCTTTATGTACTCCCAGGCTGGTGGTTTAGACTCTGGGGAGCTCTGGTTGGCTGGTATTGTTGCTCTCCTCATGAGGCCACAAACTCTTTCAGCTCCTTCAGTCTTCTCTCTAACTTCTCCATTGGGAATCCCTTGATTAGATCAGTGGTTAGCTGTGAGCATCTGCCTCTGAATATGTCAGACTCTGGCAGACCTTTAAGGAGACAGCTATATCAGGCTCTTGTCAGCATGCATTTCCTGACATCCACATCAGCATCTGTCTTTGGTGACTTCATATGGGATGGATACTCAGGTGGAATGGTCTCCAGATGGCCCCTCATCCAGTTTCTATCCCACACTTTGTCTCCATATTGCTCCCTTGATCTTAGCCATTCTGACTGGTATGAGGTGGTTATCTCAGGGTTGTTTTAATTTGCATTTCCCTGATGACTAAAGTTGTTGAGCATTTCTTAAGGTGATTCTTGACCATTCGAGTTTCCTCAGTTGAGAATTCGTTTTTTAGCTCTGTACCCCATATTTAATAGGGTGATTTGGTTGTCTGAAGTATAATTTCGTGAGTTCTTTGTATATATTGGATATTAGCTCTCTGTCGGATGTAGAATTGATAATGATCTTTTCCAAATCTGTTGGTTGCCATTTTGTCTTTTTGACAGTGTCCTTTGCTTTACAGAAGCTTTGCAATTTTATGAGGTCCTATTTGTCAATTCTTGATCTTAGAGCATAAGCCATTGGTGTTCTGTTCAGAAACTTTTCCCATGTGCCTAGGTATTCAAGGGTCTTCCCCACCTTCTCTTAAACAACCTTCATAATAAATGCAAATAATATCAAATATTTTTGGGTAGTTCTAACCAAGCAAGTGAAAGATCTATATTACAGAATAAGTTTGGAAGAAAGAAACTGGAGAATATACTAGAAGTTGAAAAGATCTGCATGTTCAAGGGTCAGTATAATTAACATAATAAAAATGGCCATCTTACCAAATCAGTTTATAGCTTCAATGCAATCCACATCAAAATTCCAACATAATTCTGTATAGATCTTGAAAGAACAATACACAAATTCAGATGGAATGTTGAACCAGCAAAGCATGTGTAATACAGTCTAGCAAAATAAAAGAAGATTTGGAGGCACCACAATTCCCGATTTCAAGCTCTACTGCAAAAGTTTGAAATAAATAAATAAATAAATAAATAAATAAATAAATAAATAAATTTAAAAGACTAAAAATAAAAAAAATGCATAGTATTGGCATTAAAACAGATAAATTGATCACTGGAATTGAGTGAAAGACTCAGGTATAAATCCAGATACTTATAGTCCCCTTGTTTTTGACTAAGAAGACAAAATTATTCAATTTCATCTTCAACAAATAATTTTGGTCTCACTGGCTATTTGACATGTAGAATGCTAATGGATCCATGTTATTTTTCTACACAAATCCCAAGTCCAAGTGGATCAAGAAACTCAACACTAAACCAGGTACACTGAACCTGATAGAAGAGAAAGTAGAAAATAATTTTCTTAAAAATACTGGCAAAGGAGATAACTTCCTGAATAGAACAAGCACTAAGATTAACAGTTAATAATTGGGAACTAATGAAACTGAAAAAAAAATCTCTCTAAGACAAAGGACACCATCAATAGAAAGAAATAACAGCCTACAGATTTGGACAATATCTTCACCCACATTACAGAAGACTAATTTCTAAAATACAAAAGAAACTCAAGAAACTAGACATAAACAAATAATCCAATTTAAAAATGTGGTACAGTTTAGAAGAGAGAATTTTCAATAGAAGACTCTCAAATGGCCAAGAAAAAGAAGATTTCAACATCTTTAGTCATCAAAGAATTACAAATCAAGCAACACTGAGATTTCATGTTTCTCCTGTGAGAATGGTTAAGATTGGAAACACACACAGCTCATAGTGGTAATAATGCGGAGTTAGGAGAACCTCTTCCATTTCTGGTGGGAGTACAAATGTACAATCACTTTGGAATCAATATGGCTGTTTCTCTGAAAATTGGGAATGTTCCTCATAACCCAACTATGCCACTACTGGCAAATACCTAAAGGACATAAAAGAAAATAAAATCTCATTTAGGTTCCAAAAAAGCTTTGCAAATAATATAAAATATTCATCATACCATAATGACATTTGCACAACTATGTCCATAGCAGCTTTATTCATAATAGACAGAAACTGGAAACAATCTAGATGTCCTTCAACTGAAGAATAGGTAATAAAAAGTAGTATGTTTACACAATATATTATCAATCAACTTTTTAAAATTGACAACATGAAATTTACAAGCAAATAGATTGAACTAAAAAAAAAATCTTCCTGAGGGAGGTAGCCCAGGACCAGAAAACAAACGTGGTATGCTATTCACTTATAAGTAGATATTAGCTGTAAAATAAATGATAGCAATGTTATAACCTGTACACACATGGCAGTAACAAGGAGGGCTCAAAGGGACAACTATGAATCTCCTTGGGAAGGGAAGGGAATATAGAATAGATATTGTGGTTGGAATGAAGTTGGTACATGACAGGGTCAGTTAGGTTCTAGTCAAAGAAAATGGTACCAAGAGAAGACAACTAAAATTGGGGGCCATCTTGGGGACAACTAGAAGCATAGTATAATGGAAATTCCTAGGAACCAATGAGTGTGAACCTATCTAAAGCTTCAAGCAAGTAAGGATATAGAGTCTGAACCCACCACCTCCTATAAGGAGGAAAGACTTTCAATGGAAGGGTTGGGATGCCAACTCAGACATAAAACCCTTGAGCTTACAATTTGTCCTGCCTGTAAGATGTACTGGAGTAAAGACAACACAGGAATTGTGAGAGTTCCCAAGCAATGACTGCTTCACCTTGAAATCCATGGCATGAGAGATGCGGCCTTACAATATCTAGAGGACCAGAAAGCAGATGTAGACTAGATCACGGACCTAAGATAAAACAAAACATTACAGGCCAATTTTATTTCATTTTAATGAATTGATACTCTGCTATATCCATAGATTGGTGCCTAGCTCAATTGGTATCAGAGAGGCTTCATCCAGCAATGAATGGAAACAGATACAGAGCTGCAAACACAAACAGGTGAACCTCTAAAACTGAGGAAAACAGGGAGAACAGATTGTAGAAACCAAAGGGGTCAATGATCCCACAAGAAAACTCATAGAATCAACTAGCCTGGGCTCATAGGGACTCACAAAGTATGAACAGGCAACCAGGGAGCCTGCATGGGACTTACCTAGGCTTTCTGCCTATATACTACAGTATATAGCTTTGTCTTCTTTTGGGACTCCTATCAGTGAGAACCAGGACTCCCAATGACTGTTTTGCTGGCACTAGGGACTCTTTTCTTCATACCTGGTTGATTCTTTCAGCCTTAGTATGAGAGAAGTATGTCATGATTGTTTGATACCCATGAGAAGCCTGCCCATTCTGAATAGAAAAGCAGGCGTAAATGGAGGGGGGGTAGAGAAGAGGTGAGGGGAGAGAATAGGAGAAGTAAAGGGAGGAGATATTAAAGTCAGAATATATCATTAATAATAATAAAAATAATATATAATATAACATTATGTTTTAATAATAATACAAATTATTAATATTATTAAAACATGTTTCTTGGTCTAGTGGAAAAATATATAAGAGTTTGTGTAGGCTGAGGAGTTCGCTCAGTTCATAAAGTGTCTGCCATCAAGCATGAAGACTTGAGTTCATATCTCTAGCTGAACATACAGTTATGAATTTCTGCATCCTTAACCTAAACCAAAAGAAAGTAGAGTCAGGTGAATCCATGTAGCTCCTTAAACACTGTGTGTTTAGTCAATTGTTGAACATCAGTATGAATTGCAAAATCTTTTATTCACTTGATATAATTTCCATCTCAACTACTTACTGCTGAATTAGCTCAATATTTCTAGTTCTTTTGGAACTCTGGCTACCTGGTTCACCTCATCTGTTCTGGCTCAAACCCTTCTATAAGCTGTTTGATTCAATTTGGATTACCTCACTTTCCCACTGAATTTCTCTACTTGGCCTCAACTAACTCTGGCAATTTGTTTCTATCTTCTGGCTCCTTCTTACTCTCTGGCTTCAACTGCCCCTGCTGACCTGAACTGAACTGCATGAATTCATGAACAAACTCAACTCCAATGCACTACACTTACTGCACTGATCAAACTGACTATCAAATCACTCTCTCTCCTTTCTCTGCTCTTATGTAGCTTCTCTTAGGCATATCCTATCTTTGACTCATTCTGTCAAATCTTTCTCTGATTCATGACTTTGTCTGCCCCTCAATTAGGAGTTACTTTCAAATATGGCTGCTTCATTCTACAAACTAATTTTACCTTAAAAGCATGGCTGTATTTCAGCCAAAGAAATTTTAGATGTGTGATTTATCTGAATTTCAGCCAGATAACAGACCTAGGCTTTTGAAAGCAATCCCTTGATAAAGCAGCCATGTTGCTAGATTAAAATTCGTCTACAATGAAAGAGTGAGACACCCTGTCTAAAAAAACAAGTTGAAGAAGAATAGTATGTATATGTGTGTATGTATGTGTGTGTAAGTGTATATGTATGCATATATGTGTATATGTGTATATGTGTATATGTGTATATGTGTATATGTGTATATGCGTATATGTGTATATGTGTACATGTGTATGTACATGTGTATGTCTGTGTATGTGTGTATGTATTTATGTATCTAAAAAGTTGGTAGTAAGTATGTTTTAACTCTAAAAATATTAATCAGTAATCACTTGAAAATATCTATTTTCTAGGTATCTTGATTTCTAATTTAACATCTAGAAATCAAATACATTAGATGTACATCAAATCTTAATGACAAAGCACATGCTTATTACTACAGGACAATATTACAATTTATTAAACAAGATAAGTAATTATTGACAAGAAAGTGTTCTGCCCTTTGTTGGGTATTTCAGCTAATGTTATCACTGTTTGTTCTTGGAAGCCCCACAAAGAGGAGGAAGAACCTGCAGAGACCATAATCAGATATTAGGCAAGGCCTCCAGTTGAGGGATAGGGCCATCCACTCATTTCCAAACTTTTAACTCAGAATTGCTCCTGTCTAAAGAAAATACAAAGACAAAGTGTGGAGCAGAAACTGAAGGAAAAGCCATCCAGAGACTGCCCCACCTAAGTATCAATCCCATATACAGACACCAAACCCAGACACTATTGTGGATGCCAAGAAGTACATGCTGACAGGAGTCTGATATAGCTGTTTCCTGAGAGGCTCTTCCAGAGCCTGACACTTACAGATACAGATTCTCACATCTTACTATTGGACCCCAATGGTGCAGTTTGATAAAGGACTAAAGGAGCTGATGGGTTTGCAACCCCATAGGAAGAACAATAATATCAACCAACCAGACCATCCTGAGCTCCCAAGGACTAAACCACCAACCAAAGAGTGCACATGGGGGGACCCATGGCTCCAGCTGCATATGTAGCAGAAGTTAGCCTTATCTTGCATTAATGGGTGAGGTTCTTGGTTCTGTGAAGGCTTGATGCCCTAGTATAGGGGAATGCCATGGTGGTGAGTTAGGAGTGGGTGGGTAGGTAGAAGACCACCCTCAGAGAAACAGGGTGGGGGAGATGGGATAGAGGGTTTCCAAAGGAGACACTGGGAAAGGGAATAACATTTGAAATGTAAATAAATAAAATACATAATAAAAAACTTAGATTTCTTTATAGAAACCAGTGATCATGGATTTTTAACATGATGGACATTATTATCATTGACATTCCAAAACTGAACAAGAATATTGCCTTTTATTCCATTTAAGAGTGATAAGGTCTTATTCTGTGTATAATGTAGGTAATCTCAGCAACAGAGACATGGAGTCTAGAGAATTGGAAGAAGTCCAACCTCAGCTATATAGTACATTCAGTGCCAGTCTGGGATACATATATTGCTGTCCCAAAAAATAAAAATAAATAAAAAAATAAATAAAAAATTTTATGATACATGATAAATAAAAATAAGAATGACATCTTTTGAAATAAATATAAGGGGTTCTAAACTCCAAACTACTGGACATCAGGAAATACAGAGAATTAAAAATTGGTTATTTTATTCATATATCTGTTTTGATAGCAAGATGCTCAAAAATACAAATTCCTGAATGAACATTTAATTGATGGGGTAAATTAAATATAATCCATAAATTAAACTTCTATTTCTCAATTAAAGACAGCCTTCTAAACTATTTACTCTCCAACTTGGTGTATAGTGCAAACAAAAGAAAACCGTGTGCCCATCTTAAAACTTATCTCAAAAATCATTCAATCATTCAGGCTAGTATTAAATTATTTAGTATCCAGTTGTGAATTTTAATATTTTATGATTGATAAGTTTCCTGTAAATGATGAATGATGTAAGACAACCATTCACTGTAAAAAGACTTTCAGCACGAAGCAAGAAGCTTAACCAGTAGGAAACCATATATTACTCTTGAATGAAGACAGAGAAGAGCATAGTAGCTATACAGTTTCCCTGAGGATTGTTTTGTGTTAAAGAACTATGGATCTGTCCCCCATCATCAGGCCATCCTCTAAGGTGAAGTAACACAAATTGGTTTACTTTTAGAACATCTTCAGTGGAGTCTGGTTCTTTATAGCTGAAAGCATCCCAATTTACCTTGTCACTCTTTATTACTGGTTACTTCTAAGAAATTTCTGTGGCTGCTGATTTTGTGGTGTCGGTGAATATGTAGCAAACATTTTTGAGAAGTAAAAATAATGAACTGAGGAGGAGAAAATAATGAATTCCAAGTAGTCAGAAAAGTCTTTATGTACACCATGAGAGGACTGCACGTGCTTTATAGATGTGAATGTACGGAGAAAATGAAAGAATGAAAAAGATAGGTATCTCACTGATAATCCTGCTTCACCAACCCTTTGAAATACATTTCAAATATGTTGTTTATGTGCCGGTTTGGTCCTTTTACATATGCTGAAGAATTACTCACAATCTATTTTTCTTACTTCATACTTCAGAGCTTCTAAAAAACCTGAATATTTTCCTACAGAGCAAATAAGGTATAATGAATCATAGCTTCAAGCCAATATTTTCACATTAATTTTGATGCATTATTGCCTCAAATAAACATTTATTATAGCAAAAAAAATACCAGAACATTATGTACACAAATAAAATCCCACTATCTACTTTATTGATAAAATTTACAGTAATATTTATAAATGAAGATAGTAACCATTTTTGCTTAGTTGGTTTGGGTTCATAGAAGTTTTTTTTTACAGTTGCTCAGCCTTTGGCTAATGCCAAGTATAGACACGAAGTCTCTATAGTTTTACCAAGATAGACTTGACCTCCTAGTCATGGTTCTACATATGCTACTTGGTAAGCAAGGGTCACAGATAAGCACAATCACACCGATTTCAGAGAAAACATTTCACTAAGTTTTTCAAAGAAACATATTTTATTTAAAAATTCTGATAAATGAGACATCATTCTTAACAATGTCAATCCATTGAATTTCAGTTGATCTATTATGTAGGGACCCATATAAAAGTATTTTGAGTATCATTACCAAGTTTATCAAGAAAATGATAAATTAACTTGATCACAATCATTGGTTTTGATTCCAAATATACCAAGTCAATTTTTACTTTCATAAGAGAGTGAAACTCTTCTGAAGAACAAGCTTATAGACTTAAGAAGACCTGTGTAAAGTTTTAAAAAGCCACTTAACTGCACTCTGACAATTTAATGTTATTGTTCTGTTGAGCTTTCATTATTAAATATGAATTACCTTTGCTAACCAATATGGATACTGTTTCTAATCAAGTAGAAATTATTGAATTCCTGCTACTAATCAATGCAGCCAGAATGGGAAGTAGAGACACATTCCCTGCCGTATATCACATAACCCATAGAATTTATTATATGATTAACAAAACTCAATAATTACATGACTTGTATATTTCAAAACTCATGAAAATGTTAATTAACAGCTATCTCATGTATTTTTCTATTACTGTGTATAAGTATTACATGCACATTCTCTTTATATATTCCTAAATACCCTTGGATTCCTGGTTCCAATAACTGTTTTCTGTTCCTTATTTAAGAGAAAAATGAATTTATTGGGCAGAAATTATACCATATTAGGAATAATAAAAATATAAGTATCCATTATTTTACCAGCAATACTGATCAAATGTGATGCAATTATATTTTGATGAAATGCAAACTTCAAGAGACACAAGAAAATTGAAATAACTCCTTGTACCTTTTCAGACCACCATGGATTAAAGTTGAACTTCAACAACAACAGAAACAACAGAAAGTCTTCAAAACTATGGAAGCTAAACAAGTCTCAGTTATCTCTGGGTCATGGAAGAAAGAAAGTAATTAAAATCTTTCTAGAATTCAGTAAATATATAATTCAGTAAATATACAATCTTATGTGACACAATGAAAGCAGTGCTAAGAGGAAAGTTCATAGCACTAAGTGCCTTGATATCTCAGCATAGGGGAATGCTAGGGCAGTGAGGCATGAGTGGGTGGGTGGTTGGGTGAGCACCATCATAGAAACAGGTGGGAAGGGGGTAGTATGGGGGGTTTGCAAAGGTGAATCTGGGAAAGGTTATGATATTTGAAATATAAATGAATAAAATAACCAATGAACATTTCAGAAAGTAATTAGAGAGCTCTCAGGTTAGAAATTTAAAAGTAGCTGTGAAAGCTCTAGAAAAAGGAACAAATGAAGAAAGGAAGGAAGAAAGGAAGGGAAGAAGAAAGGAAGGAAGGAAGGAAGAAAGGAAGGAAGGAAGAAAGGAAGAAAGGAAGGAAGGAGTAGAAAATAAAACCAAGAGGAGTAAACAGCAAGAAATAATCCAACTCAAGGCTGAAATCAAACAATTATAAAAAGAATCAACAAAACCAATAGCAGGTTCTTTGAGAAAATTTACAAAATAGATAAACCCTTAGTCAAACTAGCTAAAAGGCAAAGAGGCAGTATCCTAATTAACAAACAAACAAACAAACAAACAAAAAAATAATTAAACTGGAGACATAACAAAAGACACTAAGAAAACTCAAAGAATCATTAGGTCTTACTTCAAAAGCCTGTATTAAACAAAATTAAAAATTCTAAAGGAAATAGAAGACTTTCTAGATAGATACAACTTTCCAAAGTTAAATAAAAACCAGACAAACTATTTAAACTGCCCTATGACTGCTAAGGAAGTAGAAAGAGTCATTAAAGTTTACCCAACAAGTTCTGAACTATATCCAAGTTCAGAATTATACGTGACTCTCAAAGCAGAGCTAATATCAATACACCTCAAACTATTCCGAAAATAAAAATAGATGGACCACTGCCAGACTTTTTCTATGAGGCTACAATTATCCTGATACCTAAGCCACATGAAGATAACTTCAGAACAACTTTCCTTATGAACGTTGATGAAAAAAAATGCTGAATAAAATTCTTACAAGACAAATCAAAGAACGTTTCAAAGATATCTTTCACCATGATCAAGTAGGTTCATCCCAATGATGCAGGGATCGTTCAATATATGATAGTCCATCAGCACCATCTAAAATATAAGCAAACTGAAAGACAAAAAAAATCACATGATCATTTCAATAGATGCTAGAAAATCCTGTGATAAAACTCAGCATCTCTTAATATTAAAAGCCTTGAACAGAGAAAAAATAAAAAGTTGAAAAATAAATAAAATAAAAGCAATATACAGCCAATAGTCAGCATTAAATTAAATGGAGATAAGCTGAAACAATTCCACTAAAGTCAGGGTTAAGACAATGCTGCTCACTCTTTTTCTGTATTCCTCATAGAGATTGAAGTGTCCACATTCTGTAACCAGGCAGGACTTCCATTAGAAAGAATTAACTCATTCACAATGCCCTTAGCACAAAATTTATTCTGCCTACAAGATATGCAGGTATAAAGATGTAGCAGACACCTTGGAAATGGCCAACCAATAAGTGGCCTAAATCAAGACTCATCCCATGTGAAAGTGACAACCTGACACAGTGATACTCTTCCATGCTTGCAGACTGAAATTAACATAACTGTCTCCAAATGACTTCATCCAGAAGCTGATGGAAACAGCTGCAAAGACTCATAGCCAAATTATCAGGCAGAACTCAAGGAGTCTTGTGGAAGAGTGGGAGACAAGATTGAGTAATCTGGAGGGTTCAAGGATACTACATGAAGACGTATAATGGCTACTAACTTTGGCCCATTTGGGCTCACACAAATTGAACCACCTACCAAAGCTCATGCATGGGCATCATTGAGGTCACCCAGATATTTGTAGCAGATGTGCAACATGGTTTTCTTGTGGATCTCCTAAAAATTGTGTTGTGGGCTATGACAGTTGGCTGTCATTAGATCTCCTTTTCTTTCCTTTCCTAATGTGTACTCTGGTTGGGACTCATTGGGAGAGGAGGTGCTTAGTCCTGCTCAGACTAGATATCTGGGCTAGGATACCCAGGGGGATCTCCTTCTACTGAGGTGAGGGTGAGAGGCATAATAGGAAGAGGGATTTGTTAGGATGGGACTGTGAGGAGAAGTGGGATGGATGGTGTGACTGGGGTGTAATGTGAATAAAAAATAAAATTTGAAAAAAACAGGTAAAAATGAGAATCTAATTTTCAGAACTGTCCTATCACCTCCACTTATACATGTATACTTTTATACACACACATACATGTAGGAGGAGCTAAGGTGGGAAGAGTAAGGAGAGGAAGAGGAAAAGGAAGAGAAGAAGAGAGGGGAGGGGAGACAGAGGAGAAAGGTATCACTATGGATGACCACACATATACCGAGAACAGTCCTGGGTAACAACTTATCTAGGTAAGTTAATTGGGAAACATCTATAATTATGTGGTCATATAGATATTGAGCATTACCAAATATATAATGCTTTTGATTAATATTTAAGCTTTAGAGTCTCACTTTCTACTAGGCCCACATGAATGGCAGGATGGTCTGGGCACAGCCCAGCTTTGTGGAGACAATGTGGAAGATCAGCAGAGCCATCTCCCACACTGGAGTCTTGTGGGTCATATGGCTGGTGTCTCTGGCTGCCTGAGAAGATGGTCTAAGCTGAGCAGTGGTGGTATACTACCTCTACTCATGGCCACAAGCCTAGGATAGTCGGAAACATGGTGGCTGATTTTAAAAAGCTAGATTGGATGCAGCCATTTTAAATATCTCCCACTACACACACATATAAACACACACTACATAGAAATAACACATACACACACACCACAGAGAGAGATCATATATACATTTGCACATTATAATAAAAAACAAATAACGATATACAACCAGTTAATTTAAAAAATAAACTTTTTTTCCTAATATTTTTGCAGTTTGTTAGCACTACAATAAATCAATGGACAGAAAGTCATGAATATGACAACACATAATTCAAATTCTGTGAAGTAACTACATATATTAATGATGTCATTTCTTGGAAAAATTATTATTTTTGAAAATTTGTGGTCCTTCCATATTATATTGAGGTTTAATATACAAAATATATAAAGAAGTCTAGAAATTGTGTATCAAAAAAACCCACCAAATAATATAATTAAAAAGTGGTATAGAGATCTAAAGAGAGTACAGGAATCTCAAATGGTTGAGAAATACTTAAAAGTTCAATATCCTTGGCCATCATGAAAATGCAAGTCAAAACCACTTTGTGTAATATTCTGGCAAGGGGAAGTAGAATAGATTGGTGGGTGAAATGGGGGCAGGTGAGAAGGGGAACTGGAGAGATTAGGAGAGTGGACAAGGTAGAGGGTACAGGGAGTGACAGCTGGATGTGGGTGACATTTGTGATGACCTGTGGAAGCCTAGTGTAGTTGAAGCTTTCTAGAGTCTTTGAGGGAGACACCTAGTAATGGAGAATATGTAATCTGATGTGGAAATTATTGTAGGTAGTATGGCTTTCAATGATGGAACTGGGTTGCATTCAGTTGAGATAGTGGCCGATGGAGTCCTGTGGAGATCCTGAAACAACCCAGGGTGATGTTAGGAAAAAGAGTGAAAATGAAAGTGTGGCACCATGGTCAAGAACAACATCCATGCATGTCACTGAATGTAGTGAACCTGAGCTGGTGCCTTCCTGGAGCTTTCACCCCTATGTTATAGTCTCTTCAGTGTGGAAAGGTACTCAACAGAGTATGGAAAGAGAAACCTGAACAGCAAGCAGTCACAGAACTCTCAGCCTACAACTTGTCCTGCTTTCAATAAGTGCTGAGACAATAATGGCACAGAATATTTGGTAGTGACCAACCAGTATCTGGTTTCACTAGAGGCCCACACCATGAGAAGGCCACCACACTTCACATTACCTCAGTGATGAGGAGCTAGAGACTGGTTAACCCAAGCACAAATGGCAAATAAACACATATGCAAACAAAAAAACAGTGAAATGACTCCTAATGATACTCTGCTATATTCATAGACCTGAGCCTTTGCAGTTATCATCAGAGAAACAGCTTCTAGCAGTAGATGAGAGTAGGTTCAGAGACCCACAACCTGACATTAGGTAGAGAGAGACTCTAAAGTGAGAGGTTCCAATGGACATTCACCTCAGAGCTTGCTGACTATCACTCTCTCCTGCAAGATGGGGAGAGAAAACTGTAGGAATCAGATGGATGGTAGACAATAGAAGAACATGTCACTCTGAATCAAGGAAGTAGGACTTACATGGATTCATAGCTGTGGAAGCGGAAAGCATGGCACTTCATAGATCTGTACCAGGTCTTCTGTGCATATATCATCATTGTTAGCTTGGTGTTTGGTGGAACTCCTAACGGTGGGAGTGAGTATGTCTGATTCTTTTGCCTGTTCTTGATATTCTTTTTTTCTTATTGGGTTGCCTTATCCAACCTAACTATAAATATCTTTACCTTAGTTTTTTTGTGTGTTGTTTAGTTGTTATCCCTTGGAGGCCCATTTTACTATGAATGAAAACAGAGGGGAATGAAGTCTTGTAAATTAGAAAGGTGGGAGAAACTGGGAGGAGTAGAGGTAGTAAAAACTGTGCTTGGGGTATAGTGAATGAAAGAAGAACATATTTTCAATAAAAGCAAAAAAAATGAGGTTCTCTCTACATATTGCTAATATCAGATATGAAACAATGGTATCTTAAAATGTAAATCACTTAAATGAAATTAAAATTAAACATATAAAGATATTTGTAAAAGATAGTATGCAAGGACCTACATTGTGCAACATGTATACCAAGTCATATTGGATGAACCAAGCTATATTTGTTACTTATCCATATTTCAATGTATCCACACATACAATAGATGCTAACAACGATAGCATCTATTAGATTAGATCTATTAGATTAATAGATCCTAAAATATAAGAATCAGTATATCGAGCTTTCGTAGCATTCTCAATTTAGGGTGCATTTACATAGATTATATCTTTAATACATGAGTTAAGTATGTTTTTATTTTAGGATGTCCACACTCCTACTCCCAAAATGTAATTTTCTAAATTTCTGTGATCTCCTTTTTTTCAATTAATGTCTATCCAACATATGACAATAAGTACCAATGTGATGTGCCAACTTATGTTATTACATTGTTCATATGAACACTTATGATGAATGTAAAGTGAAAACACTTATTACTTGAAGTACAGCTTACTTTGGTAGGGCTAAATACCTAAGCAAATGGACTCAGTTCATGACCTCAGGCTGGGAGGTGGCTCAGCAGGTAAAAATGTTTGTCTTTCAAGCCTGAGGACACTGAGTAGCATCCCATGATCCCAGAGTGAAAGTTAATATCTGACTCTCAGTGTTGTTCTCTCACCTTTGATCAAAACTGAACACACATGCACGTACACACACGTGCACAGTGTTCATGTGAGCAAACACACACTAATAACAATAGCAATATTTAATTCATGACTGCTCACATTCAGTGGATATTCAGAAAAATTCTGTCTATCTGTATTGTTTCTACACTCTTTCTGCCTGTGCTTTCTTCCTTTCTTTTTCTGCTTGTCATCCTCTATCTCTTCGAATCCCACTAACTCCCTACCTACCTAATTCTGTTCCTTTCCTTTTCTTTCCTTTCCTCCTTACTTTTATGCTCTTTACTCATTTCTTCAACATGTATGAACAATTACTCACCTAAACTACCACATAATAAAATAAGCAATTACCTCATGTGATAAAATAAACCAAACATTAAGGAGAATTTTCTTTAGAATCTTGCAGCTGACTCACTTGTTCAGTAATTCACTATGGTAACTTATTACACTATATAGTATAGTTTTGTTGATTCTTGGTTCATTGTATATAGGTTGTAGAACTTCATATAAAGAATTATTATTTGTATCTTTATATCATGTTCACATGCTCCAGTTTCTATCTAGAATAAAAAAGAAATTACTGAACTGCAGAAATATTGTCATTTAGGAGATGCCTGAAGCTACCTACTCTGTGTGCTGTAGGAGGGTCAAATCAAGATTTGCAAGACAGAAATAGACAAATCATTTGTGTCATCTTATCCTGATTTTCTGGATCTTATTTTTTTTTTTTTTTTTTGCCAAAAGTCGTGATCACTTACTTAGATGATTAAAAGATAAGCATGTTTGATATGATATTTGCATATATTATATAATATTATGCACAATTACAGTGTTGAAATTGAGTGTTGAATTTAGCTAGAAATATGATGTTTAGCATAAAGATAAATTCATTATCTAATTACAAAAATAAAAATAAAGCAAATTACCAGACTATTTATACACAAGGATGAACATTTCCACCAAGATAAGTACTTCTAAAACTGAGCACAGCAGAGACTTAAAAGATGAATACTTTTACCTATATGAAGAATTATTTAGATGTGTTGTTCAAAATGAATGCTATGTGTGTTCACCACAAATTTAACAATAGGTGTGGTTCTGGATAAAATTTAAGACACCAGTTTATATTACATGCTACAATTTTTGAGAATTATAAAATACATAAAGATTTGGAAGAGAAAGTGAAAAAAATGTTATAGCAAAAGATAAATATTTTAATTCTTTCAAAATTCTACATTCAAAGGTTTTCAAGATTCAAAAACTAAACATTGCTGCTCCCATGAAGACACCATATCATGAGCCATCCTAGAGGAACCACTGTACTCAGAGCCAATGGTAAGAACCCTTTCCTACTACCCTACACTCCAGAGCTATACCTGGGAGCCTGAAGTGCTCAGGACACATCAGCAACCCAAAACCCATTCTTCCGGAATATCACTCCTCTTCTGACCCTCACTTGGTCTTTTTGGCTGAGGCAGATAGCTAGCTGGTCTGCTCCTGTGAAGACACCATATCTTGAGCCATCCTAGAGGAAGCAGTGCACTTGAGTAGAGAAGGAACCACTGCACTAAGATCAGCAGGATTTCAGGATCCCAGAGGTGGCCTGAGTCTTAGCAGTCCTTCCATCTAGGAGCTCAGGATCACAGGATTACAGGGACATCTGGCGTCTGAGGAGTTCTGACAGAAGCAAGATAACTGGAAAGACAGGCTCCAGTTAGAGACAGTGAATGCAGGTAGCACTAGAGTTAACCAGATGGCGAAAGGCAAGCACAAGAACATAAGCCACAGAAATCAAAGTTACTTGGCATCATCAGAACCCAGTTTTCCCATCATAACAAGCCCTGGACACTCCATCACACTGGAAAAGCACGATTCAGAATTAAAATCACTTCTCATGATAATGATAGAGGACTTTAACAAGGACTTTAAAAACTCCATTAAAGAACTACAGGAGAACACAGGTAAACAGGTAGAACCCCTTAAAGAGGAAAACAAAAATCCCGTAAAGATCTGAATTAAAACACAACCAAACAGATGAGGAGATTAAACAAAACAATCCAGGTTTGCAAAATGCAAAAAGTTCCTAACCCAAAACATCCAGGAAATAGAGGAACCAATGAAAAGACCAAACCTAAGGTTAATAGGTATAGATGAGAGTGAAGATTCCCAACTTAAAGGGCCAGTAAACATCTTCAACAAAATTATAGAGGAAAACTTTCCTAACTTAAAGAAAGAGATGTCCATGAACCTACAAGAAGCCTACAGAACACTAAATAGAGTAGACCAGAGAAGAAATTTCTCCCATAACATAATAATTAATTAAAACAGAAATGCACAAAACTAAGAAAAAATACTAAAAGCAGAAAGAGAAAAAGATAAAGTAACATATAAAGGCAGATCTGTAAGAATTACACCAGACTTCTCACAAGAGACGATAAAAGCCAGAAGAGCATAGACTGATATCATACAGACCATAATAGAACACAAATGACAGTCCAGACTACTATATGCGGCAGAACTCTCAATGACCATAGATGAAGAAACCAAGATATTCCATGATGAAACCAAATTTACACAATATCTTCCCACAAATCCAGCACTACAAAGCATAATATATGAAAAACTCCAACACAAGGAGGGAAACAAAAACCTAGAAAAAGCAAAAAAGTAGTCTTCCAACAACCCCAAAAGAAGATAGCTACACAAACATAATCCATCTCTAATAACAAAAATAATAGGAAGGAACAATCATTTTTCCTTAATATCTCTTAACATCAATGGACTCAATTCCCCAATAAAAACATGTAGACTATCAGACTGGATACATAAACAGGACCCAGAATTTTGCTGCATACAGGAAATGCACCTCAGTGACAAGGACAGACACTACCTCAGAGTAAAAGGATAAAAAACAATTTTCCAAGCAAATGGTCTCAAGAAACAAGCTGGAGTAGCCATTCTAATATCAAATAAAATCAACTTTCAACCAAATGTAATCAGAAAAGTTAAGGAAGGACACTTCATATTCATCAAAGGAAAATCTACCAAGTGAACACCGAATTTTGAACATCTATGATCCAAATCAAAGTCACCCATATACATAAAAGAAACATTACTAAAGCTCAAAGTACACATTGTACCTCATGCAATAATACTGTGAGATTTCAAGACTACACTCTCAGCAATGGACAGACCATGGAAACAGAAAGTAAACAGAGATACAATGAAATTAATAGAAGTTATGAACCAAATGGATTTAACAGATATTTATAGAACATTTCATCCTAAAACATAAGAATATACCTTTTTCTCAGCACCTCATGGTACCTTCTCAAAAATAGACCATATAATTGATTACAAAACAGGCCTTAACAGATAAAAAAAAGATTGAAATAATTCCTTGCATCTTATCAGATCACCATGACCTAAGGCTGGTCTTCAATAGTGACAAAAACAATGAAAAGCTCTCTTCTTCTCAAAAACTGAACAACACTCAACTCAATGATGAATTGGTCAAGGAAGAAATAAAGAAAGAAATTAAAGACTTTTAGAATTTAATGAAAATGAGGCTGCATCATACCAAAACTTGTGGGACTCCACGAAAGCAGTGCTAAGATGAAAACTCATAGCTCTAAGTGCCTATGAAAAGAAAATGGAGAGAGCATACTCTAACAACTTGACAGCACACCTGAAAACTCTAGAACAAAAAGAGGCACATACACCCAAGAGGAGTAGATGGCAGGAAATAATCAAACTCAGGGCTGAAATCAACACAGTAGAAACAAACAAACAAACAAAAAAACTATACAAAATATCAACAAAACCAGAAGCTGGTTCTCTGAGAAAATCAACAAGACAGACAAACCCTTCACCAGACAAACCAAAGGGCACAGAGACAGTATCTAAAATAATAAAATCAGAACTGAAAAGGGAGACTTAACAACAGAAATTAAGAAAATTCAAAAAATCAACAGATCCTACTACAAAAGCCTACACTCAACAAAACTGGAAAATCTGGGTGAAATGGACAACTGTCTAGACAGATACAAGGTACCAAAGTAAAATCAGGAGCAGGTAAACATCTAAACAGTCCCATAACCCCTAAGAAATAGAGGTACTCATTAACCATCTCCCCACCCAAAAATACAAGGTTTTACTGCAGACCTTCTAGGAAGACATAATATCAATTCTCTTAAAACTATTCCACAAAATAGAAACAGAAGGAACTCTACCCAATTCGTTTTATGAATCCACAATTATGCTGATACCTAAACCTCACAAAGACCCAACAAAGAAAAAAAACTTCAAATCAATCTCTGTTATGAATATAAACGCAAAAATACTCAATAAAATTCCTGCAAACCAAATCCAAGAACACATCAAAACAATCATCCATCATAATCAAGTAGGCTTCATCCCAGGAATGTAGGGATGGTTCAATATTTGGAAATCCATCAGTGTAATCCACTATATAAACAAACTTAAAGATAAAAACCACATAATCATCTCACTAGATGCTGAGAAAGTATTTGACAAAATTCAACATCCCTTCATGGTAAAAGTCTTGGAAAAATCATGAATTCAAGGCCCATACCTAAACACAGTGAAAAAAATATACAGCAAGAAAGTAGCCAACATCAAACTAAATGGAGAGAAACTTGAAGCAATCCCACTAAACCAGGCACTAGACAAGGCTGTCCACTCTCTCCCTACTTGTTCAATATAGTACTGGAAGTCCTAGCCACAGCAATTAAATAACAAAAAGAAGTCAAAGGGATACACATAGAAAAGGAAGAAGTCAAAATTTCACTACTTTCAGATGATATGATAGTATAATTAAGTGACCTCAAACTTTCCACCAGAGAACTCTTAAACCTGATAAACTACTTTAGCAAAATGTCTGAATATAAAATCAACTCAAACAAATCAGTAGCCTTTCTCTGCTCAAAGGATAAACAGGCTGAGAAAGAAATTAGGGAAATGACACCCTTCACAATAGTCACAAATTATATAAAATACCTTGGGATGAATCTAACCAAGCAAGTGAAATATCTGTATGACAAAAACTTCAAGTCCCTGAAGAAAGAAATCAAAGATCTCAGAAGATGGAAAGATCTCCCATGCTCCTGGATTGGCAGGATTAATATAGTAAAAATGACCATCTTTCCAAAAGCAGTCTACAGATTCAATGCAATCCCCATCAAAATTCCAAATCAATTCTTCATAGAGTTAGAAAGAACAATTTGCAAATTCATTTAGAATAACAAAAAACCCAGGATAGCAAGAATTATTCTCAACAATAAAAGAACTTCTGGAGGAATCACGATCCCTGACCTCAAGCTGTACTACAGAGCAATAGTGATCAAAATTGTGTGGTATTGGAACAGAGACAGGCGGGAAGATTAGTGGAGTAGAATTGAAGATCCAGAAATCATTCCACACATCTATGGTCACTTGATCTTTGACAAAGGAGTTTAAAATGTCCAGTGGAAAAAGGACAGCATTTTCAACAAATGCTGCTGTTTCAATTTGAAGTTCAGCATGTAGAAGAATGTAAATAGAGCCATTCTTCTCTTTATACAAAGCTCAAGTCCAAGTGGATCAATGACCTCCACATAAAACCAGATACACAGAAAATAATAGAAGAGTAGGTGAGGAAGAACCTAAAATAATAGGGTACAGGGGAAAAGTTCCTGAACAGAACACCAATGGCTTATGCTCTACAGTCAAGAATTGAGAAATGGGACCTCATAAAATTGCAAAGCTTCTGTAAGGCAAAAGACACTGTCAACAGGACAACACTACAACCAACAGATTGGGAAAAGATCATTACCAATCCTACATCCAATAGAGGGCTAATATCCAATATATACAAAGAACTGAAGAAATTAGATTCTAGACAACCAAATAAACTTATTATAAAATAGGGTACAGAGCTAAATAAACAATTCTCAACTGAGGAAACTAGAATGGCCAAGAATCACCTAAAGAAATCTTCAGTATCCGTAGTCATCAGGGAAATGCAAATCAAAACTATCCTGAGATTCCACCCCACACCAGTCGGAATGGCCAAGATCAAACACTCAGGTGATAGCTGATGCTGGTGAGGATGAGGAGAAAGAGGAACACTCCTCCATTTTTGGTGGGATTGCAAGCTGGTAAAATCATTCTGGAAATCAGTCTGGCATTTCCTCAGAAAATTGGACATAGCATTACTTGAGGACCCAGCTATACCACTCCTGGATGTATACCCAGAAGATGCTCCAACATATAATAAGGACATATGCTCCACTCTGTTCATAGCAGCCTTATTTATAATAGCCTGAAACTAGACAGAATCCAGATGTCCTTCGACAGAGAAATGGATACAAAAAATGTGGTACATTTACACAATGGAATATTACTCAGCTAATAAAAACAATGAATTTGAGAAATTCTTAGGTAAATGAACGGAACTAGAAAATATCATCCTAAGTGAGGTAATTCAATCACAAAAAAACACACATGCTATGCACACACTTCTAATTGGATATTACCCCAAAAGCTCGCAATTTCCGAGATACAACTCACAAACCATATGAAGCTCATGAAGAAGAAAGACCAAAATGTAGGGTGCTTTGGCCATTCTTAGAAGAGGTAACAAAATACTCATGGGAGCAAATATGGAGACAAAGTGTGGGACAGAAACTGAAGGAGGGGGAGTACAGAGACTGCTTCTCCTGGGTATCCATCCCTTGTGCAGTCACCAAAGACAGACGCTGATTTGGAAACCAGGAAGTGCATGCTGACAGGAGTCTGATATAGCTGTCTCCTTAGAGGTCTGCCAGAGCCTAAAATATACAGAGGTAGATGCTCATAGCTAACCATTGAGCTGATCATGGGGTTTCCAATGGAGGAGTAAGAGAGAAGGCTGAAGGAACTGAAAGGGTTTCTGGCCCCATGGCGAGAGCAACAATATCAACCAACCAGAGCTCTGAGAGTCTAAACCACAAGCCTGAGAGTACATAGGGAGGGACCCATGGCCGTACCTCTATATGTAGGAAAGGATGACATTGTTAGGCATAGGTGGGTGAGGAAGTTCTTGGTCCAGTGAATGCTGGATGCCCCAGTGTGAGGGATATCATACATGGGGAGGTGGGAGTGGGAGGGTGTGTGGTAGCATATCCTCATAGAAGTAGGAGGAGGGGGATGGCATTTGAAATGTAAATAAAATATATATTTAAAAAAAGAAGTAGGAGAAGGTGGGATTGGATAGGTGGTTCCTCGGTGTGGGGGAAAATGGGAAAGGGGATTACATCTGAAATGTAAATAAAATATCCAATAAATAAAATAAAAAAATATTTTGCACACACCTACTTTACAACATCATAGCTTACCTTTGCTAGTATAAATACATGTTTACAAAGAAAAAATGACTTTCTTTGCTGACTGATTATTTAGAAAGGATACAATTCACTGGAATGTTCCCCACCATTATCAGTCAGTTATTGACAGAGAAGCAATGTAATTACCAACAGAAATTGTGCTGATTTAGTAAATTGAGTGGATAGCTAAAAAGCATGTGTACAGTAGATTTTAGTGCTCCCAGGCAGCAGTATGCCTCTTTCCAAAGCACTAAGGGAAATAATGAATCTGAATACAAGACTTAAGCAATGAAGTTAGCTTAAAATTGGGTAAGTGATCAATTAAAAACCTAACTCAAATGTGATATAGACAATACTGACAGCATTGCCTTCAAACAGCTGCCAGGATGCTTATGGGATAAATAAATTAATGTGTTTTCATATGCAGAACAATTTATTATTTCCAAAGGAAAGCTTTGGTGCTCCAACTATCTCTACAAAAGAATGTTAGACAGGAACTCACAAATAAAACCTGGCCAAATAAGACTCTTCTCTTAGAGATGAATCAATTCAAAGGCTCATTCTTTTAGATTATTGATTGTCTTGAATGTTTGGGATAATATATTATTTCCCCATACATACAGCCTGGATTTATGAGTAAAATGAAATCTTTCAAGTTAATTTATATTTTAAGAAAAACAGAGAGTGAAAATCTAGTTCCTCCTTTTATTTGAGTCAACCCAAACATTGAATGTTTTGACAGCATACATCAGGACATAAAAGAGGTAAACTTATTTTTTGATTTTAATAGTATATTGAATGAAAACAGAGAAAACTCAATTAACAATTAGTGTGCAACATAAAAAATAGGTTTTTTTTGTTTGTTTGTTTTGTTTGTTATTTTTGTTTGTTTGTTTGTTTTGTTTTTGTTATTTTTTTGTTTTTTGAGACAGGGTTTATCTGTATAGCTCTGGCTGTCCTGGAACTCACTCGGTAGACCAGGCTGGCCTCAAACTCAGAAATCCGCCTGCCACTGCCTCCCAAGTGCTGGGATTAAAGGTGTGCACCACCACCACCCGGCTAAAAAATAGGTTTAAGAATAGAAAGTTGTTTTCTTGTTTTTTGTTGTTTTGTTTGTTTGCTATTTAGCAAAATCTAGAAAATTTCAGTGAGAAATCAAGAAAAACAAAAATGTATCAACTGATTGGATAAGGCATGCTTGAAATGAGTGGTCAGTTAGAAGTGAATAGGCAACAGGATTTAATGAAATATTAGCTAAAGGTAGTTGAGACAGATTATTATGACACTCTGTACCGTAGATCGGCTTAGAAGCAGTGACTCTCTGCATGCAATAACCAGGAAAAAGAAATTCTGAACATTCTGTGCTTTAAGGAAATAAAAATGTTTAAGATAATTATTTGAAAAGAAAAAAAAAATATATATATATATATATATATATATATATATATATATATATATATATCCATCTGTATATATATAGGGGAGAATGACAGTGTCAGGTGGTAAGGAAATTCTTAGTCCACTGAAGACTGGATGCCCCAGTGAGGGAGAAATCGTGGGTGGTGAGGTGGGATTGGGAGGGTGAGTGGGAGCATATCCTCACAGAAGCATGAGGAAGGGGGATGGGATAGGCAGTTCTTGGTGGGGGATGTGGAAAAGGGATTACATCTGAAATGTAAATAAAATATCCAATAAAAAATAGATACAAATGGTCACTTGATCTTTGACAAAGGAGTTAAAACCATCGAGTGGAAAAAAGCATTTTCAACAAATGGTGCTGACTCAACTGGAGGTCAGCATGAAGAAGACTGCAAATCGATCCATTCTTATCTCTTTGTACAAAGTTCAAGTCCAAGTGGATCAATGACCTCAACATAAAACCCAACACAAGTTGCCAATACAAAAGAAAGTGGGAAAAACCCTTGAATTGTGAGCACAGGGAAAAATTTCCTGAACAGAACATCAATGGCTTATGCTGTAAGATCAAGAATTGACAAATGGGACCTCATAAAATTGCAAAGCTTCTGTAAGGCAAAGAACACTGTCAATAGGGCAAATCGGCAATCAACAGATTGGGAAAAGATCCTTACCAATTCTACATCTGATAGAGGGCTAATATCCAATATATACAAAGAACTGAAGAAATTAGAATCCAGAAAACCAAATAACCCTATTAAGAAATGGAGTACAGAGGTAAACAAAGAATTTGTAACTTAGGAATATCAAATGGCTAAGAAGCATCTAAAGAAATGTTGAAAGACATCTGTCCTTTGCCTTACAGAAGCTTTGCAATTTTATGAGGTCCCATTTGTCAATTCTTGATCTTAGAGCATAAGTCATTGGTGTTCTGTTCAGGAACTTTTCCCCTGTGCCTAGGTATTCGAGTGTCTTCTCCACCTTCTCCACTATTAGTTTCTGTGTATCTGGTTTTATGAAGGTCTTTTATCAACTTGGACTTGGTCTTTGTACAAGGGGTAAAAATGGATTGATTTGCATTCTTCTACATGCTGACGTCCAGTTGAACAAGCACCATTTGCAGTTTTTATCACTGTTGCTCTTTCATACAGTTTGAGATCAGGGATGGTGATTCCCCTAGAAGTTCTTACATTTACACAATGGAGTATTACTCAGCTTTTAAAAATAATGAATTAAAGAAATTCTTAGGTAAATGGATGGAACTAGAAAATATCATCTTGAGTGTGGTAATTCAATCACCAAAGAACACACATGATATGCACTCACTGATAATTGGCTGTTAGCCTGAAAGCCTAAAATACCCAATATACTATTTATAGAGCACATGAAGTTCAAGAAGGAAGACTAAAGTGTGTATGCATTGGTCCTTTTTAGAAAGAAAACAAATTACTTATGGAAACAAATATGCAGACAAAGTGTAGATCAGAGACTGAAGAAAAGGCCTTCCAGAGACTGTCCTACCTGGGGATCTGTCCTACATACAGTCACGAAGAGCAGACGATATTGTGATTTCCCAGAAATATATGCTGACTTGAGCCTGATATAACTGTCCCCTGAGAGGCTCTGCCAGGGCCTGACAAATACAGAGGCAGCTGCTCATGCCAACCATTGGGTGCAGCACAGGGTCCCCAATAGAGAAGTTAGAGAAAGAACTGAAGGAGCTGAAGGGGTTTGCAACCCCAGAGGAAGAACAACAATATCAATCAACCATAATTCCCAGAGCTCCCAGGAACTTAACCACCAACAAAAGAGTATACATGGAGGGACCCATGGCTCAAGCCTCATGTGTAGCAGAGGATGGCCTTGTTGGGCATCAATGGCAAGAGAGATCATTGACTCTGTGAAGGCTTGATGCCCTAGTGTAAGGGAATTGGAGGGTGAAGAATCAGGAGTGAATGTGTGGGTTGGAAAAACTCTCTTAGAAGTAGGAGGAGGTGGAATGTCCTAGGGAGTATCTAGGGGTGGTGAGAAAATGGATAACATTTGAATTATAAATAAAGAAAATATCTAATAAATAAAAGATACAAATTTCTAGATTTTCATTTGGCACCCATATTTTAAAAAGGAATTTCTACTCTAACCAGTTTAATTTTTCTACTTTCTCCTCTTTTCTTTTTCATTTCTAAGTATTAAAGCCTTTTTTCTGTATAAGAAATGTTCATCATCTGAACTTTGTCTTTTAAAATATCAGGATTCAGTCTGTGCTGCAGGACTGTTCTTTTAGTCTTTCTAGCAGGTATTTTCTTATCAGTCAAGTCTTAGTGCCTGTCTCTGTTTTCCTCGACCCATCTCCATGAGGACAAATAAATTTTATGCCAGTTGGGAATTGCCTTTAGGGTCGGTATAGTCAGGATCGGGTTTATTTTAGACTAGATAGAATACATAATTTACTTTTGGCTTCCAATTAATTATGGAATAAAAGTGCATTCTCTGATCTTTAGAATCTTGGTTGGACCCAAGCTGTTACCATAAAAGAATAAAAAGATCCATTTTACTGAATCATCTTCTGTGACATCACTGTTCACACATTTATGCATTGCATTTTGTGAGGTTTATTTTTTGGGGGGGGGGGACAAAAAACTAATGATCTTACAAAATAATTAAAAGCAAACTTAATTAGTAATTTACCAGATAAGTAAGAAATTATATAATTTTGACCCAAACTTAGCAGAAGTTATCTGAATTCCATATAACAATATCATATTACTTACTTACAGTAATGTTAAAGAAATAAAAAAAAACCAGTTTATCAAAATGATGTTTGGCACTCTATTTGTATAACCTTTTTCCTAGTGACAGGAATTGTATCTTGACTTTAATTTCAGTATTCTTTCTACAATATTCAACATTAAAGATGGCCTAGTAGCTCATAATTTATGATTGTTACATCTATTATAATATGTCAATATTTTAATTAACAGAAAATTATCCAATATTAATCAAAAATTAAAACTTATTGCCTAATAAACCAGCAAATATGTCAACATTCAAATATTTCCTAAATTGTATAAAATACTAAACTTAATTATATTTTGGATTATATTATTTAAATAAATTAGAAATAATAAACCATTTCTAATTCATTGTCTTATATATTGACATGTATAAAAACATATACAACATTGACAAGCCTTGATGTATGTCTCTAAAACCAAAGTATTCTTGAGAAGGCGTTAGTAGGGTCATTAACTCAAAGTCAGATTGACCCATATATCATATGGGAGAATAGTACCTAAAATAAATAAGAGTGATTGGATATGTATTTAACAATTTGTACGTATTTAAATAATGAAAATATTTTTAGTTGTTCAAGATTCATACTCTCAATTAAAACAGTTTCAGTTATACAACATCACACATATACATCCATAAAAACTTATAAATGCAACTGTAGAGTTGATTAATGTATCAGTATGATATTTTATTTATTAAACAGGAAAATATGTCATATATAAGAGAAAACGACAAAGATATACACATTACTGTACTCTTTCTGATAAAGATACCTTCAATGTCAGATCACATGCATGGTTTCTGTATGCAAACAACTTGTATTAGTTTTTAATATTATATATACATATATATGCATATATATATATGCATAAATCAATGCACAACACACTTTATTTTCCTGGATACCATTCAACAGAAGATGCTTAATGTCTCCAGTAAAAGTCTTGATACAGCTAACACTATTTGTATATTTTTATGCCAAGTATTAGTCATAGTTTATATTGTTAACTCAGCCATGAGAGAATGGGTCTTATTAAATGACTATATTAATTTTATCTAGTAGAAAGGTTAGTGAGTGAAACAAATAAATATTATGGTAACATATTCAAAAGCAGGTTTTTAGCATGAACATATAGGTGATATTTCATTCATTAGAATATTACTCTGATTATATGATCTAGCAATCTTTCACAAGAGTCGCATCTTCAGTTTGAGGTCAGTCATAAAAATAAGTAATTATGAGTTCTGACTGTTTTCCTTTACCCAAAATTCAAACCAACATAAACTGTATAAATTGTGAATAAGTAGAAGCAAATGTCCAAGAGTATTATCATACATAGTGCTTCTACATTCAAGGAGATAGAAGAATAGTTGCAATTCAAGTCAGGTCCTAATGCAAATTACACCCATTTTAGAAAAGAATTGGGTATTGGCAGCTACTGAATGCTTTTGTGTATAAGTAGAAAACTGAGAAATAATGTTGTCATCAGAGAAAACAGTCTGATCCATCTTCTTCTATTCTACTCAGCGTTGTATAATAATCCGGTTGCCCTCCACCCAAAGAAGGGCAGATTCTTCTCCACATTACATCTTTATAATTCTGTGTCCCAGTTTTCAGGAGTTATCATCTCTGAACTGTATTGATACTAATATAAAACAAAATAGGTGATGTTAAATCCATATGGCAAAATAGAAAATTAAGAATACATGTGTAAAATTGTGAACATTTACTACTAAGAGAAATTTTGGAAAAAATTCTCAAATTACTTATTGTAATTATATTTTCAAAGATATAAGATTCCCTCAGAAGAAAAACATTTATCTCATGTCATATCACTTTTTTTCAAAGAAGGCTCTAATAAATGAATATTGAATATGTACATGACTTTTACATCAATATGTTGTAATATATTTTGTTTGATTAATAATAATAGAGAAGGGTGAGCTTAAATGTATATTGTGATTTTTTTAAAGCATCACTATGGAAGAAGGCAAGCAGTTTGTCCTAATGAATGCATCTAATTGGTGCACTTTATTATAAAACACTGGCACAGCACTTTTGTAGAGGCAGTTCTATTTGTAACCAGCTGTCTCCAGCACGTCACAGGGTAATAAATGTGCTGCCGACTAGAACTGCTGATTAGCCTTTCTGGGATCCTGGGAAGTTAGTAAAAGCTGTTTGCCATTAAACAAAGACCTTTTTAGCAGCCTTTAGAAAGAGCGCTGTTGTCCAGTGACCTATGGTTTTATGCAATGGAAGTAACCCCAGAAAAATTTTTCTGTAGTCTATTTGGTAAAGTATATGGAATGAGAAAGAAAGAAAAAAATGTTAACTAGAAAATAAGAATCACTTTGGATAAGCAAGAGTTCGATGTTCTCACAGAAAAATTTTTGACATGTCTGTTTGAAAGTGTGTGCTTTGCTATAATTACAGAAACACATAATTATTATTGTTTTTATTTTGTGATTCTCAGTGACATGGTGTCAACAAATAATGCAGAAGAGCCACCAGTTCAAAGAAAAGCAAATTAAGCTTAGCTATCAGCAGAAGGTATAATAACCACAAATAAAACCAAATAAATAATTACTTACAAAAAGGTGCCTGACTGGTACAGCCAAAGAAACATGGCCTTCATTTTGTTCTGCTACTAACATAACACATTGTGACCTGAACAAAAGTGATTAAGATGCCAGATAGCTATTTAGTCTTGAAAGTATTAAAATTATGCCTTAATTATAATTTAATTATAATTTTCAACCAACATACAAAATGTGAGCACAAACATTTATGGATGCTGCTAATGATTAATTTTTAGTAATTCAGCCTATTAGTATACTACTATTTCAATGTCTTCTACAGTTGTGTTGATTTTATTAGAATATTTTTATAGTAGTTCAGTCAATAAAGTCTCTTACTTGGAAGCATGAGAAGGTAAACATCTGCAGAAGCATGTTTAAAAAGAAAAATGGAAAATCTGTATGTGGTGGTACACACTTGGAAACCCAACACCGGAAAGGCAAAAACAGTAGGAACTCCAGGGTCATTTAGCCTCACATCCTATGTGGTCTGGCCTCCATATACAGGCACTCACACAGACTTTTAAAAATAAATAATTCTTAAAAGTTATAATGATATAATTCTAGAAAGAGGGGGAGTAAAATTTATTTTAGACTAATAGGGAAACAATAAATACATACTATAGTGGTAATGGCTACAAATTGAGATATGGTTTCTCAAGCTCTTAATTCTACTTGCTTTTATAAATTTAGCTTCATCTTATCCCTTCATGATGAAGCCTGAGTTTCTAGACAACTATATCCCAACACAGAATTGCATATTATGAATGGTACATTTGTCTTCCAATTTTAAAGTAAGAGAATAGATTAGTTTACTACATTGAATAATATAGTCACACATAGAACATTCACTGAGATAAAATCAGATAAGAAAGTGAAGTAGATTATTAAACTGGGAAGTTCTAAAAGATAAGAACTGAGAAGGAATATGAGAGCAAGCAGCAGAAATTGTCCAGAATCTGAGTCTCCACTGAGATAATACTTGAACTGAAAGAATCTTTGGAAATGACTGTTTTTAAACTGCTGAAGACTGCTTGAGGGATTGCAGATTTCAGTTACATGATTGACAAGTGAATTGATGCTGATACCAGTATAGTTTAGCCTTCAGTTTGGTGTTATTTCATACTATACCATTAGTCTTTAGATAAAGCATTTCTGCCAAACCAGATAAACTAAATTAGATGTCCAGAATCCATCCAGTAGAAGAAAAAAATGACTCCAAATGATTTATCACCTTCATTCATACAGTTGTTTATGCATTTGCTAACACACACACACACACACACACACACACACACACACACACACACACCACACACAGTTACTTCCTGGCAACCATGATGTATTCCACAATCATGTCTTGTCTTTGCCATAGGATGAAAGAAATTGATATAAAATATAGACCCATATTTGTCACCTTGCACAAAGCTCAAGTGCAAGTGGATCAAGAACCTCAACATAAAACCAGATACATTGAATTTCATAGAAAAAAAGTAGAAGAGTGAGACAAGGGGAAAAAATACCATTACAAAACCAAATTTATATAATATCTTCCCACAAATCCAGCACTACAAAGGATAGTAGATGGAAAACTCCAACACAAGAAGGAAAACTACATGGGAGCAGTGGAGTAGGTGGGGGCACATCCTCATAGAAGCAGGAGAAATGGGGCTAGGATAAGGGGTTCTTAGGTGGAGGAAAAATGTGGTAAGGGGATAACATCTGAAATGTACATAAAATATTCAATAAAAAATAAAATTAAAAAAAAAATAAAGAAAATAAAAAAGAAAACAATATGGCAAAATATCAGGTGATAGTCCACATGTGTGTTTCTAATTCTAGCCTGCTCACTTCTCTGCATACTAGAAATTAAAGCATATTTCTGAGCAGGCCAAAAGCAAGAAAAAAAAAAGGAAAAATTATGGATGCTTAAATCCTATATAGAAGGGAAAACAAAATAATCACACATGGTAGAGGGAGAGAGGGACATGTGAGGGAGAGAGCAAGAGGAAAGAAAAAAGGAAGAAAAGAAGGAACAGACATTAGAAGGGACAGGAGAGAAGCACAGAGGGCCAGTAAATTGAATAAAATATGTGGGTTATGGGGAGCTGGAGGTAACCACAACAAAGTCACAGACTCCCAGAAAGCAAGAGGATCTCAGAACCCATCAAGAATGACATCAGCCAAAACACCCAACAAAGAGGAGATTGAATCTGTAGAGACCATCTCCAGTAGACAGGCACACTGCCCCCCTGTTGAGGGATGGGACCACCCACCCTTCTCAAAATTGTTAACCCAGAAATGTTCCTTTCATTTTCTTAATTAATCATTTTATTTACTTACATTTCAATTGATTTCCTGCTTTCTGATTTCCCCTCTGCAAACCTCCCCCACAATTCTCAGTTACCTTTGTTTCTATGAGGGTGTTCTTCCACCCCATTACCCACTCCTGCCTCACCCTCTACCATCCCTCTACATTGGAGCATCAGCCTCCACAGGACCAAAAGTTTTCCCTCCCATTGATGCCAGATAAGACAAGACTATCTTCTGCTAAATATGTAGCTGAAGCCATGGGAAAGAAAATTTGGTGCCAAAAAAATGGAGCAGAGACTGAAGGAAAGGCCACTCAGAGACAGCTCTGCCTAGGGATCTATCCCAATTGCAGACACCAAACATAGACTCTATTGGTGATGACAAGAAGCACATGCTGACAGGAGCCGGGTATGGCTGTCCTCTTGAGGTTTTGGCAGCACCTGACAATTACAGATGCAGATGTTCACAGCCAATCATCAGACTGAGCCCAGGGACCCCAAAGCAAGAGCTAGGGGAAGGACTAAAGGAGCTGAAGGGTCTATAATCCCATAGGAAGAACAATATCAACTATCCAGACCACCCAGAAGTTCCAGGGACTAAACCACCAAACAAAGAATATTCACAGAGGGCCCCATGGTGTCAGCTACATATGTAGCAGAAGATAGTCTTGTCTTATCTGGCATCAATGGGAGGGAAAACTTTTGGTCCTGTGGAGGCTGATGCTCCAACGTAGAGGAATGGTAGAGGGTGAGGCAGGAGTGGGTAATGGGGTGGAAGAACACCCTCATAGAAACAAAGGTAACTGAGAACTGGGGGGGAGGGGGGAGCTTGCAGAGGGGAAATCAGGAAGCAGGATGTCAATTGATATGTAAGTAAATAAAATGATTAATTAAGAAAAATGAAAGAAAGCAAATAACTACATTTAGAACTCCAGTCCAAGCTACTTGTGATAAATTTAACAAATGAATATCTACTCTTCATTGAATATTGAATGTAGTGTACCCAACAAATGTCAGAGTTTGGCAATGCCTTATAGAATACTGCATTGTCATATTTATGGCTCTATGACTTATGGACCACCAGCAGCAGCTTATGACACTGCTCAGCTTACTAAGAGCCTTCCTCAAGTGCCTATCATACTGCGGTATCAGCTATGTGGCCCTTGTATGGAAAATAAGACACCTAAGAGAGGTTAATCCGTCAGCCTAGAAAAACTTGCTGATAAAAGGGAGAATGTATAATAAGGAATACTAACCAGTACACTATTAACTAGTAGGCAAAACCAGGGATTTGGCAGGCAAAATTGGTTTCCAATTTTCTCAATGCCAAGGAAAACAAGGGAAACAAAATATATTTAAATCTTCCATAAATACCTCTAGCTGATACCCAAACATATAGAAGTCATGAGACAAAACAGACAAGGAGAAAGAGAATGATAAGTGATAAAAGATATCCAGAAGGGTTATATCTGTGATACGTATGAAGGGACAAATCAATGAATAAGCATGTAGTGTCCCTAATAATGTCCTGGTAGTGGAAAGGATGATAACCAGAGAATAATTTGCCTATCAACTACTTGGAATAAGAAACTTTTAAGAAAGAAATGAAATACATTCTCACAGCCTGACTCATGAGTCAATGGATTATGGGGACCAATCTGAAGCCTGCAAAGACAAACCGAATAATATGAGAACCCATGTCTCCTGAAACAAAAACCCCATGGCATATGGAAAGAGGAGGAAAATCAACCTCTGAATGTATTCCAAAGTGTTATGAATGCAATTGCTTACTTGCTTGCATGCTTTTTAATTTTAGTTATGATCAACAGAGTACAAATTTTGACAACTTTGTAACATGTTCTATATCTAAATTTTTAGGAATTTTATTCTGATTATTTTCATTGGATGGTTTTATTCATCTGCTAAAAAGATCCTGCAGTTGTTATCTTTCATTTTATTGATCAATTTTTTTTTTTTACAGTTTTAGCTAATTGCACATGACAAAGATAAATCACACTTAGTCATTGCATAATTTTAGCTATAACATTTTCTCTTTTGGTTAGGAGTTTTGTTTTTAAAAGATATAATGCCACTTATATTTCTTCTAATGAGTCCGGTGCAGTTTCAAGGGAATTTTCTTGCAAAAATATGTTGACATCCAGTTTAAGAAAGATGACAAGCTAAACATGGCACTCCATTGATGCCATGATGTTTCCTGTACTGGATTTACAATATAATATGCTTATACATTTCAACATTTTACCTTACATGGAAACTCAAATTAGGGACCACACATTAACTTTTGCTTTTCATGTTGTAAAATGTATAGCAGCATAATAATCTTTTCTGTGATTTTTTTTTATTGGTTTTGGTATTTTTAAGAAACAATACATTTACTAATGATTTTTATTCATTGAAAAGCATAGGTTAATCATTTTGGAAAAATATTAGGCTTATTGATGTGCTGGGCAGGTATTGACCTAACTATACCATTTGTACCTTTCAACAACTTTCTTCAACTTACATAATAATAATTGTTATGATTTTCATGCTGATTTTTAGCTGTTTTTATTCAAATCTTTAAACTATTCCATCTGTACACAGTATATGAATTTACATGTAGTGGTTGTATGAATGACAATGTGTCCAAAAGGCTGATTTATTTGAATGTATAGTCAGCAAGGAGTGGAACTATTTGAGAAGAATTAGAGGAGTATGGCCATGTTGGAGGAGGTGTATTAGGCGTATTACTGACATTGGATTATGCCAATCTCTCTCTCTCTCTCTCTCTCTCTCTCTCTCTCTCTCTCTCTCTCTCTCTCT